>CAMZMU010000014.1:3084974-3580982 GCA_947311845.1 Poa pratensis
GGGTTTTTCCAGCGGATTCAGGGTTTCGCCGAAGCGGGGCCCCGGAGCGTCGGAACCCCACCCAAACCTAGGTTGTGCCATACCATGTGTATACAAGTGTGTTGTGTGTTGTAAATGTGCAATATCCTGCTCCTAGGTGTGACCGGCTTCACCGACTTCACTTTCTCTCTAGTGAGTTTCTGCACTTAGAGGTGTAAACTCCCCTTTCGGGCGAACCGGATAGAATCTTTTGTTGATTTGGGGTAGACTTTGGTTTCTCATGTTACTATGGCCTAACCTAACACAACCAAGCAAAAAAGTCCACTGGCCTACCCCTTTCGACGCACGTCTATGGGGGTAGACGAAAACGTTAGGGTTTTTCCAGCGGATTCAGGGTTTCGCCGAAGCGGGGCCCCGGAGCGTCGGAACCCCACCCAAACCTAGGTTGTGCCATACCATGTGTATACAAGTGTGTTGTGTGTTGTAAATGTGCAATATCCTGCTCCTAGGTGTGACCGGCTTCACCGACTTCACTTTCTCTCTAGTGAGTTTCTGCACTTAGAGGTGTAAACTCCCCTTTCGGGCGAACCGGATAGAATCTTTTGTTGATTTGGGGTAGACTTTGGTTTCTCATGTTCCTATGGCCTAACCTAACACAATCAAGCAAAAAAGTCCACTGGACTACCCCCTTCGACGCACGTCTATGGGGGTAGACGAAAACGTTAGGGTTTTTCCAGCGAATTCAGGGTTTCGCCGAAGCGGGGGCCCGGAGCGTCGGAACCCCACCCAAACCTAGATTGTGCCATACCATATGTATACAAGTGTGTTGGGTGTTGTAAATGTGCAATATCCTACTCCTAGGTGTGACCGGCTTCACCGACTTCACTTTCTCTCTAGTGAGTTTCTGCACTTAGAGGTGAAAACTTCCCTTTCGGACGAACCGGATGCAATCTTGTGTTGATTTGGGGTAGACTTTGGTTTCTCATGTTCCTATGGCCTAACCTAACACAACCAAGCAAAAAAAGTCCACTGGCCTACCCCCTTTTGACGCACGTCCATGGGGGTAGACGAAAACGTTAGGGCTTTTCCAGCGGATTCAGGGTTTCGCCGAAGCGGGGCCCCGGAGCGTCGGAACCCCACCCAAACCTAGTTTGTGACATACCATGTGTATACAAGTGTGTTGTGTGTTGTAAATGTGCAATATCCTGCTCCTAGGTGTGACCGGCTTCACCGACTTCACTTTCTCTCTAGTGAGTTTCTGCACTTAGAGGTGAAAACTCCCCTTTCGGGCGAACCGGATAGAATCTTTTGTTGATTTGGGGTAGACTTTCGTTCGTTTCTCATGTTCCTATGGCCTAACCTAACACAACCAAGCAAAAAAGTCCACTGGACTACCCCCTTCGACGCACGTCTATGGGGGTAGACGAAAACGTTAGGGTTTTTCCAGCGGATTCAGGGTTTCGCCGAAGCGGGGGCCCGGAGCGTCGGAACCCCACCCAAACCTAGATTGTGCCATACCATATGTATACAAGTGTGTTGGGTGTTGTAAATGTGCAATATCCTACTCCTAGGTGTGACCGGCTTCACCGACTTCACTTTCTCTCTAGTGAGTTTCTGCACTTAGAGGTGAAAACTCCCCTTTCGGACGAACCGGATGCAATCTTGTGTTGATTTCGGGTAGACTTTGGTTTCTCATGTTCCTATGGCCTAACCTAACACAACCAAGCAAAAAAGTCCACTGGCCTACCCCCTTTCGACGCACGTCCATGGGGGTAGACGAAAACGTTAGGGTTTTTCCAGCGGATTCAGGGTTTCGCCGAAGCGGGGCCCCGGAGCGTCGGAACCCCACCCAAACCTAGTTTGTGCCATACCATGTGTATACAAGTGTGTTGTAAATATGCAATATGCTGCACCTAGGTGCGACCGGCTTCACCGACTTCACTTTCTCTCTAGTGACTTTCTGCACTTAGAGGTGAAAACTCCCCTTTAGGGCGAACCAGATGGAATCTTTTGTTGATTTGGGGTAGACTTTGGTTTCTCATGTTCCTATGGCCTAACCTAACACAACCAAGCAAAAAAGTCCACTGGCCTACCCCCTTTCGACGTACGTCTATGGGGGTAGACGAAAACGTTAGGGTTTTTTCCAGCGGATTCAGGGTTTCGCCGAAGCGGGGCCCCGGAGCGTCGGAACCCCACCCAAACCTAGGTTGTGCCATACCATATGTATACAAGTGTGTTGGGTGTTGTAAAAGTCCACTGAGCTACCCCCTTTCGACGCCCGTGGAAGGGGTAGACGACACAGTTGACTTTCGATCAACTGTCTAGGGTTTCGCCGGAGATATAATACATTTTTTTGTGTGGCCCTACCATATAATACAATAAATTATAACAAAACTGTAAAAATTTATAACGAAATATATTTGTATTAGAAAACTTAGCAAATAATATTTGTTTTTTTAAATGGAATTAAAAAAAGGAAAACCATACGCCGACGGGGCATAGGTCCTGTCTGGATTTAGACAGAGCGCGCGCGCCCACCCATCCCCAAATCAGCAGTTCCCCTTTTTCCAAATCGACTTCCGCGACCCCGCTGCCGGCACAGCGCCACCCCGCCGCCGCGGCCCCGCACTCTCCACCCGGCCGGAGCTCCGTCGCCGCCATCCTCCCCTCCCCACGCCGCTCTTCGCGTCCCCTCCCTCCTCCGACCAACTCTGTTCTGCTCTGCCGCACGGCCCGCGCCCTCCACCCACCCGCACGGACCCACGCCACGCTCGTGCACCTGTGCCACTCTGGCCACGCCTCCTCCCCTCCCCACGCCGCGCTCGTGCACCCGTGCCTCCTCTGGACCACCACGCCGCCGCCACAGCGCCGCCCCCTCCACCACGCCACTGCTCCGGTTAGTGTTAAGTGCTATTGTTAGTGCTAAGTGCAGTGTTAGTTTTTAGGGTAAGTGCATTTAGGGTTAGTGCTATTGTTAGTTTTTAGGGTTAGTGCATTTAGGGTTAGTGCTATTGTTAGTTTTTAGGGTAAGTGCATTTAGGGTTAGTGCTATTTAGGGTTAGTGCATTTAGGGTTAGTGCTATTGTTAGTTTTTAGGTTAAGTGCATTGTTAGTTTTTGCCTATATATGTCGATTGTGTGCTTTTTCAGATGATGTAGCTTTCTGCCAGCCATCACCGTCGGTCCCGCGCGTCGTTGCGGGGCTTCTTCTCCAGCTGAGGAGGGGTCGCCTCGGTGCCCCTGTTTTGTCGCCCTGCTTCCGGAGCACGTCCTCGACCTTCTCCGGCCATCGATCACGCTTCGAGGGTATAAACCTTTCGCCTCTCTTGTTTCATAGGTTTATTTTGGTCTAGATCACCAAGTCAGTCGTGTAACCCGAGTCAGATCCCGTCCGGAAGGGTTACAAATTTAGAAATATGCAGGATTGTCCATCTTGCATATTTATAACCGTAACACTTCCGGATTGTCCATGTTGGACAGTCCGAGTACGTGTAGATCGAGTCGTGTTCCATGTTCTACCCCTTCCTGAGACGGAATTTCGGCAGCACCTCCCCGTTGTTCTTCAGATACACGTCTCGGCTTGACAAGCTCGAGACGTGTATTCTGAAGAACATCGGGGATGTGCTGCCGAAATTCCGTCTCGGGTCGGGGTAGAACATGGAACACGACTCGATCTACACGTACTCGGGGGATATGCCCCTACCTATTAGAAGTGTAGGTGAACCTTGCATGCTGTAAAAGATAAAATTTGGCCATGATTAATCTGGTGACACTGAATATTTTTTTTACTTGGTGCATATTACGAAATGCGTTGTTGTTTGGCTCCCAATAAAGCAGAAGATGGCTGATAATGGGTGGATGTACAGTGGCCGTATCAGTAAGACTGAAAGAACATCTGAGTGGGAATGGAAGACTGATTTATTAGTGAAGGAGTTAGGGCGTGGTTCAAAAAAGTCAGGAGTTCGTCCAAGGTGCCCTTGCACTAAATGCAAGAATCGTGTCCGTCAGGGAAAGGATGAAATGACTAAACACCTTTGGTTGTGTGGGTATATGCCTAACTATGTCACGCTGGTCGACTTTGCTCAGTACGAACGTGACAGAGGTGAGGTGATGCGGCAGCGGATCAATGGCAATGAGCACGATGGGCTTCTAGGCTTCCTAGATGATCTCCCGATGGTGACATGCCGGATTCGCCACCTCCACAGGAGGGACCGCCAGAACCAGAGGAACCGGAGCCAACCGCGAAGGCCTTCCTTGATATGATGGCCTCGGCTAAGAAGCCTCTATACGAGGGTGCAAAGATTTCTCAGCTCGATGCCATCTCTCAAGCACTAGGTGACAAGGCCCAGTACTCGACCACCCGTCGAGGCTTTGAAGCTAATCTGAAAACATTTGGTAACATGTTGCCCGAAGGGCATTGTCTGCCTAAGACCATGCACGAAGCGAAGAAACTCTTGGGATCGCTCGGCATGGATTATGTAAAGATAGATTGTTGTCCAAAAGGTTGCCTTTTGTTTTGGAAACAGTTTGCGGATGACAAGTACTGTAGCATTTGTCGTGCCTCTAGGTATTATGAGAAAAAGGGAGCCGATGGTCAGAAGACGCAGACAAAAGTCGCCGTGAAGATTCTTCGGTATCTCCCATTCATAAAAAGAATCCAGCGGCTTTACTTGTCCGAGGAGACTGCCAAACAGATGACGTGGCACAAGAAGGGGAAGAGATACATAGACGACGAGGACGGACAAAGATGGGACATCCATCTGATGGTAAGGCATGGCAGAACTTCGATGCCAAATACCCCGATGAGGCAGGAGAGGCTCGGAATGTCAGAATTGCGATAGCAACAGATGGATTCAATCCATATGGTATGTCGACTGCCTCGTACAGCTGCTGGCCCGTGTTTGTTATTCCTCTCAATCTCCCTCCCGGGGTCCTAATGCAAAGGAAGTTCATATTTCTGTCGATGATCATTCCAGGGCCCGAATACCCGGGGAAGAATTTGAGTGTATACATGCAGCCGCTTGTGGATGATTTGCACCACTCTTGGCACAATGGGACGTTGACATACGACCGAGCATCAAAGCGGAACTTCTTGATGAAAATTTGGTTCCACTATTCCATGCATGACCTACCCGGGTACGCCCTATTCTGCGGATGGTGTACAGCTGGTAAGTGGCCATGCCCAGTGTGCAGGAACCGACTTGAGTTCCTTTGGCTAACCGCAGGTCGCAAGTATGTTGCGTTTGACAAGCATCGACAGTTCCTCAAAAGAAGGCATCCTTACCGACAAGACAAAAAGAACTTCACGAAGGGCAAAGTTGTGCGTGAAGAAAAAGAGATACCGAAGTTCGATGGTGTAGCTGTTGATGCCGAGCTAAGTGCTCTCGTGCCTGCTGTGGGACCTGGCCCACGATTTGAGGGATATGGTGTAACACACAACTGGACTCACGTGGCAGGCTTAACGCAGCTAGAGTATTACAAGGATCTCGAACTTCCCCATAACATTGATGTGATGCACACCGAAAAGAATGTCGGAGAGTCCCTCTTTCACACAGTCCTGAACATTCCTGAGAAGTCAAAGGATAATGTCAAGGCTAGAGTCGATGTTAAGAAGCTCTGTGATAGGGAGAGATTACACATGCAGCCTCCTCAGGGCCGTCAAAAAAATTGGTGGAAGCCGAATGCCGACTACTGCCTTGATAGTATCCAAAAGAAGGAGTCATTCCAGTGGCTCAAACACGTCGTGATGTTCCCTGATGGTTATTGTTCCAATATAAGTAATGGAGTCAATCTTGGAACGGGAAAAGTCACTGGGCTCAAGAGTCACGACTATCATATATGGATTGAGAGGTTGATGCCGGTGATGGTTCGAGGGTATCTCCCCGATCGTGTCTGGCGAGTGCTTGCGGAGTTGAGCCATTTCTTCCGCACGCTCTGTGCGAAGCAGATATGTCCCCTGGTTATTGAGAAGCTGCATGATCTTGTGCCGGAGTTGCTATGCAAGTTAGAGATGATCTTTCGCCAGGCTTCTTTGTTCCGATGGCACATCTCGTTGTGCATCTCGCGAACGAGGCACTCTTGGGTGGACCGGTGCAGTTTCGTTGGCAGTTTTGTATTGAGAGAGAGTTCAAGTATATTCGAAACTTAACTGGAAACAAAAATAAGATTGAAGCATGCATAGCTGAGGCAACAATACTTCGGGAGATGAGACGCCATGACAACGTACTATCCCGATGATGTTCCCACTATGCATAACCCGGTCTCTCGGTACAATGTCGACGAGCCCAAGCATGACCCCAAGCTCCTCCTCTTCCAATGCCCGGTGGCAAGGCCGGTGCCGGTGTAAAATATACCTTGACCAAGGAAGAGAAGGATTCCATAATGCTCTATGTGCTTATGAACATGACGGAAGTAGGCGGTTTCATCAGGTAAAATGGTGAACAAATTACTTTGCAACTTGTAACTCGGTTTCGGTCTAATACGTATTTTCTCCTTTTAGCCAATTCAAGCATGAACAGTGGTGGGGAATGGAGGATCCCTCTGCCGCGGAGCTGGACACTCTTTTGAAAGATGGTGCTCCCGGAGGAAAAAAACTTGTGTCTTGGTTCAGGGATAAAGTAATTTCTAACCTGTCCCTCTTACCTTGCAATCTGTGACTTGTCCCTCTTATTACGCGTAACTAATGCACAAAACAATTTGAACTCTACTCGTAGGGAGCGGATCCCAACGTTGAGATGACGGATGAATTGAGATGTGTTTCCCAAGGTTTTAACCGCACCGTCATGAAGTATGAGAAGTATGATGTGAATGGGTACCGCTTCCATACAGAGGATCACCAGAAGAGTCGGCCAAATGCAAAAACTATAAATACTGGGGTCTTCACCAAAGGATCCAGAGGAGCCGATGGAGCCGATTACGTAGATTACTACGGAAGGTTAGAGAAGGTATACGAGCTGACGTTCAATGCTACGAACGTAGAACTCAAGCTCGTTGTGTTCAAGTGCCACTGGTTCGACCCACACATTGGACCACAAGGTGGACAGAGAAGTGACCCTTCCATTGGGTTAGTTGAAGTTAGGCCTTCAACCACCTATAGCGGAGCCGATGTCTATATTGTGGCTCACCAAGCCAAGCAAGTTTATTATTTGCCCTACCCATGCCAGAAAGAGAACCTCAAGGGCTGGGAAGTCGTGTTCCGGGTATCGCCACATGGTAAGCTACCCATGCCCTCTGCCGATGATTACAACAACATTGACCCTAAAACATACGAGGGAATTTTCTATCAAGAGCAAGAGGACTTCGGGGACTTTGCCTTACAACCGGGTGGTCTTGAGGACCTCGAGAACGATGCACACACTCGTGGTGAGGCAGTGGTGGATCTGAAGGAAATAGATATGCTCTTGAAGTTACAAGCGGCCAATGAAAACGATGAGGAGCCTCCACCGTGCGAGGAGCCTCCAACCTACTACTCACGTGATAGTGATAGTGATAGTGAGAATGAGAATGAGAACCAACCTAATTATGAGAGTGATGAATCGAGGTGACGGTCTTTTATGTCTTTATGCTTTAGTATTTATTTTTCAACATGCCTCTTAATTGCTTTAGTGTCTACATTTTATTATGCCTCCAACATGCTTATTTATGCTTAGTGTCTACATTTTATTATGTCTTTTTGCTTTAGTATTTATTTTTCAACATGCTTATTTATGCTTACTGTCTACATTTTATTATGTCTTTTTGCTTACTTGTTTTCTCTTTTTCAATGCAGGTGATTGAACAATATGAGCCAAGGCAAGGAAAGCTCGGCGACCTTGCTTGGTACGTTGCGTCGAAGTGACCGAGGAGCAATTCCCAATCCGCGTTACGTCGAGCCCGGCGATGCGCGAGGAGGACGAGGACGAGCACGAGGACGAGGACGAGGACGAGGTGGAGGATGAGGTGGAGCACATGGTGGAGGAGACGTGGAGCGTCCACCCTCCGCTTCTGGCGACGTGGCTTCCGAGTTGCCCTCCGCTTCTGGCTCTGTGGCTTCCCAGTTCCAGTTGGAGGACGAGGTGGAGCACGAGGCGGAGGTGGAGCACGAGGACGAGGTGGAGGTGGAGGGGGAGGTGGAGGTGGCACCGAAGCTGCCGAAGTGTCGTGGTGAAGCGGGAGTCCCCGACGAGTCCGAGTGACCTACTAGCGAGGACAGGAAAGCCATCATTGTTCCTAACAGAAAGGAGTATGTGTACTAATTTTGTAATTTCATTTTGGTCATAACAATTTGGCATATGTACTAATGTTTGATTATTGTGCAGCAATTGGACATGGCTAGTTAAGCCTCCCCGCCATCCCGCGAGCTTGCTTGGAGCTCTGATTAGGAAACATTGGCCGGGCTTGTACAAGACGGTCCCCGACGGCGAGAAGAAGCTGGCCACTACTTGGGTGGACTATGAGGCTGCCCCGTACCCGCCCTTTGCGACAGCTGCTGAGGCCGTGATCTCCAAGTTTTGGGTAAGACATATTTTCCGAGTTCCGTTCATTGTTTATGACCCCACCGTGCTAACTCATGACTCTCACAATATTTTTATGCATGGTTGAAGCGGTTTTATCGGGTGGAGGAGGAGCATCTCCAATATGCGGCTCCCACTTTGCGTGCTCATTGTATGAGGTTGACACGGCAACAATTCTACAACCAAAGGACTATGACCGCCAATCAGTTCCTGTCTGAGAAGAGGGGTAAGTGGGTCAAGAAGTCAGAGTTGCCCACGGACATCACGAAGGAGGATTATATGTCGGTAAGTAAAATGTCAATGAAATTCTATATTGTTGCTAAGTTGCTATTGCATTATCTCTTCTTGATTTGGATTTTCAGGTTATGCCAGACTGGGCCGACGGCAACGAAGACGCATGGGAGGCGTTGGTTTCGAGGTGGGTGGGGGATGACCCCGAGTTCGACGCCGTGAGCAAGCGGAACAAGGCAAACCGAGGCAGGGAACACACAGTGGGGGAAACCTCAACCACCACCGCTTCAAGGAAAAGCTGGTATACATCTACATTGAATGACCTGCATTTATTTTCCCGTCATGTTCCTACTTGGTATGCATAACATTTCTTTTCGCGATGCAGGAGGCCAAGACCGGGGAGCCGAGAACTGACATGGAAACGTGGCGGGAGATGAAGCAGAAGAAGCTTGATTTTCGGAGCCTCAGCCTTCGAAGCCCAGGTACTTGGATATTTTCTGTATCCATTTTCATATTAGTTCATATTTTTCACATTCGGACTTGGATAACTCCTTCAGGTACTACGGGAAGGCCAAGGAGGACTTGGTAACTACTGCACGACGTTCCAGCAGCTGCACCCGGAGGTGGATAACTGCTTGAGAGAGGAGGTCGACGAGAACGCGGTTGTCCTGTCGGGGCACGGAAGGAAGCATGGTCGTAATCGCGTTCTTGAGAAGGTGGTCAGTCCTACCTCGAGCTTCACGCGTCTCCGAGCTACCCTTCCTGCCGACACCCCCCTTATCCCGCGTCATCCAAAGCCTCGTCCATCCGCCTCCACCGATGTAAGTTTTCTCATTTTCATCCTCTTTTCGATATTCGTTCCTGCATGGCTAAGTTGACGAGATTCCTTATTTTTGAAATCGTAGGAGCATTTTGAGGCGGCCTACGCTTCCGCTCATGCGGAGTATCAGGAGGCCCATCGCGAGTGGGAGGAGAAGTACCTGGCCCACCTCTCCTACACAAAGTTCATGAACGCTGTAAGTTTCAACCTTTATTTCTACAAAATATGACAAATCCCACTTCCCTAGTTTGAAGCTTTATTTTGGCAACGCCTGACTCTAAACTATCTTGTAGGCGCTAGTTAGATTTTTTGCCAATGGAGAGCGGCCGGAAAACACTCCTGAGGAGCCTCCTGAGCCGGGGCCATGTCCAATATTTCCATCGAGGGACCAGTTCGCTCTCACCTACTACTCATCGACCCCAGTAAGTTCTTTGCTAAACCACTGGTTACCATTTTCCTTCGCCTCGCAAGTTGCTAAGTCTTGCTCAAACATGTAGGGAGCGGGAGGTTCGGAGATGCCACACTCGCCAGGTTCGCGTGAGATCATGTCGTTTGATCCCGATGCTGGTACTTCGCGTGCTGCTACGCCGGGTTCGCGTGAGATCACGCCGATACATCCCGGTGGTCCTTCTCCTGGTGCTTCGCGTGCTGGTTCACTGGGTGCTTCGCCGGGTGCTTCGCCTTCTTCCGGTGGTTCTACTGCTGCGCCGAGTCGTCGATCGCCTTTTCTCACCTCGGCAGATATGGGGTACACCCCGTCGCCGCCGCCGATGTAGGGCTTTCGGCCTCTAGACATGTAGCTCGATGTATACACTATGATATACCATTTTGTATCTACACTATGATCTAGCATGTTTGTGATGATATCCTATGTGTGATCATGTTTGTGATGATATTGTGATGTTCCTGTAATTTATTATATTATTTGCTGCTATTTTTCTGCAAAAACGAGCCGCTGGAGCATTTTTTTTAAATATGGCACACCTATGCCGACATAGCCACCTCAGTGACCAAATGGTCGTAGCTATGCCGTCGGCATAGGTGCCTCCTGGAGCTCCACCAGATGCTCCCAGATGAGGCCACGTGTCCATGCCTATGCCGACGGCTTTGCCGTTGGCGTAGGTCGATCCTGACCAGCTGGCTGTCATGGGCCCCACCACGCCCTTCGCCGACGGTTTTTTCGCCGACGGCCGTTCCCGGCCGTCGGCAGTAGCTATGCCGACGGTTTTTCGCTATGCCGACGGCATGCTGACCTTTACCTACGCCAGCCTACGCCGACCGAGCTGCGCCGACGGTTGCCGACGACGTGTTTGCCGACGGCCAAAAGCCGTCGGCGTAGCAACTCAGTCCCGTAGTGTCCCCATAAAATCCTTGTCTTCTAGTAGCTTTGTTGAACTACCTTATATTTGTAGCAACTAGCTAGTGGGTAGAAATGTACCGCCCGCAGGTCTTGCCCGTGCTTCCGGCTACCTTAGCCTAGATCTTGGCCCAAGACTCCTGTATAAATATTTTAAGCTCAAGATTTTACCTTTACAGCTAAATATTTCATGCACGATGTACCTGCATAAACGGACCGCATGATACTTTTGTGACGGCACCCAGAACATGACAAATAGGTACGTATACACCCACTCATTAAACAAAATAGTACGTAGAAGTCAATAGCTCATCAGACCAGAGGATCGTGGAAAGTACATGCACGTGCCCAGTTAAGCAGTTAGCCTTGACTGGGACCAAGACACGATGGAGCCTATCCCGAAAATAACATCACAAAACTCTACGAGTCTACGGAAAAGTAGACCAACAAAATCTACAGAACTTGTTGGACCTGTAGAAACCAACTCCACTACTATACTCGCTCCGTTCGGATTTAATCTACATCTTAGGTCCAAAATTTACACAATTAGTCTACAACCTGGGTGGGTCCAACCTTGTTAATTAAGAGGGAGAGAGTCTACACCAATGCATGCACGGGTTTGCTATTTCCCATGCATGGATTGCATTAATTAAGCTTGGTTTAACCAATGTGTGTTTTGTTTCTTATGAGACCATAATTGTGATGCATGGTGGGATGTGCAAAATTAGTACTAACAAATGCTAGACTAATTTGTCTAAAATTTTCCATGATGTAGACTAAATCCGAATGGAGGGAGTATGCAGTATAACTAAGAAGAAACTAAAAAATAGCTTCGTAAAAACAGATGTGCATGCCTTGAGGAAATGCGAAGTTGGGCGGCAGTTTCGCGATTGAGAGAGACACCTGAACCGGCGGTGACGTTATTTGCTTAACTAGTTCCTATGTGCTATATTATTATATGAAACCTTGTTGCCAAACTATTTTCACTTACCAAAACGTTTTATAATATACTTTCTTTGTTCCATAATATGAGATGTTTTAGATATTTTAATGTAGACTACATATGGAGCAAAATGACTAGATCTACATGCTAATATACGTCTATAATTTTGAAAAGGGTGAAACATCTTATAATATGGAACGGAGGTAGTAGAATAGAGGGAGTCCGAGCTAGCAACGAGTTGGGAGGAGGAGGAGCGGAAATGCTAGGTGGCGAGAGGGGTGACGCGACTTGACAGACGAAAAGCCAGCTTGGAGAAGGGTTGGTGGTGGCTGGTAGAGTACGGACAACGTACGGCTAAATATTTATGCGCGATGACATGTACGGCACGCATATAAACAAAACTATTACGTCCATTTCAATTGCTCGTCAGCTCGGAGGATTGCGGAAAGGACAGCCCAGGACCAATTGAGCTGCTAGCCTTGACTGGGAACAAGACACAATGCAGACTATCCAGAAAATAGAACATCACTAAACTCTATGAGTCCCTGGAAAACTAGATGAATTAAAGCTACAAAACTCGCCGGACCAGTAGTAAACCAAGTCCACTCCAATATGGAGTCCACTACTCTATGTAGTACTCCCTCCGTTCACAAAAGGATGTCTCAACCTAGATCAAATTTACATGTATTTACACACTAAATTATGTCTAGATACATGCAAAATTGAGTTAGGTTGAGACATCTTTTTGTGAACGGAGGGAGTACATGACAAAGCAAGTACTATAACAAGATGGATCAAGTTAGTAGCTCATAAAAACACACGTTCATGCATGCCTCAAGGGAATGCGAAGTTGGGCAGCAGTTTCCCGATGGAGAGAGACCCCTGAACCGCGAGAGCGACGTTGTTTTCTTAACTGTGAGCTACCAAGTTGATCCAATGGTGGCGAGGAGGTTAGCTTGATAGCCAGGATTTCCGGAGGAGGAAGGATAGGAGGAAGGTGGCGAGCGGGGTGACGGACGACGACGACTGGCGGCCGCTCACGTATGACGTACGTACGTTGCGAGCGGCCAGGATCGATCCTATATATATATATATATATATATGATATTGTGTCTACTGGCGTCGACGCATGAGTCTTGAAACGACCAAGTGTTTAATTGTAAGTTCCCAGTTTTGCTAAGTCTTTTTATTTAGGCTCGGTAGATTCAGAAAAGTGCAGTCGCATGATTGTGAAGAACATAGGCTACATAGCGATGGTCTTGTGCACCAATCCGGCCGCTTGGCGGCTCCCCTCGTGAGAGGAGAAAAGCCCATACATGCATGCATGTTTCCCATCACTTTGAGCCTCTGAATTTCTTACCCTTGCACAGTAAGAAATGCAGCAAGAAAATAAGCATCATTCATATATACATATATACACCTAATCGAGGAATTCATATAGTACTTAATCTAGGGCTGCGCATGGAGTCAGATCTCGGCTTACGCCTGCTAGCCCTACCATTTCTTACGTAGGGAGCATTGACTTCTGGTTACAACATTATATTTTCATCTTCTTAGCTTCTTCCTGTACGCGAGAAGGTGAGATACTGTACGGCAAGCATGACTGTATCTCCCAGCATGGTTGACATGCATGTAGATGGTGTATTTGCTCCGCGATCCTTGATACAATTAGTTTAGGGATCCTGCAAAGTACGTCATATTAACAATGCAATATTTAGTACAAGCTTTGGAAGCAGTTAGACATAGATGAAGAAAATAAATAATGCAAGGATGCTACTATATAGGAATTATCTAATGAGAGTTGTTGAAACTGCCGTTTAGCGTGTAGACTTCTAGGAATCTACTTCCGAATTCAGTTATACTATACACACCACGATCCAAGCAAATAACAGAATATGCTAGATGAGACATGTTCTAATGAGCTGTTAACAATTTCAGATGATGATTGATCAGTTAAACTGCCAACAAGCCAATGCAAGATCATGATAATTTGCACATGAGAACAAGCACAAGATAGTTACAGCAAGGCATGAGCAGAACAGCTTTTTAAAACATATCTGAAGGAAATACTAGTCATATTTTGCGCGGCATGACGCCGCGCGTTTGGTGAGAATATTTGTTGTGATAATTTTGTGTATTTTTTTTAGTTGTGTTGTATATGTTGTAAGGAAAGGTGATAATTGTAATTAGTGTAGTGCTTTCAATTTGAAATCGTTCCGTAATAAGAGGGAACAAAAAAAAATTCTCGAAATATTTATGTAGTGAAGCATTTTTTTTCCGAAATGTGAGTACATGGTTAGATATATTTAAATTGTATTGGTTATAGACATGTTAGCTAAATTGAGTGGTCAAATATACTTATATGCTGCCGTAATTGTTTTATTTAGCATTATAATAAGACGTAATATGGAATTTTGAAGGTAGTTTGAAAATTTATATGTGAACTTTGAAGTATAGCATCTGGTAGGTTTTCAAATTATTCAAATATCGTAGAATATTATTTGTGAGTCGTTTCAAATTGTTTGAAGACTGGCGTAATCAAAATTTGGTTTTTCTCCGACACCAAACCCCGTAATCCATTTTCTCCAAAACGGCGTCGACGTGTAAAATGAGATTTTGTATATTACTTTAAAAAAATTAAGGTTTCAAATAATATGGGAAAATGGCCCAAAGTATTTTGAATGGATTTTATGTTTTTTTACAGTTTTTTAAATTTTGTCTGAATTAATTTGGAGTAATAATATGTCAAGAGTAAAACAAAAAAAAAGGGGGGGAGGCCGGCCAGCTGCAGAGCAGGCGGCTCAGCCCGCGAGCCCAGCAACCCAGCCCAGCAACCCAGCCCAGCACGCCTTAATCTATAAAAAAAAACCGAAGGCCGGAGACGCGGCGGCGCCGCCGACCTCGCCGCAGCTGCGCGAGAGCGACCCAGCACGCGCGGATGCGCGCATCGGGTGCGCCTCGGCGCGGGGTCCCCGGGAGTGCCGGCGCCGCCCATTATTGGCCGCCGGAGCGTCGCCGGCGACGCCCGCACGCGGCGGAAGCCTCCGAGGACGGCCGCGGCGATTCCGGCGTATTGCCGGTGTCCCAGGAGGCGGCTGACGGCGAGGAGGCGGAGGGCGTGACGGCGGACCTCGCTGTCACCTCCGATGCGTCCGGGGAGGGCCGGAGGGGTGGCGGCGGCGCGGCGACTCCGGCGTCGCGGGAGAAGAAGGAGGGGAGGGGGTGCTACGGGTGATTTTACGTAAAAGTCCTTCAGGTTTGGCTTAATTGCACATAGGTCCTTTTCCTCGTAGAAATGTGGACTGCGGGTTTGTTTTGTGGTTTTGTGAAGGTGGTTTTTGGAAAACCTTCACGGGCATGTCGTTTGGACCGTCCGATCGGCAATGGGCGGCGCGGATCGCTGCACTGTTCTACACTGTAGCAGACTGTAGCTGCTACAGTTTCAGGGCCTCCCACAATTCGCGAAATATTCCAACTTTTATATACTTAGGATTAGTAGCTAACAGACTAGAAAGCACCCATAACCTATAGTCAACCACAGGGACCAATAGCCATTATTTAGTATGGACACAATTATCCTTGCCCTCCCACTCGTTGCATCCTCGAGTGATCAAAGTGCGAATTAATCATTTCTACTCAAATAAATTATATCTAACGTTGGCTAGGAAACCAGGATTCTTTCACCCTTATATAGACTGCTAGAGAGGAAGATGTACATGTTCCGGTAATCAGCCATCCTTGGCACAAGAAACTCCAAGGACCAAGCTAGTGAACTGATAGTTGTCTCCCTCCTTCCCAATTGCACCATTCTAGCTATCCCAAACCTATCTCAGTCTATCAATGGGGAGGTCGCCTTGCTGCGATAGGAATGGTCTCAAGAAGGGTCCTTGGACACCTGAAGAAGACCAGAAGCTCAAGGACTACATCGAAAAACACGGCCGTGGAAGCTGGAGAGCATTGACTAAGCTTGCAGGTATGAGACACGCTCCTCCCTTTTCTGTCTCAACACTATGCACAAATGTTGTACGTAGTTTTTTCTTCTTCGATAAATGACCCTTCATTAATCTTGTAAGTTAGCTTGCCTCTTCATAAGGAGCTATACCTTGCCTCTTCATATACAAGATGCACGTAGCCGCTAAAACAAGAGAAAAGAAGAAATAAAAGATGCAATACAAGTATACAAAAAATCATAGCAACGCCTAAGGCGATGGAGGTCCGATTCGGAGATTACGTTGACAACCATGTGGGATAAATTATCCTTCTCACTGCCTATTTCAACCGCGTACAGACCTCCGTAAAGAAGTATCTTCTCTCTATGCGCTAAAGAGACGACCACAAATAGAGCAATTGGGTACATCGGTAAATGACCTGCAAAGGAGTAGACTTATCGTTAAAAACCAAATAATTTCTAGATAGGAAAAACGAGCATATGATGGCAAACTCTCCCACCCGAATGAGAATTCTGTACTTGTGATCAGTTCCACGTACCAGTGGCCAAATTTATCTACAACATACGTAGTGGTGATGTTAGCCACTTGGATGACTGACTATATTGAACTCGCGCACTTATATTTGAAAACAAGTGATTAATTGTCTCATCATGATTAAAAATCGCAATGTAAATTATCATACCAATTTCACCTTGTTAGTAATTCTTAGTTAGGTTTACCTCTTTGTAAAGGTACCACATGAAGATTTTCATTATTAGCGGTACCTTCATTTTTTAGATTTGTTTTTTTATTATCGAATGTCACGTCCAAAACAACGAGGGCTCTGTACATAGAATCAGCCGAGAATGTACCATTATCACGTATATTCCAACAAAATTCCCACGACAACTGAAGCATTGGTAACCGCCCAAGGAGAGCATTTAATTCCGCAAGACTGGGTCCGACTAAATCTCGCATGCACATTTGGTGGATATTTCTACAAACCCATAACGATAGTGTCGATCATGTGTTCTGTACTTATCTGGTTCCATGCATCTCAAAGGACTGAACAGGTGCGGCAAGAGCTGCAGACTGAGATGGACCAACTACCTCAGGCCTGATATCAAGAGAGGAAAGTTCAGCCCTGAGGAAGAGCAGGTCATCCTCCACCTCCACTCCATCCTTGGCAACAAGTACTGCACACCTATCAAATCTCTTCGTTATACGCATTCTTGGCACTCATCTACTCATCTATGTATAATCTTCGAAAAGCTAACAAAACTGAACTATTGTGCCGATCAAACTAGGTGGTCAGCCATCGCGAAGCACCTCCCTGGACGGACCGACAACGAGATCAAGAACTTCTGGAACACATATTTGAAGAAAAAGTTGATCCATATGGGCTTTGACCCGATAACGCACCGACCAAGGAGCGATTTCTTGGCCATGCTGCCACAGCTCATTGCGCTCGCCAACCTCCGCCAACTCGTGGAGCAGCGCCCAATGGATGACCACGGCGCCACGCAGCTGCAAACTGATGCATTCCAGGCAACACATCTCCAGTACTTATTACAACACCTGCTTCAGTGTGCAGCAACCATTGCGACTAGCCCCAGCTCCAGCAGCATCAACACCATTCCCACTGTCCTTATTCCTTTCGTCTCCAAGGATCATGGACTGTCTCGCCAAGTCTCAGTAACCGGGCAACTACCTGATATCCAGATACTTAGTAGCTCATTCTTCCAAGACCCGATCATCAATGGTACCACTCACAACTCAGATTCCACTGCGGACAGCGGTGAGGGAGAGAATTTCCTTCTGCCACTCGCCGATTTCTCTGTTTACGACATGGGTGGTGCTTGCAGCACATCAGGCTATGATGCTCAGGGCAACACCGCTCAGCTCCCGGTATGGTCTGAATCATTTTATGATCAGTTCATGAGTCAGGTGGCATGATCATGGTTCTGATTGCAAGTGTGTGCTACTCTTTCGTTTGCTTTTCCAACATATGGTTGAACATAGTTAAGGGAAGGAGGATACTCTCATGAATAAAGTAGGCCAACTTGGAGGTGACATGGGTCTTCTAATGCATTACATCACACTATCTAGTAGCAAGTTTCGTGCATGTGTGATTCTTTTCTCATACTGTTGTTCGGTTTTGCCGGTAAGCTTGATAATGTCCCCATGCTGCTGGCGTGCGTAAGTGGGTAACGGATTGTAAAAACCTCAACTAGTTTATTTTAGCTTCAGCTTTGTGTTCTGTTATTTGATGCTCTTGAAAAGACATCTGCACACAGTAGCTTGGTCTTACCATTCTAAAAACTATACAGTTTGCTCTCCAGCTTTGATCCAAACTCTAAATTCAGATCTCAACTGATGCATCATTAATTCATTGGTGACAAGATGATGAGTGCATGTCCTGACCTATTGGTTCATTTTTTTTTACAACATCATATATGTATATTTTGATCTTATCTATGCACATTTCTGGAGAATTTCTTGTGATGCTGGCTGAGTATGTCGAAGAGCAGGCTAGGTCAACAGAAGAGATGTTTTTAGCTCACCGCATCAGTCACAAACCTGGTAATAATAATAATTACACTTGCAAAGCAGGGCAATGTATCATCGGCGGTTTAGCGAGCCGATAAACATACACTAGCAATCGAAACAGGAAAGTTATTTACATCTGCACAGCCCACAAAGCAACCAAACTATATGTACAAACTTGCCCCCGGTCCCCTTCCTCGACCTTAGGTCAAATGCCTAGGCTGGGAGTTTACAAAACTTCCACCCGAGGCGGAGAAGATATGGTGACTACAACGGTACAACCCATGGTGTGTATTAACTTACATACTATAGAAGGGCTTCGACGCCGCATATAACCTACTCTACAAGCTGTACACCTGCATAGATGTATTATACGCTCCGTTAAGAACAAATGCGGATGATCTCTAGCAGTAAAGAATAAACAGGCAACTCTCACTTACGCTGCACAAGTTTGCCCGTCACCATTCGATGGAATCCAAAGGGGTGCTCTTCAACCGGCCTTGTTCCATAGAGATGATAGGCGTGTGACCATAGCTTAACCAAACCTCCTCGGGAATGAAGTCTACGACTGAGAAGGCCCGGAATATTTGTACGCGGATTCTTTCTTGTGTTCAGGATCAAGGCTGTGAAAAGTAAGTGACATACAGAAGGTAAGAACGATGTACCAAGAAAAGTAAAAGTTCAGCAACAATTAGCTTGGTCCGTGAAAAATCAGGTGATGCTGCGAAGGAACAAATCGGCTGCATTATTTTTCTTTGGCCCGAAATATATGGTTACATGCAACTTCCACAAAACATCGAATGAATTCCTAACTTTTGTTCATTGGTCTCGCTTAAAGATCCTATTATATTATCTTTGTAACTGTCGGCAGGGAATTCTTTAAAAGGAATAACATTACAGATGGAATGTCCAATATATTGCAAGCTTGCCTTACACAGTGCAGTTGCGTGGTTGTAGGTCTTCACCATCGACCGACAATACAAATTTTGAGTTTTGACGGAAAATACAAGTATGTATGCAGTGTTTAAAATCATATGTGCTAACTGCCAAGTGCAAGCTGTTCAGTACTGATAAAGTGATAATACATGTGAATGGAGCAAATTGCATAATTAACCACTCGACCTAATACATAGAATAAACTGATAGGAATCGATAGTCAGTTGAGGACAGACATGAACAATATTATGAATTCAGGAAGCAAACTGAATAGTCCCTTATGATGATTGTAACTAATGATGTATACATAGACACTTTTCCAGCAATATTTGAGAATGAGCAAAAAAAAAACTCACCTATTCCTTAGCCCAAGAAGTGCATAATGTACAGCACGAGCAGAAGCTGATACTGGGGCTACTGCAGCAGCTGGAGCTCCACAGATTGCAGTAGCCAGTACTGATCCAGCACCACCCCCACGATTATAAACCTTGATAGGGTTCCCAATCAAAGCAGAAGCTGTCCTTCCAAGCCCATCAGTTAAACTTTCATAGGCCTATGCAAATTTAATTTCAGGTTAATCTTAATAACACTAGGCAAGACAAGGAAAAAATGAAGGTGTATGTTAGGCACGAGCGCTAGACACAATTCAGAGAAATCAACAGGAAGCATTTCAAGGTGTATTCCAAACAAAACGAAACAGAAACAAGATAATTAGCAATGCAGGTGATTCCTGAAGATTCAATTATCTTTTTATTGGCAGAACAGCAGATACTTTTATCATGCAACTCAGATGATTTCAATACCTGCTTCAGCCCTTGATGTGCACCTTCAGGCTGGTTAGCTCTTATATTATCTTTGGGTTTTTTTGCTTCACGCGAGTTTGAAGGGGGTGGGACAGCTGTAAGGGCACGCTCTGTCTTTGAAAGCATATCATGAGCTCCCGCTGCCAAATGGACACCAAGCCCTACAGCTTCGATGGATACACTTCTGACGAAAGCAACAGCACCTGTCAAACAGAGTGTAAGAATCATCATTATTTGTGGCAATGCATATCATCATTTATCCATCATTAACACTTCAACAGAGAAGTTAGCTTATTGTTGATATCAGTGTCGTAGTATAGTATATCTAACTTACCTCTTTGCATTCCTTTGAGCAACTTCCGGTCCTTCTTGTAGCTTTTGATTGGTAAGGAAACCAATTTCTTAGTGCCTGAACCAACAGCAACTAAGGATTTTATAGGAGGAAGCCCTTTTAATAATTTATGGACCTACACAAGCAGCATATTGTCAATTCAGGGAGAACGGGAATTCTTTTGCAAGACAAAGCAGATTTGCAATTTTCTCTTCAATTTGTATAAGTATGTATGCCTTCACATGGAGCACCGCATATTTAATATGTGTTTCTTTATGATATTGCTTGTATTAAGTATGCATATGTGCATGTACACAACAACAAGCCTGTCTAAATGTACAGTTGTGCATGGGGAAATCAGGACCTGATTTTTGGAGATGTCCTCCAGCCACTCCGCAGCTACTGTTTCACATATACTATTCCACCCATAAACACCCATTGCAGAAACATTCTTAAGCTTCAAATCAATTCCCTGCACACAAAAAACATTGTCAGGCTTGCCTGTTGATAACTTGATATATACAGATAATCATCAGTGAACTGACTGCTCTAGAATATTCCTTTTAAAACCACAAATTACCTTCCATGGAAGGATGTTGAGAAGTTCTGCATAATTTCCTTTGCCTAGTGCAATAGGATCAAACTGGCGAGGAATATAATTAATATGCAGAACCAGAGGCTTCACGTCAAATTTCTGGCACCACAGAAAAAAATTCAGATTGCAATACTGAAGACAAACAGAGCCCAGCTGGCTGCTGCTTACGTGTTAAGAGGGAAATAAAAATTGGTAAGTTCAAAATACCTGAAAGAAAGGAAGTAATGCCTCATCCACAACTGCAGTACTTCCGTATGTTGTGTTGTCCATACACACAATCTCACTTTCGCTTGGCAAATGAGGGTTGCTGTTGTCATTCTGGAAGAAACTGATAAGGAAGTTCAGTTGCCCTTGATCAAGATGTAATTGAAGAGGCAAAATCTCAAGGCATAACCTGAAGAAACATGCAAGAGAAGAGGGTCAGTAGACAAACTGAGAGGGCATAAAAGGTGTCAAAAAGGAGAAGTTGAAAAATAGCCGGCATTATTCTTGAGGACTACAATTTAGCATTCAAGGATGGCAGAGGCACAAATTAGTGATAAGGTCAAATGTCTAACGAGCAAAAATGCTGCCATAAACAACCAACCATATATGCATGAAGAATATGGATCTTCCATATAAAAGTGTACGCAGAATTTCCATATCAAGAACAATAGGGATAAGCAACCCTAACACTGGAATTGGTCAAAACAACTGTTGCAGCAGATTAGATCCAATTACTAAATAAATTATGTCTGCTATTTAACTGTGAACATGACATGTTCCATATACCCTCAAAACGCAAAGCAAAAATATATATTAGCCAAGTACATCAGGACTTAGTCTCACAGATGTTCAGCAACCAACACATAAGTTATTTTACTACAGTCTACAAGGTTAGAGGATGTTATCTAGATCAATATGTATATTGGATTACCCTTACAATAATATTTATCTTTAATCATTTATATAGAATAGAGCAAACACAGTACAGTAACAGAAACAACCAGATCTCTTTTCCAGTACATTAATCCATTGTGTACGCAACTTAGTGCTGCATATACCTGTAGTCTTCCAAAGGAGCTTGTGGTTCAGGCCTTACAGACTCCAGTTCTAACTTGAATGCAGTGGAGCAAGATTCTCTTGGGTAATCCTTTGAGTCGTAGCATCCAAGAACCTTTAAATTCATGACAAGAGTTTAAAAGCATTTCTTGATGACAAAAACAATTGCTCAATGAAATTTAGCCAAAAAAAATGTACCATTTTCCATGGAGCATGCATATTCTGGTCACAAAGATTCAGATCCTGAGCAGAGATGGATAACTTAGAAACAGAAACATCCCCATCTGGATACATATCAAAGTGCATACTGAGCCCTGACACCATAAATTCTAAAGAAGAGCTCCTATCTCTTCCATTTGAGCATGGGCGGCTAGTTGAATCATTCTGAGCTGACGACCAGTCATCTCCAGCATACATTCGCCACTTAACATCTATATCATGAATAAGAATCTTGCCTTTCAGATTGCAAGATTCGTCAGCATTCAAGCTGCAAAAAGAAGGATTGCCTTCTTGTTGGAACACAGGTTCACCAAGTGCGTTGTTCCTTTTTGTGACATGGTTTTCAACTATTGTCAACGGAGTATTGCTATACCATCCACCATCATCACAGTCCACGGTTTTACGAGCATTGTAGCCAGATGTACTCTGATGGTTTATATTACAAGGAATTGATGATGATGAACTTAGAAGATCAGGCATATAATAAGAGTCAATGATTTGCTCAGGACAGGAGTTCTGCTTATGAGGTATTTGAGCAGTACTGCCTTCTGGAGTGACTAATGATGATCCAAGTGAAATGTGTGAAACACAGGCATCAGTTGCCTCAGGGTTAGCCATATTCATCTCATACTCAACATTCACTTCACTGCTACTCAATGAGTTATGACAATTTCTGTCCCAAAAATTGTAGGTTGTGTAGGCCTGGTCACTGTAGAAAGCATTCTCAATTATGTCATCAAGCAGACCATCAGACTTGCACTCTCCAGAATCTGCCAAGTTGTCAGTGCTGCTCTCTGACATATCTGATCCATCACTGGCCATATTTTGTGTGTTTGCCTGTTGGACAATATTCCACCTAGATTGCAGATGAACTAAAGCATCCCGCATATCCGGAGCATATATCTTCTGTAGTTGGGAAACCAAACGAACAAGACCATTTGTTGTATCACGACACGTACCAATATCAAATTGTGACTCGGATATTTCAAGCTTCCAAAAGGAAGTATCAATTCGTAGAGCAGCTTCAATGAATGTGTTATGGCCAATCTTAGCATATCCCATTTGACGGAGGTAATCCACATCATAACCACAAGTGACATTTTTGGAACCAGATGATCCACAAATGAGAAGCCCCAGATCTCGTAGTTGGATATCAAAATCAGTAGCTGCAGAGTCTGATGCGGATTTGTTATGAAGTTTAAATGATGATGCAGCTAAAAGGCATGAAAAAACTTGCAGTCTGGAGCTTCAGCATTGAGTGTAGAATTTATCCGGTGAGGTTCATAGCTCAGAGCAACATCAGCCAACTCAAGAAAAAAAGATGACGAAAAAGGTTCGCCAGCCTGTGAATTATTTGTGCTGCTACTATTATTGGATTGTTCAGTTCCACTTGAACCTGAACTGAACAGCAAAGATATTGCACTGATCCAATCCATTCGTCCACCAGGTGCCACAAGTGTCCCAGAACGAACAGTGACAGAAGTATAATTCTCTTGTAGCTTTGGGTTCCTGATGTGGGTCACGGAACAGCCAGCAGTTCCGAAAGACAATACATTGTTGCCTTCACCATCACCCCGCCGACTAGCAGAGTCCTTGCAACTAACTAGAAGAAAATCTTTGCTTTCTTCACAGGTTTGATCATCTGTACTGCTAAGGGAACCCCAAAGCTCACCTTCACCATGATTCACCCAAAGAAAACTGGAATTGTTGACCCCACCAACATTAGAAAATGAGCACAGAGACAACTTTGAAACGATAACTTGAGGCGATCCCAAGAACCTTCTAGTTCTGTCTGTAAGGAAGGACCAACTTCCACAGTTTCATCCAACTCAGTGCAAATATCCAACATGCTGCATTCAAAAATGACAGATGTTTGAATGGCAATTTCGCTGTTTTTGTCCTTGCCATTTTCAGAACTGCGTGTTGCTACATCTGAGAGCCCATCAAGTATGAGATCTATCAGCTGATTTAGTTGTCCACAATCCTTCTTATTGAGATGAACTGAAACACAAGGAAGTTGAACATGCAACAAGAATTCAGTGCTCTGAATGAGCTCCTGGCGTATAGTAAAACTTGACTCTTCAAGATCTTGTGAAGTTGTAGAAGAGGCAACGCCGACCCATTTATTATTTTCTTTCTGAGAAATCTTCTGGTCGTGTAGGTTTGGCAAACTCCATGCTTTGTTCACCATCTCAGGGCAAGTTACAGGGTGGCTTTTCCGGATCACTCTAATGCTGGAGTCATGATAATCAGATCTAGTCACAGAAAAAATCTTCAGAGCAGAGAAAGTTTGCCTACTCAAAGAGCAGATTCTACCATCAAATACAGCGACGGGTTTAACAAAGTAGATGTCGAAGTTCCCGGTAGCCAAATGGAGTGAAGTAGATGGTGTGCTCGGATGATCATCATTAGATCTTTCATTTCGAAGTGGGGAGGAGGCTTTCTGAGATGATGTGTGGTCGAAGACAAGGAACTTATCCAAGGTGGACGGGCGACTTAAATCCCCTGAGGGCTCATAAGGAAAGCAAAGGATAATTCTTGCATGTGATGGGGCAATCTGAACCTTCAGACTCTCGGTCGAGGAAGTATTAGTCAATTTGCTGCTTTTTTCATCACCATTCCTATAAAGTTTATGCTCTCCATGAAGCACATCTGACTCGACTTTACTGATAAAATTCAGTATCATGTATACTGTATGGAAGTGCACCCACAAAATCAAAGGAGCCAAATAAATTGACAGTGAAGTTGAGCTTCCTGAGTTGCCATCCTGATCCGTGTTACTGACATCATAATGGAATGTGCACTCACCAAATGTTTTTAGCAGCTCGACCTTAATGAATTTATCTGAATTGTGGGAAAGTGTCCAGCTGTTTCCACCCAGTAATCTTGAGCAGCAAATGGGAATTGAGGGAGAGCAGCTTGAACTTCTCTACAAAAATTATTATTTAAGAAAGCAGTGCCAAGGTGTGAGTGATTTGAATTATGCTTTTCAGTACTGTAGTATTCATCAAGCTTCATGTGGGCAATCGATGCCTTGAAACCTAAGTTTTTGGGATATGTCTGCGGACATCAGAAAAAGTATATTCAGTATCAATCTTCATAACACTTCAACGACGCATGAACTGAGAGCAAGTGCTGGAGGAGGAAAATTTACCTCAAGTTCAAGATGAATGTTCTGAAACTTGGCTTCAAGATGATGCATATTCAAGCTGGAAGCAGTAGCAGTAGACATCATTGATTGTTCTAGCTGTCCAGAGGAGAGGCAGCTCGAAAACATTTCGGAATTTCTCATATCACTGAAGAGACTAGCAGAAACACTGGAACCGCCCACATCCATTTCATCATTTAACAAAAGAATAACAGATATCTCAGCGATGGAAGCCCGCAAGGTTTTCTCAATCGGTGGCTCTATTAGGAAGGAAAAGAAAAGTAAGTCGTGATACATAGAAGTTCAGACGATTTAATAAAAATAAAAGCAAACACTCGATACCAGAATACATGCAATGGTTTTTATGTTCTTGCAACGCTAACCTATAGCCACGGGGACTGGGCAAGAATGCATAGAAGCTGTTATAAGTCACATATGTTGTGGAACTCACAGGTGTGGCTACCAGCTGGGCATGCTCTTACAGTGTCACGTATGTCTGTTGTTATTCATAAGTCAACATGAAGTACCCCATGTTTTTACCAGGATGTTTCGTTTGCAAGCGGACAGTAGGTCAGGATTTAGTGGATGTCAATCATTCAGTTCATTCAATTTGGGTAATCCAATTTTGGTTTTCAGTTTACCACATTAGTTGAGAAACTGACAAACTAAACACTAGTCTTTAGTTAGTTCAAAAATATTATTGCAAACCAACACTATTGCATTGCAGTGGCTCCTAAAATATTCCCTCATCAAGCTACTCAGGTGCTAACTGTTAGTGTAATATTTTTCCATACAAGTGTGATACTCTATCAACTTAATATGCATGTCATTCACGAGTAAACAGCCAAGTTATCCTAGAAAACTAAATCCACATGAAAGTGCGTCACAAGAAGAATTCGATTATGGGTGCATTTATTGCTACCGCACTGTTCATACGAGAACCAAATAGAATATGAAGCATAAATCCATAGCAAAATAAACATTATATACCTTTAGGAACTTGATCTGATCCAGAAGCTAAAGTGGATGCAAAGGTAATAGCGTTGAACACTGAACACGTCCAGTCCCATATGCCACTATTTCCTAAATTTGTCTGGGAGTTCCTCAGTTCTTCAAAACATTCAAAGAACTGATCGATGCTGTCAAAGATAACAACAAATCAGTAATCCAATTAGGCTAGTCCAAATCTGTTTTTATTTATTTTTGTTTAAATGGCATGCTTCTCTGAATAATGGTAAAAGCAAACACACATAGCAAGAGATAGTCTCTTACAGGATAAGAACATACTTAGAGAAAGAAAAGGAAGGGAAAACTATGCTAATGTCGAAACAGAGGTCTAGTATATTTGGTCACTGAAACCCCAGGAACCATACCAACGCTGCAGAGAACTATTCTAGCAACTGATGCCAACAGGCAGTGATCTCAGTAAGTTACAATTTTATTGACGATAGGACTTCTACAAGACAGCTGAAATGCAGTACAAGACAAGAAGAACAACTGCATGCTGCAATGACCACTATGAAAAGGAACGAAAGGGGGAATTAGCTGTAACCCACTAACCCCCAAAACATGTATTACAGTATAGTGTAAAACTAGGAGCGAAAATTCTGTAAATCATACATCTGGTCAAACATTCGTAAACCACAGATTCGGATGCAACGTGGCATAGGAACAGCATCTTTTAATTTTTTCTACAATGATCTGAGAACAGGTATGTCAAAAGTATACTTGTTTAAGGGGTTAATCATGTGAGCTGAAGTAAACTGGAAGGTGATAAGATACATGCGTAGAACAAACGTCATTAGGAATTTAATAAAGAAACAAACCTTTCATCGCAATCTGAATCAGGATCACCTTGATCCTCGTGGACAACTAGCTCCGGAATCCAATCCTGAATCACATGTGCCTTAGTTAGGAACGAATCCTGATACTTGTCTTGCCTGTTTTGTGAAACTGCGATCCGGTCCAAATTTTCCCTGCTGGCCATCAATGATTTCGAAGCACTTAAGGCAGATCTGGAGGCGCTCAAGGACATATCTGTCGTGTTATGGGCAGAATTATGTTCACCTCGATTCCTAAGTAGAGAATCCAACAAATGCATGAACCACTGGATACTGCTGATTTGTAACAGCAATTCCAATGAATCTACAGATACATCTGCGTCGATTTTCTTGAGGTTCAAGCATCCATTACTCCATGGTATGCTTAAGTTCAACGTCCCTGAGAATCCACCAATAGGGCCTGTCAAGACAGAGGTAGTGCTATGACCTGATGAGATGTCAGCTGTTGCTCTATCCAAATCACTCTGGAGCAGTACATCGACATCATCCATCTTCAAGAACTCAATCACTGCCTCACGGAATGTTACAAAATTATTCAGCTTCACAAGACCATCCGTTGAAAGATTGGTACCAAATTCTATCTCTTTAACCCGGAAAACTAGTGATCGATTAAATTCTGGGACCTTGTTATCCAAAACGGTCTGAGGATCAAATACAATATATGTATTTTTGAACTTGATTTTGAAGTTTGTCAGAAACCACTTGACAGCGTTGGCTATTCTCTTAACACCCTCATCCACATCTCGTGATGCAGATGTAGAACAGTGTTTATCAGATTCACTTCTTGTGGTGTTGACCGATGTCTGTGTGCCACTACTATTACCAGAAACAGAGCACTCAGCATCTACAGGTGAAACTTCAGTAGCAACAGATGGAGCAAGGACAAGCTCCAAATCTTCCACTACAATCTCACAACTCTTCAACTGGAGAGGAAATTTGACCAGCAGGGATTTTATCGATCCTTCTTTCACCATGAAGGGAAATCTTGATAGCTGAAACAGAATAAACGAAAATGATTGTAACGCATGAGGCAATTGAACAGTCTGAAATCTAACAAACCACAAGTTCAGATACATCAGCTTCTACTGACACATGTGAGTCAGCAAACCTAGCATATTGACAGTCTACGATCCTCGTGAATCAGAAGAAGTTAAAATGCAAGTCGTTCACGGGGCGGCACTAAAGTTTGGTAAGGCAGTAAGTATCACAACAAATAAGGTGTCAGATTGATAGAAAAGGATAGCTAGAAGAACATCGTCAAGCTTCAAGCCCTAACTAGTGACATTTGTACCCACGATTAGTGTTTGGCGTGTGACCATAAATGCTCCCTCGCAATGATATTTCAAGTTAGTCCGATTCAATTGAAGGAACTGCAGATAGGCACCAAAGCCCTACGGTTTCTGCAGCCTGATGGTTTCTACAGTTCAAGCTATAAAACTTGCCAGCCTGACTAGTGAAAACGGCTTCCCCCGCCGATCCCTTGCCGCTGATAATTGCTAGACCTCGTCCGAAATTCTACCAAAATTGAGCCCATACCGATCGTTCCCAGTGTCCAATTGCAACCAAAACAGGATGAAACTGAATTTAGGCCGCCTCCTCCTCCCACCCCCACCACCCTACGGTCAACTTGCCTAAGAATTTCACACCACAATTCGATTCTCCCTCAGCACGCGGTGACCAATCGTGATGGGATGCACCCGAAACCCCCGGCCCGCCGCGTCTAATCGAGCACGGAAATCGGCGCCCTAAACCCACGCGGGAGCGAGATAGAGGGGAAATCGGTGGAGGCAGGCACGCACCTGGGCGTTGATGAATTCGGCGTTGAGGGCGAGGTCGGTAAGCTCGATCGTGCCGCGGGTGAGCTGGAGGTCGAGCTGGTCGAGATCGAGCTCGCCGAGGAAGAGGTCGCCGAGCCCCTTCTTCAGCACCGCCTTGCACATCCGCTTCATCACCGCCCCCACTGAGAACCCCCGCAGCAGCCCCATCGCCACACGAATCCGGGCAGACGGCGCCCGGCGGGCGGCGGAGAAGGGGGAAGTCGCCGGAGACGGCGGGGAGACGGGGGCCGAGAGGAGGGGTTGCTTCGGTGGTGCGGCAAGTTTTTCTGAATTAAACCTTTTGCAAGGTGTTGCGTCCAGAACCCCGGGAAGGTTGAGTAATTACGGTTTTATACGCCGCCTGGTTCGTGTCTCCCTCGGTTTTATTTATTCGACTTGTTCTCTAACTATAGTCCTTATCATGTTTTTGCTTAACGTTTGTTCTTTGCTGTTATTTATTTATTTGTTTGTTTAAAAAATGTTTATTCTAAACATCATATCATTTTGGTACTCCCTCTAATACCTATTAATTATTGCTAAACCGGATGTATCTAGCACTAAAACATGTCTAGATACATCTGTTTCTGCGAGAGTTAATATGAATCGGATGGATCACATAACTTAGCTAATTTTCTTGTTGAATATGTCAGTGATAAGATATCTAATGTGAAGAGCGTGTTTTGGAGGCCGGGATCTATGGAGCTTGTTTTTTGAAAATTTCAAAATCGATATTTAAAATTTTCAAAAGATTCGAAACAAAAATCCTAGACGTAGATAGTGTCGAGATCCACGACCATGCAAAATCTCAATGGAATTTTTGTTATATTTGGCCTAGGCAAAAATGACAAATGTATAAATTTGGATCTGTGAACAGGGTACCGTTTCAAAAACTTGAAAACATTGTCAGGTTTGTCATTTTTTTTGTGTAACCTCTCGAGATTATCTACACTTAGTATTTTTGTTTCAAATATTTGAAACATTAAAATGCAGATTTTGAATTTGAAAATAATGAGCTCCATGTCACTCGGGTGCCATTTGCACATTATTCATGGATCACGAAGGAGCTATGCGATGCCATCCTCCCTCGGTGCCTTGAGTCACAAATCGCGTCCCTGCCTCTATCCGCAAATATAAGATGTTTTGCTGAGACAGACGTAGTTCCACTCTGGAGATGTTGTTTTCTCAGCATGTCGGCACCTTCCTATTTTGCAGGGATGCTTTGGAGGCGGAGTTAAGAGCTCTAATGGAGGGTGTCTCTCTTGCTTCGCATTGGAGTAATTCTAATCTGATCATTGAGGTGGATTGCGTGGAGATAGTGAAGCTTATGAAGAACGAAGCGACTCATCGCTCTGTCTACTCACTTCTAATTGAGGAGATAAAAGTGTTGACGAAACGTCGACAAACTTGTATTACTCATGTTAATAGCGGCCAACATCTATTACTCATGTTAATAGAGGCTCCTGATATTTGAGTAATAAAAGTTTTCATTCTCAAAAAAAAAAGAAAACTAATGAAAAAATAAGAGTAAGAGCATGCTTCCAGGGCCTCTCTTCAACCGGAGTTGCTGGCGCAGGGTGCCCAACCGAATAAAACGGCCACCTTTTCGGCGCAAAGCTGAGGCCTGATGTGGACCCCATACCGTGCGGGCGAAGTATTCCGGGTCGCAACGACGGCCGCGGTGCACGGCCGGGCCGTCCGAAACGTGCACCATCACAGGCCGCTCGGCGTGGGCCCACCCAACCGTCACGTTTGTCCGCACGTATGCGTGAGCCGGCCCAAGGATCTATCCGTCGTAGACACGCTGAAAAAGGATGATTGCGTAGAAAGTAGTGACTACGCCTATGCGTGTGTGCGTCCAATTCTGGAATATTTAAAGGGTATCTGTGTCATCCGGTGCACAGTGATGTCAGCTAAATATGATATCTAGATAAAAATGGCTGTCTACCCAACAAAGAGTCGTAAAAGTAACCGTATGGCATACATGGTGAGCAATCTTAAATAAAAACAATATCAAGAATCATACTAAAATGCATGTTTGGATACATTTCAGTAATAAACTCGTCCTTTGTCTAGATATACCTTCCCCCCTTGGTCCTCGAGCATCGATCCAGATGCCATTTGGGTTCCAATGCTCCCCTCAGTTTAAAAATCATGTTTACAAGTTTTTAAAAAGCTACGTGTTCTTAACAACGTATCCCATGAACGCGTAAAATTTCACTTTAAAATAGTTTATATTCTGAGCTAAAAAATGACAAGCGTGTGGATCTGAGTACACACTTTCAAATCTCTAAAATATACATTTTTTAATCTTGTTTGTGTTGCCCATAATTAAAGGATTTCGCATTAGGATTTTACATGCTAGTATGATGCGTCTTTGACTAGCTGATTTTTTTTTTCAAATTTTGTTGAAACTTATCAATAGTTTTGTTTTTAATATAGGGATCAACTCGGAGTCAAAGTGACTTTCCACAATAAAGGCCGACTATAGGTTAAATTAAATATTATTGTGGCGTGTCTATTTTAAAATATGGAGGTATTCACGTTTTAAAATACTAGTTATATGTCAGGACCGGCCTTCGGTAAATTCATATTGTACAGTATCCCGGTATTGAAAACCTGAATGGAGGCAGGAAGCCATGCGCGGGGCGTTGTTGCACCTATGCCGAGTCGTGAGATGAGTCGCCCAATGTCTTTTGTGATATTGCCACACTGATTGATAAAAAATTAAACAATGATCTATATTGCGTCTTTTATCATCGCAACAAAGTCATTGATAACCATTGACTGGACATTGTGTTAGGGAGATAGCTTGTCATTTGTGATTCTGATGAGATAATGATTTTTTTATTGGGTTGATCTACTATCTTTTGCAACCATTTCTTTTATGTATGTATTGAGGGCCTCCGGGTCCTAGTTTGGCCCCGAAAATCTTAAATTTTATCCTACCTTTTGTCCTGCAATTTGCCTAGTTTGTCTTCTAATCCCTCTCAAAATCCTCTTCCTGATGATCCCAGCTCGTCAGACAGGAGGGTGTACTTGAAATGGCTGTCAATTCCTTTCAAATCTTAATCAATTGGAACTAGTACAAAGGGAGCTACAAATGCCGTCAGGGCTCTTTTGATTCATAGGATTGTCAAACGATTTGATAGGACTGAAATCCTATAGGAAATTTTCCTTCTAAACCGTTTGATTCATAGGATCATATCCTATAGGAAATTTTTCCCATAGGAACTTTGTAGTGCAAACTTTATAGGAAAATAGCATGAGGTCTGACCTTTTGGAGTTCATTCACCACAATCAAACAAACTTCCTATTCCATAGGATTCAATTAGACATGCCATCCCAATCCTATATGTTTCTTATTTCTACAGTTTTCTTATCCTACGAATCAAAGAAGACTAACTTCTTCATCAAAGAATGTGACTTATCTAGGATACCATAATGCATTTACATATTTAATAGGCAACACCATCGTGGCTAAAGTTATCAACGCCGTCAAACATCACCAGTCAATTCAGCATGTATAAAACTCAACAAAATCTCGTGGCTAAATTTCGTGCCTGCTAAGTTGTCAGCGGTAGGCGTCAGTTTAGGGAGAAGTGATAACGAGGTGGTGCTTTCGGCTAACGTTCTGAAACATGTAGAGTATGATCGCCGTAGGGTGTCTCCTAGTGTTTCGAGTTGGCCGGTATCCTCTTCTGTAGATGATGATGATGCGCATGCCACAATAGATGGACAGCTTCTATCACATCTTGTAGGAGAGGTAACCGAGGTGGATATGGACGAGGCTGAGCTGGGATCTTTTGATGATCTGTATGCTACAGGCCGGAGATCCAAATCCGCCAAAAATAAAAAGAACAAAGCTTCGCGTAAAAGCGCGAAAAAGTCAAAATCCCCAACTGTTTCCCGATGAATGGCATTTTCGAAAATAGCAGAGGTCTAGGCGACTTGGCTAAACATTTGAATATTGCGCATCATGTGAGAGATTATAAGTTGGATTTTTTGGCTATATCTGAGACGGGTAGACGGGATTTTCCAAGCACTCTACTAGACCGACTTTCAGGCGGTGTGGAGTTTGATTGGCATTCCTGTCCCCCTAGAGGCAGATCGGGTGGCATGCTACTTGGCATCAAAACGGAAACCATGGAGTTGTTGGGTCATTCGGATGGTGAATTTCACATTAAATTTCAAATTCGAAACAAGTCCGACAACTTTACATGGAGCCTAGTTGCTGTGTACGGTGCTGCCCAAGAAGAATATAAGGCTGCTTTTCTTAGAGAGTTGGTTAATCTAGCTAAAGATGACCCAAATCCTATTATTATAGGAGGGGATTTTAATATGCTGAGGTACCGACACGAGAAAAGTAGGGGTAGATTTGATACTCATTGGCCTACTTTGTTCAACGCTGTTATCGATAGCTTGTCCTTAAGAGAGGTTCATATGACGGGGAGACAATTCACTTGGGCTAATAGTCTCCCCGAGCCGACGTACGAGAAGCTGGATCGGGTTCTGATGGACTCCCGCTGGGAGGATAAATATCCATTAGTAACGGTTCGTGCGCTTGAACGTATAGAGGCGTTTTCGGATCATGCCCCCATACTCCTATCTACTGGAACGTTGACATCGCCCGGGAAGCACCAATTCAAATTCGAATTAGGTTGGCTGTTACGGGATGGTTTCGATGATTTGGTCAAAAGGATATGGTCTCAACCGGTTGTGGGTGATAGCGCTATCCAGCGGTGGAATAATAAGATGCGCAATTTGCGTAAATTCCTTCGTGGGTGGGCAAGACACACAACTGGTATGCTTAAAAAAGAAAAGGAGCGCCTGTGTTCCATTATTGATGAGCTTGATCAACTAGCAGAAGTACGCCCCTTATCAGCTAATGAGAGTGACCTAAAACGGCACTCGAATGAGCAGGTGGGTCGTATGTTGCGGGAAGAAGAGCTCAAATGGTACCAAAGATCTAAAGCTCAATTCATTCTACAAGGGGACTCGAATACAAAGTACTTTCATAATGTTGCTAATGGCAGACATAGAAAGAAATGTATTCACTCTCTCCTACAGGATGAGGGCTTGATCGAAGGACAGGATCAGCTCAAGGAATATATCACAAACTACTATAAAGGTTTGTTTGGGGCTCCCGAGGAAGGGAACTTTACTCTAGATGAGTCCCGAACAGATGATATTACCCAAGTTACTCCTGAGGAAAACAACTTTCTTACTGCACCTTTCTCTATGGAGGAGGTAAGTAAGGCGGTTTTTCAAATGGAGCATAATAAGGCACCAGGACCAGATGGTTTTCCGGCTGAGTTTTACCAGCATTTTTGGGAAACCATCAAGTCTGATTTGCTTGAGTTATTTGGCTGCTTACATGCCGGACAACTTGAGCTATTTCGCCTTAATTTTGGGGAGATCGTTTTGTTGCCTAAGATTCAGAATGCCGAAAGGATACAACAGTATCGGCCAATATGCCTTCTGAATGTTAGCTTCAAAATCTTTACAAAAGTAGCGACCATCAGGTTAAATTCAGTGGCAGATCATGTGGTAAAACCTACCCAAACAGCTTTTATGCAAGGGAGGAATATCCTAGACGGTGTTGTGGTTTTACACGAGACCGTACATGAGATGCACACGAAAAAACTTGATGGGGTGATATTTAAAATCGACTTTGAAAAAGCGTATGATAAAGTCAAATGGCCGTTCTTGCTACAGACTCTGAGAATGAAAGGGTTCTCAGAGGAGTGGTGTGCTTGGATCCTTAATTTTGTTTCTGGAGGTAGCGTGGCGATAAAAGTCAATGATGACGTTGGTCGCTACTTCCAAACAAAAAAAGGATTAAGGCAAGGTGATCCTCTATCGCCTATACTATTTAATATAGTGGCGGATATGTTGACGATCATGATTGAACGAGCTAAGACGGATGGCCAAATTGAAGGAGTAGTTCCACATCTTGTTGATGGGGTTTATCTATTCTTCAATATGCAGACGATACAATCCTCTTTATGGAACATGACCTAGATAAAGCCGCGAATCTGAAATTGATACTCTCAGCATTCGAGCAATTATCGGGATTGAAAATTAATTTCCATAAGAGTGAATTGTTTTGCTTCGGTGAGGCTCAAGAAGCAGCTGCTCAATATGCCGATATTTTTGGCTGCGAGCAGGGTCAATTTCCAATTATGTACCTTGGAATACCAATACATTTTCGGAAACTGACTAATGCGGAATGGAGACACGTCGAAGAACGTCTACAAGCTAGGCTATCTAGTTGGAAAGGAAAATTGCTATCTCTTGGTGGAAGATTGGTTCTCATTAATTCGGTACTAACAAACATGGTACTGTATATGATTTCCTTCTTCCAAATACCTAGAGGAATCTTGCATAAATTGGATTATTACCGATCAAGATTCTTTTGGCAAGGAGATGGTGAGAAGAAGAAGTACAGACTGGCTAAATGGAATGTTGTTTGTCGCCCTAAAGATCAGGGAGGGCTTGGTATTCATGACCTTGATGTCAAGAACTCAGCCCTCCTAGGTAAATGGCTTTTTAAGCTGCTTACTGAAGATGGGATATGGCAAACACTCCTTAAGAGAAAATACATTGGCACAAAGGCGGTATCACAGGTATATTGGAAACCTGGTGATTCCCACTTTTGGGCTGGACTGATGGCGACAAAGAAACATTTCTTTCGCTTCGGGGTATTTAATATTAAGGATGGCTCGGAGATTAGATTCTGGGAGGACAAATGGTTAGACAACACCACCCTCCGGGATCGATATCCAGCCCTATACAATATTGTTCGTCATAAGGGAGATACCATTGCCACTGTAATGCAATGCTCTCCTCCGAATGTGACGTTCAGGCGAGACTTGTTTGGACCGAGACTAGCGTCTTGGAACTCCCTGGTGGCACGGTTGAGTTCAGTTCAACTCACACAGGGGCCCGATGAGTTTCGTTGGAATCTATGTGCGAATGGTAAATTCTCTGTGGATTCCATGTATAGGGCGTTAGTACATTCCGATGTGCCAGTTGATGATAATAAAAAAATATGGCAAATGAAGATACCACTTAAGATTAAAGTTTTTACGTGGTATCTTCGTAGAGGTGTCATTCTAACAAAGGATAACCTTGTTAAACGAAATTGGCATGGAAGTACGAAGTGTATGTTTTGTCCACATGATGAGACAATAAAACACTTGTTCTTCGAGTGTAGTTTCGCTCGTTCTATATGGTCAGCCATCCAAATAGCGTCTAACTTATATCCACCCAAGTCTGTTGCCAATGTTTTTGGCAACTGGCTACATGGGATAGATAAAAAGCTTAGAACGGTTATTAGGGTGGGAGCGATTGCTGTTATATGGTCGCTTTGGCTTAGTAGAAATGACAAGGTTTTCAATGATAAAGATGTTTCTCATATGCAGGTACTCTACCGTTGCACAAATATTCTCCGTATGTGGTCCACCTTACAACGTGTGGGACATCGAGACCTCTTTACGGAGGCGTGTGCACGTCTGGAAGGGTGGCGAGGGACATTTTTTCACAACATGGGTGGCCGCTTGATCGCCGGATTGGACCTCCATAGGCCGTCGAGATTGTCCATGACATAGGCGTTTTACATTATTCTTGCTGATTGTAATTCGTCTATTGTGCACAACTTTTTTTCTTTCTCCGTTGGATTGCGGCTGTGTGCATTTTTGATGCAGAGGCCGGGTGTAATACTTAAACTTTTGAGTAATAAAGCCCTTTATCTAAAAAACAAAATCTCGTATGTACTGCGTCCTAGTGGAATCCGCTCGCTCCTTATCCGCTCGTCTACAGTTCTGAGAGGCGGAAGGGGAGGCGACCGCGCGTGCTTGGTTTCCGCCGGTGAATCCACCGCTCCCCTCCGCCTCCGGCCGCCGTAGAGGCACCGCGAGGTGGGGGGGAGCTCTGGTTTTCATCCTGGTGTGTAGATAGGTTCCTATCTAGGTGTGAGTGCCTCTCGACGACGTCGATGACGAGGCGGCGGAGTCGGTGTGTTGGCTGTGGTCCTTCCCCTCCTTCTCCGTTCCGGCGGCCTCGTCGCCGGGGAGGACGTGAAGGTGGTTCGTCAGGTGCGCCTCTTCTTCCTTGCTCCTTAGGCCGGCCGTGGTGGCGAGGTGAGGGCTCGGTCCTGGTTGGCGTCCTGCTTTTGTTGGTGCTGGTGGAGGTGGTCTTCGTCGACGGTGCTGCTCCGGCCGGCCTTGGTGGCGAGGGGAGTGGTGTCTGTCGGTGCCGGCGTGCTGGTGGTGGTGGTCCGTGGCGATGGTGGAGCGGCTGGATGATGGGCGGTTGCGGGAAGATGGCGCTGTGGCCGAGCACGTTCAGCGAGTCCAGATCCCGGCGCTGGCGGCGGGTGGCTCATGCGGCCGTCTACTATGCGTGGTGGTGCTGTCTCTCCGGCGGTGCGTGTACGGCGTCTCCGGCGTCGCCTCGGAGCTTTGGGCGTGTTGAAGGATCTGATCGTTATTTTTCCTAGTAGCTTGGGGTGCTCTTTGCACTTTGCCTAGGTCCGTTTGTAATTTCTGTTTTTCTTTTGGACTGTCTTGTAAAGTGTACTGAGCTGCCTTGTATTTGGATCGGATCCTCTCCTCAAAAAAAAAAAAAATCTCGTATGTACTTTAGGCATCGCCGATCATTTACTATTCAGGATTCCCAACCATAATTAGGCAGTTAATCGTCACATTTTACATACATGTCATCACCGCACAGCATGAAAATCTTTTGGCCTTCTTTATATTTTACAGTTCGTATGGATGAGAGCAAGTTCATCGGTTCATAAACAGGCTGACTCAATGAGCAAGCGGTTTACATTACAACTCAGATTCACTGAGACAAAAAAAGCCATGTCTCCGCATGGCTGAAAACTAGAGCTGATGATGCTTGCTGCACACCACTCTACTGTTGTCTCGCAAAAAAGGCTTCGGATGTTTCTTCAAGTGCCTGAGTGCTGGCAGTGCGTTGGAGCTACGTCAATCGACTGTCTTGCCAACAGCCCAGCCCGTAAGGCTGTCCTGTGAGAATTCCTGGAAGCAAGGCGCAGGTTAGCAAACCGAGGGTGGAAAGGGAAAAGTGAACATATATCACATGATGACAGGTGAGGGTTAAAGTCGTACGAGTTGGCTCAATCGAAATTCAGCTGTGCTATCAAGCTCGAAACCGTCAGCATTATCTGAAGGCCCAAGTCCTTGTATTCTTCCAGATCCTTCTTCAAGTCCTCTACTAGCAACTGGGCGTAGACGGCCAGCCAAGGCTTGATCGTACCTGGTTCATCTCCATCCCCACATGAGGTCTGACTCTGAAGGAACTCATCACAGATGGCCAAGTTTTCTGCCAGCTGCTGAGAGTCTAACAGAAACTGTGAGTCACCCTCCCACAAAGTTGGATCTTCAGATGAGGCATTATCTCCACCCTCGGGTTTTTCGGAGGATGGATAGGCGGCATTCTCTTCAGCAGCTTTTTCGTCCATGTTTATTTCACAATTCCCGTTTTCCTGCATGTCAGTTCAAGAAAAAACAATTAAATTTATTAGCTGCTTTGGTCAGTCACCGTAAATAACTTAGATGTTCTCTTTGCAAACTCAACTTGACTAGGAACATATGATGCACTTATAGGTAATGAGAAGTTACAGAAAACATAAATAAAGTGAACATGAATGTGCAACTACCTGATGAGTATTATGTTTGTGGCTAGGAAGAGCTTCCTGATCTGTGTTACATTCATTATTATTTTTTTTTTGAAACGAGGCAAAAGCTTTGCCTTTTATATTGACATTCATTATTATGAAAAACCTCTTGGTAAGTAATACTACTAATATGTTCTTCTTGGATTCTGGTTTCAATTACCAGTATTGGGGCAAGCACTCCGAGGAATTATTCTTCCAGATTCCCTATCATTTGTCATCATCTTCTTCCATGGTTGGTTCAGGAGGCTGGGAAGATCTGCTTCGACAGCTACACTTTCCAAAGCATCTATCTTGGTTACGCATTCGTTTCCTCAAGTTTAAACTGTTGCTGGGAAAATAATTTGGAGACAAAATATTCCCCAATCTTGTCATCCTCCCCAGTGCCTAGATGATACTGATGTATCACCCAATTAGTCTTCTTGGGCTTCCCACCCTTCACAGTACTCACATAATACACTGCTACTCTCTTACAGCCACGGTGCATTCCATCAACTATTACTGGTTTCCTCTTGCATGTCTTGTGCCAGCGAACATTGGCAAGAGTGAAGTGTTTATCATTCGACGCTTTCTCGTCCCAGTGTTATAGGCTTTAAACGTTCTATGAAAGATATGTGATCTTCCATCTTGCTCAACACCTGAAATGATGAGGTTCATTTCCGCAAAGCAACAAACAAGAGTAGAGAAAAAAAAGTAATTTTCTCACACTTGTATTGTCAAAGCTACAAAAATTATATGCTTTATAAATGCATTAACAGAAAGATGCTTTCTTTGACATATATTTACAAATCCCCCACCAAAAAAACTGAAAGTGAAGTCTCTGTTTTAGAATAGGGAGTGCAATGCCATACTTGAACCAGCTCAGAGATGCAAGAAGAAAGAATGTGTATTGACAACACCGGTAATACTGCTAGACTTAGTAAAGGATCTTGGGTTTGACTAAAAGACCAGATAGCAAAATTTTAACAAGTGAAAAGGGGAACATGTATTCTTTTGCTGTACGCAAGATATCTAATTATTCCAAGAAAGGAGATATCTGGGTGCTCCGAAATCATAAATCAAAGGTGAACCTGGAAGTTTTCTGTGGATGGTGTAGCAGATACCATCATCATCCTCAACTGTTGGAATAAATTCATCAATGAATGGGTGAGGTTCAGCACCTCCTTTATTATGTTTTGCCAGCAAATGCCAAAGCAATTCCTGGTCAGTTGAATCAAACTTTACACCTTTTGGCAAACCAGGCCACTGGTGCACAACCTGCGGCGAGTGAGATGCTAAATCGAAAGTAGAACCACTGCGACCTGATTGATCATAGAGCATGATGTTTTCCTTAGGTTCCACAAGTTGCAATGTGACATATAAGCAGCCTCCGCATCTGCACAAGTGTTCTCTCACTTGGCTGGACAACCAAATGAGAATAGATCAAGTCAGTTATGCAAACCAATGGAACTGAATCTCATCAAATAGAAATCAAAGGGGAGAGTGAAGAAAAAGTACTTTCCCAGATGAATACCCATATCCAGAATAATCATAAATGTACTGTGTGTGAAACTATAGATTGGGCACAGGATTAGTTGAAACTAATACAGCATTGACAGGATCATGACTCACGAGGTATGAAGGTATTAACTAGTATCATATGGAAAGCACATACATATCATAAACACAAACACAGAGCTTAAAAACGAGGTATCAATGTATTCAAAATTTGGCCCTAAAAAGGCAACCAAAATGGGTTACTATACAACTTCTAAAGAGCTGAATTCAGGAAGCGGATCTGTTAACCAGTAGAAGCCGTCATCCTCAAGACTGAGAACACATCAGGGATCATCATAAGAGTCATCCAATCAGCACACCAAATTCAACTGACTGATGGAGGATTTGTCCCAGATATAGATCTTTAAGATGCTGGGTGGACAAGCAATTTTTCTCCCACTCAGATTTCCATGAACCGATGATGGGAAACCTGCCCTGCGTCCTGGAAACCGCTGTTTCTCTTCCCAACAATACTGTGAATACTCCACAATGAAGATTGGCAGCTGGAATACACTGGCAGATCTAAGAAGTACACTGGCAGTAAGCCAATTTTAAAATACTAAGAAATAAAGCACTTGGTTCATTTCTAACGGAAATGAGCTTTTACTGTACAAAGAGAAGTTGCAATCGGAAATAATATTTTTATGTAAGCAGAAGCAACTTTTCAACACAAGCATTGCATTGATGACTGAAACTGAACAATCTAGGTAGCATCCATACTTTCTTAGACAAAAGGCAGTGCAAACAAGATTTCGGTACTCAGTATTCTACTTCCCAGTTACATGAACATTAGACTATAAGTAGAGGAGCCATATCCAATTTAAGGATTCGACGAAAACATCCTCTGAGCATGTGTCTACCGAATAAGCAAAAGACAATCAATTCCTCAGGTCTACACCGAAGTCAATGGAGATAACCATTGACAAAGCATCAGTGAGATTCTTCGGAAAGAGCATCTACTCCATTTAGAAAATAGCACGTGAAAGGATCAGCATCTGATAAATCACGGGCATCCAAAGTCTGCTCATCACTACGTATGAATTCCAATTGTGTGTCTAGAGAAGCTCCATTTCCCACTTCTAGCAGCCTGTATTGATCGGACACCCATTCCTTGTTGACCTTATTGGTGACTCCAAACTTGATTTGCTTTAGCGATCTCGCGTTCAAAATAAAGAACTTGGCAAAGCCAACTTCTTGCTCATCGCCCTTATAATTCTTAAGCGCTAGTGTTTTGAGATGTGTATCAAGACATTTCAAAGGATCCAGCGGGTCATACTCACGCACATCTTTCATTGGTATCTCGAAGTATTCCTGCCACTGGAAAAGTAAAGACCAGAAATATGTTAAGATAATTCTACCTAGACCAGATTACATGTGCAAATAAGCTTTTTTGCAGAAGAATCAAATATTCAATTTGACATTTAATGAAAAGATGAATACTCACGATGACATAGAGCTTTTCCAAGCATGGGAAGCACCTTAATACATCTATAACAGCAGTCAAATCAGGAACAGAAAATTGGAGAGCCAAAATCTTCACGGTGCTTAATGTATTCTTCAAGCTGACTGGGGTTAAACTCTGAATAAAACAATAAACATATAAAAGGTATTATGCAGCTGCGGGAAAGATTCAAGAGCAAGAGAGTGAGTGTGCTACCTTGAAGACAAGGTTTGCAATGATGATTTCGGACATGCGAGGTGACAGAAGGCCTAACTTTTCCAGTTTAGGTGCCTTGATTACCCGGATAGCATCACCACCTTCGTTAGGACATGGTAGTAGCAGCCTTTCAAGGAGAGGGTGTCCTCAATGACCAACTGATCTCCTTTGCCTAAAAAACAAGCACAAAGGCCAATGCTCCTAAGAGTTGGCGAGCTAATGCGGAAGCAACCCACATCCACAATGCTCTCTAGGGCTAGGGCTAGTGACTCCAAGACACGGCAAGTAGAGAGCACCCTATGGAAGACATCCTCAGATATGGAAACCCGAAACAGTCTGAGGTGCTTGAGCAAGCCGAAACTCACAGACGGAGCAATATCCTTTGGGAAACGACAGAAGCTGATTGTGGCCGCCACAAGGGTTGATGCGCAGAGGAGCATACATGGTGGCAGCTCGCGACGCTTCTCGGGCTCAGCCGTATACTCCATCAAGATGGAGAGCTCTTGAAGGCCGTGAAGGGCTAGGGAATGGAACCAGCTCTCGATCTGAGCGGCTTCTTTGGCGAACCTTTTCTTGGCTTTGTGAAAGCGGATGGAGTCGAAGACGAAGCGGCGGGCGGGCCTTGGTGGTCGGAGAGGATCTTGGATACGATGGCGGCGCGCTTGAATTCGTCGGAGCAGAGGCTGTAGTCGGCTTGGAGGTTGAGAGGCGCTGAGCGCCAGAGGGGCCGCCACCAGCGGGCGATGACTTGCGTGCGGGCGCCGGCCTTGGTGGGGAGGAGCGAGATGATGGTGCGGAGGACGTCATCGGGAAGTTTGCCGATCAAATCGCCGTGGCTGGGAGGATGGACCGCCGTCGCCGTTGCCATCCCGTGCCCGCTTGCGTGGGCTTCCTGCGCCGGCTCCACCTGGCTCGCGCTTCTTTGCAGCGGGTGCTCCGCCGCCGCCTTCATATCCGGCGTCCGGCAGCCGGAGAAACGGGGATTTGAGCAAGGGATGAGGGATTTAGGGGTTTAGCTTCGGGCCGATTTGGGGCTTCGATTGGTAGTGGTGCGGCTGCCGGGAATGGAATGCATGCGCTGGCTAGGGTTGGATGCCGGGTATTGGTAGTGTTGGCTGGGGTATCATCAATTGCCCCGGATGCGGCAAAATCCACGATAACCCCCAGTTCGCGTGCCTTCTATCGTATGCCCCCCTTATGTCACTGATATGTGGGGTCCATATGTCAGTGACACAAGGGGCATTAGAATGGGGTCCGATCCCACATGTCAGTGACAAAAGGGGGGCATATGATAGAAGGCGCGCGAACTGGGGTTATCATCAATTGCCCCGTTGGATGCGCCGCCGCGACACGGAGAAAGAAATGAAATTTGAAGCGGATTCGGAAATGGAAGAGCGGCGGCGATGGCAGCAGCGTACAAGCCCGTGAGGTGAGATGGGCTGCCATAAGTTTGCTTCTCACAGTGAAATAAAAATTGCTTCTCAATCAACTTAAAAAAGTAAAAAGTTTCCATTCGTATCTCTGATTTCTATATGGAGGAAGTATGTGAAATCCACTTTGGCATCGGGTGCATATGCACCAGTATTTAAAAAATAAATTGAAATAAAATTTCGCTAATACAATTTCACATTCTATGTGTTCACAAAATCTTGTCGCGAAAAATCGACATTTCCTGTGGTATGTGTCTTTTTACATAGGCCACCAAAACTGTCGGTCTTACATGAAACGATTCGTGAACACACGGCTAATCTGAAGGCAAGAAACTGCACACCGCATGCGTCGCACTGTCGCAGCACGTCGCCGTCAGACCCAGTAGGATCCAGATAGGAGGTGTACTTAAAGATGGCTGTCAATTCATCAAATCTTAATCAATTGGAACCAATACAAGGGAGTTGGAAAAACCGTGGTTGGTTTCCATACCTAGCCTGGGATTACTACAAGATCAATCTTACACGAAATTCCCACTCTAACTTCATCATCAAGGAAGCCACGACTTAACCCGGCACATTAAAATGATCTGTACGAGGTACCATCACCACCAGTCAAAATTCAGCATGCGTAACTCATGAAAAGCTAAAAAAAAAAATTAGGCAGTTTTTTTTAGATTCCCAACAACAAAATTAGGCAGTTGATCGTTACAATTTACATACACATGCCATCACCGCGCAGCATGAAAATCTTTGGCCTTCTTTATATTTTACAGTTCGTATTGATGAGAGCAAGTTCATCGGTTATAAACACCCTGACTCAATGAGCCAGCGGTTTACATTACAACTCAGATTCACTGAGACAAAATAACCATCTCTCCCCATAGCTGAAAATTACAGCTGATGATGCTTGCTGCACATCACTATGCTGTTGTCTCCCAAAAAGGCTTCAGATGTTTCTTCAAGTGCCGAGTGCTGGCAGTGCACTGGAGCTACGTCAATCGACCGTCTTGCCAACAGCCCATCCCATAAGGCTGTCCTGTGAGAATTCCTGGAAGCAAAGGCACAGGTTAGCAAACAGAGGGTGCGAAGGGAAAGCTGAACATATCAAATGACGGGTGAGGGTTTGAAAGGTATCGCAGTCGTACGAGCTGACTCAATCGAAATTCAGCTGTGTTGTCGAGCTCGAGACTAGCAGCATTATCTGAAGGACCCAAGTCCTTGTATTCTTCCAGATCCTTCTTCAAGTCCTCTACTGGCAACTGGGCGTAGACGGCTAGCCGAGGCTTGATCGTAGCTAGCTCATCTCCATCACCACATGAGGTCTGACTCTGAAGGAACTCGTCACAAATCGCCAAGTTCTCTGCTAATTGCTGAGAATCTAGCAGAATCTGGGAATCACCCTCAAACCACTTTGGATCCTGTGATGAGGGATTGTCTCCATCCTCGGGTTTTTCAGAGGACTGATAGGCTGCTTTCTCTTCCGCAGCTTCTTCCATGTTTGTTTCACAATTCTCGTTTTCCTGAATAACAGTTCAAGCACAAACAATTACATTTATTGGTTTCTTTATTCAGTAAACATAAACAACTTCAGATGTATTCTTTGCTAACTCAATTTATCTAGGAGCATATGATGCGCTTCTTAAAAAAATGAGAAGATATATAAAACAGAAATAAAGCAACCATAAATGCACAGCTACCTGATAAGTATTATCTTCGTTGCTACGAAGACTTCCTCGTCTGCGTTATATTCATTATTATGAAAAACCTCTTGGTTACTAATACTACTAATATGTTCGTCATCGTCTTCTTCCAAGGTTGGTTCGGGAGGACAGGAAGATCTGCTTCAGCAGCTACAGTTTCCAAAGCATCTGTGTTGGTGAACTTTTGAGCATTCGTTTCCTCAAGTTTAAACTGTTGCTGAAAAAATAATTTGGAGACAACATATTCTCCATTCTTCTCATCCTCCCCAGTGCCTAGATGATACTGATGCATCACCCAATTGGTCTTCTTGGGTTTCCCACCCTTCACAGTACTCACATAGAGCACCATTATTTCTTACAGCCAAGGTGCTTTCCATCAACTATTACTGGCTTCGTCTTGCCCGTCTTGTGCCAGCGAACATCGGCAAGATTGTCGGTGTTTATCTTTCGACGCTTCCTAGTTCCAGTATTATAGGCTTTAAATGTTCTGTGGAAGAAATGTGATACACTTCCATCTTGCTTAATACCTGAAATAATGAGGTAGATTCAACAATATTGCAAAACTCCGCTTAAAAAATGCATTGACAGACCGATGCTTTCTTTGACATATGCTTTAACAAAACCCCACTTACAAAAAAGAAAGCAAAGTCGCTGTTTCAAATAAGGGAGTGGAATGTCATATTTGAACCAGTTCAGAGATGCAAGCCATCATAGTAGAGTTGTAAAACGTTCCCGAGTGGCATAGTATTAAAGGAATAGATAGAAGTAAAAGAAGAATGTGCATGGGCACCACTGGCGATACTGCTAGACTTAGTAGAAATTTTCAGACCTTGGTTTGACTAAGAAATTCCGTACAGAAAAAAAATAACACAGGAAAGTGTTAGATACAAGCTACAAAATGTAGATACATGATGACTGAAAAAGGGAAGCATGTATTCTTTTACTGTATGCACGATATCTATCTCCCCCCCCCCCCCCCCCCCCCCCCCAACCCCCACACAACATACACACCTTTGAAGTGTTAAATTGAAGACGAACCTGGTAGTTTTTGTGGATGTGTGTAGCAGATACCATCATCATCCTCGACTGTTGGAATAAATTCATCGATGAATGGGTGAGGTTTGGCACCTAATTTATTAAGTTTTGCCAGCAAATGCCCAAGCAATTCCTGGTCAGTTGGATCAAACTTTACACCTTTTGGCAAACCAGGCCACACAACCTGAGCAGCCTTACCGGCAGTCGCGATTGTGTAGCAGCCATTGGCGCATGCCTGGATGATGGTGTTCTCCTGCCGGTGAAGGGTCGGGACGCGATGCCGAGGCGGTGGAGCGCATGCGTCCAGCCACGAAGCGCAAGGAAGGAGACGAGAGCGGAGGAGACGCTGAGTGTGGGCACGAGACCCGTGGTAAGGGCAAGCTTCATGACGATCACCGTGTAGACGATGCCGATCAGCAGCGCCGCCACCATGCCCCGCACCGTCAGCTGCTCCCGCCATGGCTGCACCACCTCCAGCTCCCTCTCGCGCGACAAGGCCGGGTCCGACTCCATGTCGCCCTCCGTCGGCCCTTTCTCGATCTCCGGCGCCACCTGACGGCGATCCGCTGCCGCCTCCATGGCCTCCTTAATTCTGGCCCTTAGTTTCTAGCAAGCTCACAATGTATGGTAGCTAGCGCGGCGAGGTACCTTGGCCAATTACTGGGATTATATAGCTAGAAAAGCACCAGGGTAAATGTCAACTCCCCTGTCATATTCCTGTGTCCTTAAATACATTATACAGCTGGTGTCACCGGTTGGCCTCATAATGTGCACATGAGAATTCGGTAGCGGGTCAACTTGTGTACTATACTCTTTGAGATGGTACTTCCGCCAATAGAAAAATGTTACCCCTCAAATACAAATTATTACGGGTTACAGTAATATATTCAATCAAGATATGTGAACGTGATACCTAAGATCGATATTTGTTATTAGTCTTTACTAATGTTTGACCCGTAAGTTCTTGAAAAAAAACTTTATTTTATATTGGAGGTAGGAGTAGTACCTAAATGAGCGGGAGACTTATTAGGCAGAAATTCAGATTGGCTCCCGAGCTCACCTGCTCGTTGAATAAAAAATTCGAGACAAATAGTAAAATGTTTCAAACAATTCTGAAAAAAATCAGTGATGGACATATAAAAATGTTCTACATGCGTGCCATGTTTCATGGTGAAATAACATTCGTAGTGCTCTGTATAAAAAAGAGAAAATTAGTGTCCAAATGAGATTTCAAAATATTTTTTAGATCACTGATTTTGTCGTTTTTGCACAGAGCACTACGAATATCATTTCACCACGAAACTTGGCACACATGTAGATCATTTGTATATGTTCATCACTGTTTTTCAGAATTTTTGGAAACGTTTTACTATTGTTTTTGAATTTTTTATTCAGGCAGGAGCAGGTGAGCTCGGGAGGCAAAACGCCTCCCTCCTTATTAGGTGATTTCTTGAGGGTGGGAGGGAGAGAGACGACTATTAGTGGCGGCACTTTTCTTGCCGTCCATCATACAGAAATGTGGATTATTGAATATGAACAAAACTAACAAACGATATTTATATTCTTATCTTGAAGTACAAATATATATTTATAGAAGAACGCTAATTCTAGGTCAACCGAGACCTAGCCATGTCGTCCTATTGTATTTGCAATTCTAATCCATGAGGAACTCTTAGTTTTTGCTTAGTAGACTAACGTAAACAAATGGGATGATAGTAGGACGTACGTACAAGTACATGATCAGCTAAGTAGTACTACACCGGTAGCAACATGCAGTACAATTACTCATGGAACGTACAGTACAGGAGCGGAGCTGGAGCTCGGGACCCCGATGCACCAATTCACTATTGTCCACATCACCCGTCTTTAATCATCAAATACAAAAAAAAGCATCTCAATTAAATTAACCTTTAGACAATTGTGATACGCTGCATATATCTATAAATAAATCAAATATTCCATGGGTCTTATATCTCTTTATTTGCATAATAAAAATAATCAAAAGATTCCAGCCGCAACGCGCGTGGTATATATCTTTCTATTTATGATATGAAGTGGTGGCCAACCCAGTCTAGCAACCAAGAAATACTAAACACAATGCAAAGAGATACAAACAAGCAATAAAATTGATAACAAGCAATTGTCTCTAGCTTGGGCTTCGTCCGCGACTTATGCTGCTCCACGAAATCAGACGAGCCATCCTCTTTCTCCACAAGGTTCACATTTTACTTCTCCATGCCGCGGACTTAGGCCGCTAGGACGGAGGCGGGTGACGAGGGTACGTGGGGGGGGGGGGGGGGGGGGGGGGGGGTGGGAAAATTGGACGTAGAAGGGAAACAATAGTGGATCAAGAGTTCTTTGGACCAACTGGGTGATTTGGGTGTGTTCAGCCAGTCGGATTCTAGATGCAAGTGGATCATAATTAGGTTACCGTTTACCCTCTTTCTTAAAAAATGAACTAAAATTTCAAACGAAATCATCATTTGAAAATGTTATTTCATTTTTTTTTTGCGGGTAATGTTATTTCATTTTTGACTGAAAAGGGTACAGAGTACCCTTAATGACGATCCAGTTGCATCTCTAAGTCTGATCCGCGCGTGATAGACGTGTCCCGGTAACCCATGTCCATCCCCCACATATGGGTTGAATATGAGGTTGTCGAACAGCCCGACCATTTAGGCTAGGTATGTTTTCTATCTAGACCATGTCCGACCTGTTGGCTGGCCGTATAAGGGGAAGCGGGGTCCCGTTGGATGCTCTAATAAACATGAGGAGGCTAATCAGGCAAGTTGGGACACAAGTTTTTTTTTTGCGAAACACAGTACAAATACAAACGCTCACATATACGCGTATACACACTCCTAAGAACGCATGCACACCCTACCCCTCTGAAAGAATGAAGCGACGGGTGGTGTCTTGAGATTGACGAAAACATCACAAGCACCTCGCTATCGACGGGCATATTGCCTCTCACTGAAGAAAATTCGCTGTTAAACGAGAAACGCCAATATCAAACATAGGGTTTGAACTCTGGTGGTGGGTACAACACCCTTATACACTCCAACCACATGGTTTTGGGAACACAAGATTGGAAAAGCCTAACCATCAGCCGAGGGATCACGTGATTCCATCCTCCGCCTCGACGGTGCGACACGCGTCCCCTCTTGTGGCAAAAAAAGACGAGATGCGCAGCGGCCCACCATGTTCTCAGTCCACCTTATCCGTTCACTTCCTCTGCTTCTTCCGTTCTCATCTTCTCCACCAAAATAGCACATCGCTTGGAGCCATGGCTGCCTGCCCACCCGCCCGTTAGGCGTTAGCCCATGGCTCTCCTGCGCAACGCCGCTGGCCGGGGACGGATCCCCTGCGCGTCGCAGGGAAAGAATCCCTTGGCGCCGCCGCCGGACGGCTCCACTGCGCCACCACTAGACAGCTCCCCTACGCGCGCACGATCGGAACCCCTTGGCGCCACCGCCGGACGGCTCCACTGCGCCGCCACCGGATAGCTCCCCTGCGCGCCGCTCCAGGGCTCGAGTTCCCGTACGTCTGCGGTGGTGCTCCCGTGGGCCGACGGCGGTGCTCCCGTACGTCTGCGGCGGTGCTCCCGTGGGCCAACGGCGGTGCTCCCATACGTCTGCGGCGGTGCTCCCATGGGCCGACGGCGATGCTCCCGCACGTCTGTGGCGGTGCTCCCGTGGGCCGACGGTTGTGCTCCTGCACGTCTGCGGCGGTGCTCCCGTGGGCCGACGGCGGTGCTGCGGGAGCAAAAAAATTCCATGTTTTGTGTTCTTCTTTCGGGGCAATTTTCTCGAAGCTTTGCAGCAAAATTCTTCATCTTTTTATGCAAATTCATAGAACAATTGCAGCAAATTCTTTTTTGATATATTTTTCTTGATAGGTGCAAATGTTTTGAAATTCTGTAGCAAATTTTCTAAAATTTTGTTGCAAATCCGTAGATCTATTGTAGCATTATAAGATGCAATTTATGTTTGAAGAGGTGTAAATCCTCAGATTTTTGTAGCAAATCTCTTTTACTTTTGATGCAAATCCACATCAGAGTTGTAGCAAAATGTTCAATAGCTTTTTCAAGTTGTCTGTGGCAGCGACGGCGACCGGTGCCGGCGATGGCCGGAGTTGGGCATTGAGGCATATTGCTCCCAGGGCTCAACCGTGTTGCTGCCAAGGTGGATGTGCGTCCCTTCCAGGGCACGGCGGCGTTGCTTTCTCGGTGTGGTGCAAATGTTTGGAGCTTTTGTATCAAATAATTTCCCTTTTTTGATGCAAATCTGTTGAGCAGTTGTAGCAAATTTCTCGTCTATAAAGATGCAATTTACCTTCAAGAGGTGTAAATCATTTAGTTCTTTTGTAGCAATTTTCTTCTTTGGATGCAATTTTCTTCTTCTCATGCAAGCACTCGGGGAATCTGTGTGATGCTAACCTTCCTTGGTGCTTCGGTGCTTCGATTAGAGATGGGGCGGTAGTTGGGCCGGCGGGAGACTCCTCGCCGGAGATTATGGGATGCGCGGTCATGGACGCTGCGCAACGTCTTTTATATAGGTGGAGACGAAACAAAGAATAGTCAAACTCTGATTCGGTTTGGGGAGACTAGGTCCACCCACGTGGGATGGGAAAGGGACGTTTCGTGTGCATGCAAGTGTTTGGCATGAAAAATAATAATAGCGTGTATAAAATATAGGGAAATTTGCATTTTTATTAATCTCTTAATGGAGAAACAAAAGTACATGATCCCTTTACAATTGCGCTCCGTGGCCTGCTAGTGTGGCCAGCCTGACTATGACGATTGCGGTCTCCTGGTTCACGGGGCCTCGAAAGACTCCCGCTTAATTACTCATGCGGGTTACGCCGCAAGACACCTCCGATTAAACTGTGTGGTCGTCTTCGCTTCACGATCTGCATGCATGATAATGTGGTGTGTGTGGGCAGCGGCAGAGCACGTCTCCTCGTCGGTACACGCGCCGCTGAAAAGGGGGCCTTTACTCCGGCCTCGCCCGCCCTCGCTGTCGCGCCTCGTCGGTCTTGAACGGCGAAAAAGAGTATTGTTGAAGTGGGATGATGCAGTCCGTTTGACTAGGACTTCTAGACGATTAACAGCTTCATCGGGGTGTGCAAGGGGTAAGTCTCGCGGAAGTATGTGAGTAGGAGATCTGCGTCGGTATAAAACCAACGCGCGCTCATGTTGGCATGGCCGATATGGTCAGCGCCTCGTCTCAGACTGACGCCGAGTTTACGGCCATCTCGTCTTAGTTGAGGATGCCGTCTCATGGACCTGTGTGGTGTCGAGGGTGCCGCTGGGTGATGAACCATGACGATGACGCGTCGCCCTGGGTGCAATGCTGGAGAAGATGTCGGGCGTGGGATGGAGAAGACGCCGAGCTGCACGCCGGCTGCCGCCGACGTTACCGCAGACGCCGAGCTGTACGCGGCTGCCCAACGATGTCTTCGCAGATGCAGAGAAGACACCGAGATGTACGCCGGCTGCCTCGCCAACGTTGTCATATAGATGGAGATGACGTCGGGCCGTGAGCTTGCCGTCGTGATGTCGTCTTCGTGGCGGTGATGGAGAAGACCTCAAGCTGTCTCGCCGAAGTCGTCACGTAGATGAAGATGCCGGCCATCGCGATGTAGTCTTCTTGGCGTTGGAGATGATGGTGAAGGAAGTCACACGGGCTTTACACCGGCAGCTCTGGCCTCCGGAGTCGTCATGGCATGGCTTGCGGGCTGAACGTTGGTGACTCTCCGTGAGAGCTGTCAGCCCCGATCTCCTTGCTTAGCCATTGCACCTGATACATGAAAGAAAGACATAGAGAGGGAACTCCGGTCGGCGGCGCATCCGTCCAGCCAAACGCCGGCCGCCTCATTGTCGCCCATGAGCTGGGGTGTGTGCGAGGGCAACGCCATGCTCCTTGGCTCCTCTCCTCGACGCTGGTACGGTGATTACCTTCTATGGGTGTTGGGGCTCCGGCCGTATCTCCGTGTTTCCGGCCGGATGCGATCCGACGAGCGGGGTGTAGGCGCGTTTGCTTCTCGCTGCCATCTCCTCCAGATTCCCGATCTGCAGTATTGACCGTGTCCTCCGGCTCTCTGTGTCTGTCCTTTGGCCTCCGGGTGTATGAGGCTTATATAGGCAGAGGGTGTGAGAGGATAGGTACGATCGCCGCGCGAGGCTTGGATAAGATCCATGATCTTCGCTTCAGTTGATGGCGAGAAAATCTCCAGCGCCGTCCGGCCGGGCGATCTTCCAGCGCAAGGAAAATCCACGGTTTGCCTCCTTCGCGTGATGGATATGTACTCTCTTCTACGTATACATACGTCTAGGCATCGGCTGACTCCACGTACAGGCGCTTGTACAAGTACTAGCTAGCTGACTTGACTTGCCCACGCGTCCATGCCATGCATGCATGAATCGATCAATGGAATAGCTAGCTCATCATATAGATCAATGGTGTATGGCTAATTGATCAAAGAGTAGCTAGTTTCATGCACGTACAGATCTGAGTACTAGCTCAACTCTTGCATCTTTCATCCATCAACGTGAGCCTCATAAAATGTTGCAAAAATGCGTCGAACAGCAAGAAGCGACGCAGGGCAGTAGCGTGATCGAACGGCCACGTAGGTCTCAATCAGACGGGATCAGACGGCTGTCGACCCGGGGATCGGACGGAAAGATCCCTTGGACGACTAGTCCTGTCCCACAAGATTGTTGCATTTGTATATTGTAACTCGATCCTAAATCGTTTTGTTCTTTTTGAGAGTCCAAAATGGCCAATCCCTTGTTCCTGCCGACATCTGTTACATTTGAAAAAAGCTAGAGCGCGACGTGTGCCGCCTTGACAGCCACGGTTTTCCCTCCCTAATCGCAGCAATCAAGAGTAAACAAACCGCCGGTCCGTACGGACCCACCACTAATCTTTCTTCCGCTCCCCTTTCGCCTTCAACCGATTTCCTCTCCGTATTCCTCGCCGAAAGCCAAATCCAAACACTCCACAACAGCCTACTGCTCGCACCATGGATTCCAGCCGCCGCCATGGAAGCTGCGCGCGCCCTCTGTAGCACCTTCTCTAATGCTAGGTATGCGGCGCATCTGGCCGCCGACGCTGATGGTTTGAGGTGAGTCCAACTGTGGATAGATAGATGGAACGGATTTGAATGTAGTCGTTGGATCCACTTGTAGGATCTAGCTTCTACTCCTTTCCTTCAACATGGATCTGGCCGGGGGGATATGCCGTATGAATAGCTAGGTTGATATGAGTTGGTAAAAACATGTTTATACACACCGTGTACAATGCCCTGGCACCCTTGTCCAGATGCAGTTCCGTCCATTACCTCCATTTCCAGAAAATTCACTAGGTAACCCTAAAATGTGATGGCATGACTCTCAAACTCTGTTGTTTGTACTCAGGGTTGGCATAGAATAGCATTCGAAATCTAGGACAATTTGATAGGAACACTGTATGAAAGTGTGCCTAATATGTGCCAGAAGCTGGCTTGTAATGCACATTGCTTACTCCGTAATAGCAAATACCAGACAGCCTTGGCCACCAGTATCGCGAACAGACAGAGGCCAGAGGGTCGGCCATCGACACGTGCGCTGCTTGTTCTTATTTGCGAGGCCTCTTGTAGAATAGACCGAACACCAAAACACGGGGTGTTACGTGATTTAGATGCGTTATTTTGTACCTTTTCTCTGCGTATTTTGATCATGGTGATGTTCTTTACGCAGTTATTGCATGTGGTGGCACCAAGCGTGAGGCTGCAACTGCATTACTTGCGAGGAAATCACAAGTAAGAATTACTTACTGTTATATTGGACATGAGAATGTTGTTTATAATGGAGAGTAAGTTTCTAGAATATAGTTTGGTCATGTCAAATATCGCGAGATAACTCAAGCTTGAACTGTATCAAGAACAAAGTACCAGACCTGTAGAGGCAGGCAATGGCAAATTCACAAGAATGTAATTGATTTGGGGTGTCTGACCGTGTATTTCTTTGGAACAACAACTAAAGAGTTCACTAGATTGACACAGTCTCACAACCCTCTGGAATTTCTAGGGACCCCTGGATCCTTGCCGTATACAAGAATGTAAGGCCGAAGAGTATCATAGTCTATAACTCCCTTGAATGCCCTAATTGCTCCAACCTTGCTTCGAGTGATAACCTTTTCTTGTCCCTAGAAGTTTGTTCCATTTTAAATTGTAACATCCTGGCTGTCTTTGGGGTGTTTGCACACATTTTTCTAGAGGTGTCTGCACTTTGCTTGGTCAGTATGTCTTGCTGGACGTAGCATGTAACTTTTAGGGCCTGTTTGGTTGAAGTGCAAAGTTAACTAAGAATCCTACCATTTTTGGCTAACTTGTGGCCAAGAAAAAGGGCACCACAACTTAGCTTGGCCTAGGAATCTTTGGTTGGATACCAAAACTTTACTACACTAGGGCGTGCATCAGGTTTGGCTGTGAACCAAACACTTTGCGAAGAGAAGTATGCAAACTGTGGCAATGTTTGGCTCCAACAAAGCTGGCACTTGAACTCCATCCCTCATCTATAAATTGGCAGATCTTCTGCCATCTATTTCAAGAAAAGAGGATTAAAAGAGACCTAAAATGCTAGATGCGTAAGCACAATTTTGTCTACAAACCATGCGCTCAGTTTTGTTGAAGAACTAATAGTGTAATATGTTGTCTTTTCGCAAGATTAGTCAATGAAAACCTAGTGTCAAAATGGGAACTGTATATGCTCTCAACTGTTATGTAATATAGGGGTCTGGACAGGCATTTGCCTGTACAAATACATGATCAAATTCGTATAAGCTATCAGGTTGAATAGTTTAAAGCTGTTTATGCACTAATGTAGCTATGATTGAGTCCGCATAATTTTGGATTTGCATAAGAGTAATATTCTTCAGATCCGCCGCCTGTGCTTGCAAGGACCAGATCCAGTGCGCCGCGGTGTGGTGCCAGCGAGTTGATGCAGGCCATGGTGTACCGTATCAGTGGATGGACACTGGCGCCGATACTGACAGTCATGCTCTGTGACGACCGGATCTTGGTGACGAGACCGCCGATCATGATCCTCAGTGCCTGTGCCAGCTTGGTGAGAACCGCTTCGACCTGACGGGAGACGAGCTCCTTGTGTTGTCCGGTAAACACCAGCATGAGACCTGGGACAGCGTTGCCAAGAACCTCGTACATTTCTAGGACATATATGAGCTTCTGGTGAGTTTGTTCGGTGAACCCATCCGCGAATCTGAGCAGGATGCAAGTACTCGCTTCGCAATGGCCATTAGGTATTCGTCCTTGAACCTGTCAAATGCACCGTTGGTCTGCGCCTGGAGCTGCGTTTGCATGGTGACAAGGACCTTTTCGACAAGCTTAGTCGCCAAGATCCACCGCCTGATCATGTCCCCCGCTGTCTCCACCACTCGGCGTTCTCGTAGCTGATTACCTCATCGGTCTCCATAGAGCATCCCACTTGGAGAATCGACAAGAACCTGTTCCATGGTCATGAACTTCAATTGATTAACTCCAAGAATTAAAAGAAGCCAAAATTAAGGCAAGTCATATCCAATTTGCATGGAGGAAAGAACATGCGTGGAGGATTACTGCATCTCAGGTGAACATGATTTGTTATCTTCCTATAAAATTGATTAAAGAGGATTTTGTTTGTATAAGAAGCTTACTAGCACCTGTCTAAAACGTTGCAGGGAGCGTTGGTGAACGTCTGGAGCAGCTCTTTCGTGTAGCCGGCACGGATGACCCGCAGCGAGATCTCATGGAGAACGGACAAGCTTCACGTGCAGATCATATCAAGCTCGTCCGGGAACTTCCCGTCCAAGAAGACATCAGCCCCGGCCGGCTGGCTCCCATTGGACGCGTACAGCTTATCGACGGTGCTGAAGCTCACCTCCCCTGTGCTGGTTCTCACCGTGTTGGCCGTGCTGCTATCTGTCAGGAAGGTGAGTGCCGGCGACGACACGCCATGAGCTGCCGTCATGGAGATGGAGAGCTTCTCGACGGCGAAGCGAAGGCCGCTCCTGCCTTCTAGCTGGGACCCGTCCCAGACCATGAGGCTGACGAGCTCCTCCATGAGGCGCAACATGGCAGTGGGGAGGACGCTGTTCATGCGGCGGCCAGCAGCGGAAGCCATGGGGAACGCGTGCGTCTCCTTGAGGAGGATGATCTCGTCGACCGCGGCGAGGAGGCTTCCGTTGGTGCAGGTCTCCCGCGCGCCCCATATACCAACGCTGGTGCCATCATCGCTCAGCCGGCGGTGCTCGAACTCGCCTATGACATGCTCAGCCACGGCGAGCCGGTCCTCCGCCCGTGTTGTCCCAGCAGATGATTCCAAGTCTTCGACCACCTTCCCTGCCGCGGCGCCCATGAGTATGGCCAGGACGGCGAACAGAAGTGGCACTCTGCTTTGCTGTCTGCAGTTGTGCATAGTAGGGGCACTACCGTTATTAACTGATAAACATCAAATGCATTTCTAGACCATGCATCAATGCATGTGAATCCTAGTTCTAACCTGCCACTTTACAGGTTGTGAATTGCATGTTCCAGTGAAGCTAAGTGGAAATCTCTTAGCTGATCAGGTTTTGTACGTAGACAACGAGCGATAAAGATGAACTAATGAAAGCGGTACAAATCTCTACTATATAATATTGAAAACGGTGATGGTTGGCGGCGGTAGGTCAAGGCACGCCCGCACTTCTGAAATCTGGGTTGTTAGTCAAGGTGGGACTAAAACAAGGCCTACGATCGTCAATCGCACGCACGTCGCTTTGTACGTCGCTTGCCGGCCGATCATCAATCGCATGCACGGCCCACAAAGGTCCGATCGGCCCACAAAGGTCGCACGCACTGCCCAGTAAAAAAACAAAAACGATTAAAACACGGAGTTGGACACCGAACGCGTTCTCTCTCCTCCCGACATCTTATCTCTTCTTTTCTTCGGTGGTGTGGTCCAGGAGGATGTCTCGCCGGTGGCGGCCGCCGGCCGCCGGGTGGATGTCGACGACGAAGACCTCGGAGACTCGGAGCGGACAGCAACATAGCGGCAGTTCTGCGCCCAACGCCGGCTCGGCGTCGCGACATGCCTCTGGCCATGATCTGGAACCAGACCTAGGATTCGTCGTTGTCTGGGCCGTTGGCGTGCAATGGCGCCGTTACTCCCTGCCGCCCTCTTGACAATTATGATGAGTACAAGATCTGATGAGACAAAAGCAGTTGTTGCTGGACCTTTCGTTGATCATATATCGCACCAAGCCAGCAAGGGTAGCTTCAGAGAAGAACGCCCCAGAGCACTCTGTGGATGCGGGCCATGCGGCAGCTCCGTACATGCCTGACGATGAGGCACCAAGGAAGAAGCCTCGCGTCGGGTGGGGCAAGAGTAGGCCAAGTATGATAAGCACAATGTGCCCGGTTCTATAGAGTCTGATAAACTTGTTGCTTCTGCGAGCACGGACTACACTGAACAGAACTAGATGTAAGCGCAGCTGCATCTGCACTGTGTGCATCTCCGGTTGCATCAGCGACAGTGCGACACCACATCTGCACCTCTATCTAATTCTCTAGGGGTGCGACCTGTTTTCACCATGTTTTCCATGGTGTCAGACCAGTTGATTTTACCTTGTATAATTACTTCCGTTGCATAGAGACAGGAATAGGGCAAAATGATATAGTTTCCGTGTTTGTAGAGTACCATGTGGAATTCTCAATAACCTCATGCTCTAAGTTCAGCAAGGTGATGTTGCCAGGATGCCAGCTGACAGAGAATTGACTACGCAACAAAAGATTGAACCGGGTAATTATTCTTGTCATAGAGTTGCTTGTCATTTACACTTGCTACACTTTTTAAGATCTCTTAGCGTCAAATAGAATAGATTTATGAAAACCATGTGCCAAATTACTTGAATTCAATACAAGTTTCTCCTTTGAAAGACGCTCATCCAGTTCTTTTTTTTATTGTATGTTCCTTGGCCATTGAGTTCTATTTGGTCGGTGGAAAAAATGTACGCCATAAATAAAAAGAGTCAAACGAAAAAATTTGAACAAAAACTTTTTGGTTAATAATTTTGATTTCGTAAATTGATTTGTTGTTCCATGCAACACAGGTATTTAGCACAAGAATATACTATAATAGACAAAATGCAAATTGAGGCAAGGTTAACGCCGCTCGATAGCTCGATAGATTTTGGGGCAAAATTTTGGTTGTTCTTAATTTTTCTACTAAAAGTTGGTTTTTCTCCCCGTTGCAACGCACGGGCATTTTGCTAGTATATATATAATTGTTAAAGGCATTACTCTACACGCTATTCCTTGTCTCTGTTGCCTATCTTTCCATCGTTGCATCAGACCGTGCACCTGGTATCTGCATGCATCGATTAGTCGGTCTCCAGGGCATTCAGGACTAGGGATACAGCGAGAGTATCGTCTGACTGACAGAACAAGACATCTTATAAAATTGATGGATTTTTTTTTGATAAAGATAAAATTTATGGAATATTTTCACTCGATTCAATCCATACAATATTGTGCTACGGTACATTAAGCACCATTTACATTTAGCTGAGAATAGCACAAAACACTTGTACATGGTAGTAGTGTACACACCAAAGTACCGCTTACTCTCTGAATAGCAAAACATCATTAAGATACATTCCTTGAGCAGTTCAACTGCACACGGAGCGGGCTCCTCCTGCCGCGTCGTCCTGGGTTTTCTTCATCAGGCGAGCCCAAGCTGTAGCCAACCGCACATAAAATTCATCACACAACTTGTCAATGATCCGAAAGTAGGCAATCGCCCAAGTTCTCCTGAATAACATGGTGGAAAAGACTGTCCAAAGACCGGCCACAAATCCAATGCTCATCCCAAGGTAGAGAGACAAGACATGATTTGCATCTTCATGTTTGACACTTTGCTCTGTATCAGTAGTACTAGTAGAGCAGTGCTTGGAGAGGGGATAGCCACATAGACCGGGGTTGCCTATGTAGGTATAGTCCAGGTTGTCTAGAACCTGCAGCTGCGGCCCGGATGGTATTGTGCCTGATAAGTTGTTGTATGACAAGTTCAAATGGCTCAGAGAGGTTAGAGCTGACACACCCGATGGGATTTCACCGGATAATTTGTTGTAGGATAGGTCCAGGGATTCCAACTTCTTCAGATCACCAATCTGATTTGGGATTTGCCGATCAACTGATTTCTTGAGAAGATCAAATTGGTGAGCCCAATCAGCAAGCTAATCTCATCTGGAATCTCTCCTGTTAAACTGTTATGTGAGAGATCAATATTGACCAGTAGCCTGTAGATTTCAAAGGTATAGTCCCGGGTTTGGCCTTTTGTCATGACTGCCATGCTATCCTCAAAATATTCATGATCGTCCACATTTGAAGATATGGCCATCATTGCTTTAAAGTTTGATACCGACCATGGTATGCTTCCTGATATATTGTTATGGGCCAAGTCCAAATAATGAAGACTTTCAAGGCTAGTAAGGTTCTCAGGAATATCACCACTAAACATGTTTGATCTCACCCTCAGGATCTGCAATTGTGTCATTTTTTGTGGTAACCATTCTGGCAATGTTCCAAAGAACCTGTTGAATGAAAGATCCAGGAACATCAATTGTGTGGCACTCTGAATAAATTTAGGGAATTCGCCTGAGAGATCATTGTTGTTCAAGGCTAGACTATATAGGCTAGAGGCAAATTGATCTACAGTGTTTAAGCTGAACGCTGAAGAATTGTTATCTGGCTCCTTCCAGCACTGCATAACATCGCCTGTTAATTTGTTTCCCGATAGGTCCAACCGTTCAAGACCAGTCAACTGGCATATAGATGAGGGAATGGCGCCTGTAATTTGATTATTTGCTAGCAAAAACTGCACGAGCAATGGAGCTTTTAACATTTATGGCAATGGTCATGTGAAAGAGTTTGAGAACAGATTGAAGTATGATATATTTATAGGGAGATATGGAACTTGACCTGTAAGCTTATTGGATCCCAGATATATACTGTCAGCTGACATGTGTTGCAGATTTGCCGGTAAAGAACCATGCAACATGTTTCCTGATGCATCCAAGATTGAAGCCCGGGAAAATGTCACCCAGAACCAATCAGGAATAACATCATTCAAAGTTGTATTTCTGAGTACAAGAAAATCAATTCCGGTCTGCCATCTGAGCCACTCTGGAAAACGATGGCCCACTCGGCATGACCATAAGTTTATGTGCTTTAGTCTAAACGGAGGGACCCAATTTTGTTCAATATCCATTTTCAAAGAGTTGGCTGACAAGTCAAGACTCTCTAAATTCAGCAGGCCTGAAAAATGCTCCTTCATGAGAACACCATTTAGTTTATTGTAGCTGAGATCCAACTCTGTCAAGTTACCAAGTGCTCCAACTTCTACTGGTAGGTTTCCGGTCATAGTCGCATTCCTTATTGACAACATTTTTATTGTACTCCATGAGCACGATGGCAGTTGATCCACGATCTGCCTTATGCTTGCACTAATGTTGTTATCATCGAAACGCAGTACCTTCAACTGGCACAGATTTTTTAAGTTGCTCGGTATCAAACCAACGAGATCATTGGTACTAAAATCTATTACTTGAAGGGACGTCATGTTTCCCAGTTCTTTGGGAATAGATCCACGCCACTTGCATTGGGAGAGGTGAAGCTCCGTAAGGCTTGTGAGATCCCAAAACCAGTTGTTCTCTAGTGACGTGTTAAACGAGTTGAATGATAGATCAAGGACTTCGAGATGTGTGAAGTTCGATTTTGAAGGAACGGACATGGTATTGGTAAGGCCACAACCTACCAAGCGAAGCACTCTCAGAGAAGAAATCATGTTAACCATGTGAACCCAGTCCGACACAGCACTGAGGTTCACATAGCTCATGTCAAGATTACTCAACGATGATAGAGGTGACAACCATGCAAGATCCACTATGTCCAGACCATACAAAATATTCTGTTGAACCGTTATTGGCCATGGGCCAGCCCATCATCAGTGAGCCCATGTGGAGGGCTGACCTAGGAGAAGTGGAGACGATGCAGTCTTCCTCTAACACACAGAACACACACCCAGCCGCCATGGCCATGGGATGGAAGAGATGGACAAGGTGAACTGCTGCGACTACATGGTATCAGAGCTGGCGGAGGCGGCGATGGGTCGTGGGTTGAGGGCTGCTGCGTGCAGCGGGTCTGCGGCTGCCGCGGACGGCGGCGGAAGAAGCTACTGCGGGCAGCGGTGGAAGCAGCCACTGCTGAGGAAGGGGCTCGAGCTGCCCTGCTGTTGCCTAGCAGAGGATGGTGGGGCTTGACAGGAAGGTCACTCTGGCGGCAATCGGCGGCCGTCCGGGGCGTGTGGAGATGGTGGCGAAGGGGCAAGTAGAGGAAGTTGAGGCATCAACAGCGGTGCTGGTCTTGGCAGACGAGGAGGAGAAGGGGCACCCTGCCGAGGTAGAGAGAGAGGATGCGGCACGGCAGCGGCCGCTGAGGGGGAGTTCCTCGCCATGCTGTGGGAGGCGAGACGCGTATTGGTGCGGCTGCACGTGCAGCAGCAGCGGAAGGAGGCTGCAGACGTCGCCGAGCTCGAGAGGCTGCTCAAGGTAATCGACGGGATCATCCAGATGGCGTCGAGGGTTGTGTCCTTTTCTGGTAAAGGAGGAGGGAGAATTGGCAGCAGCTTTGCGGAGGAGGTCTTGGAGGAGATGGAAACCAAGCAACTTTGTTGCTGCTGTGGCCGAGTTGGAGGGGTCAAGTGTTGTATGCAGTTGCCTGAGAGAAAGATGGCAGAGATCATCAAGGAGGAGGAAATTGTCGTCTCGGCTAGCAAGGAAGTAGAGGAAACGAGTAGAGGACATGCAGCGATTGCACATTTATCTATGCACATGAAGGTAACACTGAAACGCCAACATTGCTGCTCACAGAATTGATACAGAATGGGTTCTTGACTTGGTGCATCTAAGCATGTTGGAGGTAAATTTTGTGTGTTTGAGTCTTACGATAAACATCCTCCTACTCACAAGGGAACTATTCAAACTGCTGATGGTACAAAACAACCTGTCGTTGGGGTTGGCACAGTAAAATGCACTTCAGACATCTCTCTATCCTCAGTTTTGCATGTGCCAGCGTTTCCGGTCAATTTGGCCTCTTTAAGTGCTCTGATTGATCAAATTGACTGTAGTGTGACTTTTGACAAGTTCGGTTGCTTGATTGAGGAGCGACAGATGAGACAGAAAATTGGGTCTGGCACCAGGCATAGGGGGCTCTGGTATGTGGACCAGGAGGTGCAGCCAGACTTGGTGTGTGCTGCGACCATGGAGGACAAGGAGAAGCAGGCAATGATACATCATTGCAGGATTGGGCACATTTCTTTTGACAAGATGAGTAGAATATTTCCGGATATTATGTGCGGCATAGACAAGAGCAAATTACAATGTGATGCTTGTGAGTTTGCAAAGCATACAAGGACATCGTATGTGAGTAGAGGACTTAGGAATATTTCTCCGTTCATGCTTGTTCACTCAGATGTTTGGACTTGTCCCGTGGTGTCCGTTAGTGGTGCAAAGTATTTTGTGACCTTCATTGACTGCTACTCACGCATGACATGGGTTTATCTGATGCGGCATAAAGATGAAGTGTTTGACTGCTTTCAGAATTTCCATGCTCTTATAAAGACTCAATTCAGTGTGCAGGTGCAGGCAATGAGAACTGACAATGGAACTGAATATGTGAATAACAAGTTTGGGGCTTTCTTATCAGAGCATGGCATTCTTCACCAGACTTCATGTCCAGACACTCCACCTCAGAATGGAGTTGCCGAGAGGAAGAACCGCCACATTCTAGAAGTTGCTAGGTCTCTTATGTTCACCATGAATGTTCCAAAATTCTTGTGGAGTGAAGCCGTGATGACTGCAACTTATTTGATTAACAGAACTCCTTCAAGGATATTGGGTATGAAGTCTCCGTGTGAGCTGCTGTTAGGAGAGAACAAGTTCGTGGTGCCCCAAAATTATTTGGTTGCACATGTTTTGTTAGGGATCATAGACCGGGCGTGGGAAAACTGGATCCAAAGGCTGCGAAGTGTATCTTTATTGGGTACTCTTCTGGACAGCGGGGCTATAAATGTTGGAATCCTTCAGAGCGAAGAAATTTTGTCAGTATGGATGTCACCTTCAGGGAAGGTGAGCCCTTCTATGGTGAACCGACTGATCTGAGTCTGTTGTTTGCTGAGCTTGACCACCTACACTCTGTGACAGATGGTCATGAGGGGGAGAAGGTTGTGTCACGTACTCAGGATGATTGCACTAACACTGATGATAATGTGCAAGTTCAGGTCCGACCAATAGTGGGTACAATTCAAATTGGTTCTCTTGAGGTTCCTGTTCGCGATCGTTGGCCTCATAATCTCCTTGTGTACTCGAGACGGCAGCCACATGTGCAGGGGGAGCAGCAAGACAATGATACGAGCTCATCTGACACTACGGAACAACAGGCACATGTGCAGGGGGAGCAGCAAGACAATGATACGAGCTCATCTGACACTACGGAACAACAGGCACATGTGCAGGGGGAGCAGCAAGGTAGTGATGCTAGCTCATGTGACACCGTGGATCTTCCCATTGCCTTGAGGAAAGAACCACGAGCTAAGTCAGGAAAGCCTCCTGAAAAATACAGGGATGAGCAAGATACTATAGTGGCAAAGAAGGCTCTACAACTCGTCCGGGATGACCATGACATTGGAAATTTTGTGTCCTATGAGGCTTTGTCTCCCTCTTATAGAGCGTTTGTTGCCTCTCTACAAACTATGTCAACACCAAAAGATTGGCAGGCTGCAAAGCAAGATCCGAAGTGGCGTGATGCAATGATAGAAGAGTTGGAAACACTCAAGAAAAACAAGACGTGGGTGCTAACCACATTGCCAGCGGGAAAGAAAGTTGTGAGTTGTAAGTGGATTTATACCGTGAAGCAGAATCCCGAGGGGAAGGTAGAACGGTATAAGGCTAGATTGGTCGCCAGAGGGTTTAGTCAAACTTATGGAATTGACTATGACGAGACATTTGCACCAGTGGCAAAGATGAACACAGTAAGGATATTGGTTTCCTGTGTTGCTAACTTTGGGTGGAAGTTGCATCAACTAGATGTCAAGAATGCCTTTTTGCATGGTGACCTGAAGGAAGAAGTGTACATGGAGATACCACCAGGTTTTGGTACCTCAGAGACCATAGGGAAAGTATGCAGGCTGAAGAAGTCCTTGTATGGATTGAAGCAATCACCGAGGGCATGGTTTGATAGGTTCAGACGTGCCATTTGTGGTATGGGGTATGGTCAATGTAATGGTGACCACACGGTGTTCTACAAACACTCTGATCGTAAAATCACAATTCTTGCAGTGTATGTGGATGACATAATTATCACTGGAGATGATCAAGAAGAAATCAAGAGACTAAAGGAGTGTCTGAGCAAGGAGTTTGAGGTAAAGGATCTGGGCAACTTAAAATACTTTCATGGTATAGAAGTGGCCCGGACAGAGAAGGGTATATCTTTGTGCCAACGGAAATACACCTTAGATCTCTTGAGCGACATGGGCATGATGGGATGTCGTGCAGCCCCCACTCCAATTGAACAAAATCATCAAGTGACAGCACAATCAGGTGATCTAGTGAACAAGGAAGATTATCAGAAACTGGTTGGGAGGTTGTTGTATTTGTGTCACACTAGGCCTGACATTACCTACGCGTGGGTGTAGTGAGCAGATACATGCATGAACCAAGAAGTGGGCATCTTGACATAGTGCACATAATCTTGAGGTACTTGAAGGGGGCTCCGGGAAAAGGATTGTGGTTTGCAAAGAGTGGACATCTTGATGTGGATGGCTATAGTGACTCAAGCTGGGCTGATTGTCAAGATGATAGAAGATCAACAGCAGGCTATTGTGTGTTTGTGGGAGGAAATTTAGTGTCTTGGAGATGCAAGAAACAGTCTGTTGTGTCTAGATCAACAGCAGAAGCTGAGTATAGAGCCCTATCTCATGGGTTAGTGAGATGCTCTGGGTAAAGCACCTTCTGGGCGAATTGAAACTTCTGAGGAAGGGGCCCTTGCGAGTGTGGTGTGACAATCAATCAGCTATAAGTATTGCGAATAACCCAGTTCAACATGATAGGACAAAACATGTGGAAATCGATCGCTTCTTCATTAAGGAGAAACTTGATGCCGGGATCATCAGTCTTACTCATGTCAGCTCTAGACAGCAGTTTGCAGATTGCTTGACAAAGGACTTGGACCAAAGGAATGTAACTTGGCTTGTGACAAGATGGGGCTGATAGATATCTATCACCCATCTTGAGGGGGAGTGTTGAACCGTTATTGGCCATGGGCCAGCCCATCATCAGTGAGCCCATGTGGAGGGCTGACCTAGGAGAAGTGGAGCGATGCAGTCTTCCTCTAACACACAGAACACACACCCAGCCGCCATGGCCATGGATGGAAGAGATGGACAAGGTGAACTGCTGCGACTACATATTCCAACTAACATCAAGATATTCCAGATTTGAGAGGTTACCGAGCTGGGGAGGTACCCTCCCACCGAAACCTGACGACGAGAGGTTGAGATACCTTAGGTTCTCCAGAGAGCCCAAAAAAACAGGTATGCCAGTGCCGTTGAAGTAATTCCCACTCAGATCAAGATACCTCAACTGTTGTAAAGCAGCCAAAGAGGGGCTCATCTCATCTCTCAGTAAGCTTAGGCTATTGACGTTGAACTCGTGCGTGTTGCGGAGGTCGAGCTTGACGACATGGCATGTTCTGCTGCTGCACCAGACTCCCTCCCACTGGCAGCAATCTTCACCGTGCCATGACGAGAGATGGCCAGCAGGGTCCAGAAGGCCTGCCTGCCAATGCAGGTTCCAGTCCCAGCTTCAGCACATGGTGCTCCATGGAAAATCAATAGGCAAAGTACCGCGGCAGCTCCTAGGGCGAGATTCTCAAGCTCGGCCATATTGGTCGGACTAAGGGCATCTCCAGTCGTCCCCCAAGCGCCCTCCCAGGACGCTAAATAGCGCCATTTTGGGCGAATAGCGCCGTTTTTCTACCAGCCGCCCCCCCAAAAGCCCAAATACCGCCGTTTCGGCGAAAATTAGCGCCGGCGCCCCCAGGCGAAACCCAGCCCACTGGGTTCGGCCTGGGGAGGGCCGGCGGAAGGAAAAGCACGCGTGGGACAGCGCTGTTTGGCGAGACAACGCATTGTCCCCACCCCGGCTCGCCTTTCCCTCTGCTCGTCTCGCCGTCGCCATCCCGTCGCCGCCACCACCCCTCCTTGCGCCGCCGCACACAAGCAGCTAGGAAACCCGCTGTCCAGCCCCGCCACGCCGCCGGCGCCGCCCACTCCCTCCGCCGTGATCTAGCCACCGGGGAGATTGTCGGGGCGAAACCCGTCCACCCTGCCCGCAAGGTGTTCGGCGTTCCGCCCGACCCAGCCATGGACTCCGACACCGAGGAGATGCTCGCCGAGCTCTTCGACGAGGAAGATCAGGCCGCCATCGACGACGAAGAACACCTGTTGATCTTGGCCTGCCTCGCCGGCTTGCTCGCCAACGAGACGGGGCCGCGGCGTGTTGGATCGACGCGCGGTCGCCGCAAGAGCAAGCCGAGGCAGCGGTACGAGGGGTACTGCATCCTCTATTCTGACTACTTCGCCGATGATCCTACTTGCGATCACCCAATGAGGAAGACACTGCTCGCCTTCTCGCAGAGAATGAAGCAAGAGGCTTTTCTGGGATGCTTGGTAGTATCGACTGCATGCATTGGGCATGGAAGAACTGTCCATTTGATTGGCAGGGGATGTACAAGGGAAAGGAAGGAGAGTGCTCGGTGATTCTTGAGGCCGTGGCTTCATATGATCTATGGATTTGGCATTCATTCTTTGGTATGCCAGGAACTCACAACGACATCAATGTCTTGCAGTGCTCGGATATCTTTGCCGAGCTTGTCGAAGGCCATGCTCCCCCTGTGAACTACGAGATCAATGGGCACCAGTACACAAAGGGCTACTATCTTGCAGATGGCATCTATCCGAAGTGGGCAACATTTGTGAAGAGCATCTCCAACTCTGTGCCAGGAAGCGCGAAGGCTTGGTTTTTCAAGTGCCAAGAGGCTTGCAGAAAGGATGTTGAGCGGGCATTTGGCGCTCTGCAGTCTCGATTCGCTGTTGTCCGGTACCCAGCTATGACTTGGTCGAAGTCCAACATGTGGGAGGTGATGCAGTGTTGTGTGATCTTGCACAACATGATCATTGAGAGTGAGCGGGATCACCCGGTGCCTGACAGTGCGGCAAGTGCACCATACTACCGTCAGGGTCCTCTTGCAGAGGTTGATCACCAGGTGCCGGCATCATGGACAGCCTTCCTCACCACGCGCCGGGAGATTCGAGACGCTGCAACACATCAAGCTCTACAGAATGATCTGGTGCAGCACTTGTGGGCGCGCAAGGGCAATGGCAATGCCGATAATGGCGGTGCCAATAATGGCGATGCCAATGCCTAATACGATTTGTTCTATTTGTTTGCATTGTTGAACTATTTATTTGTGTGTGAATTTGTATGTTAAACTATTTATTTGTGTGTGGATTTATATGTTAAACTATTTATATGTGTGAATTTGTATGCTAAAAAGGACCGGGCTTTGTTTATGCCGAAATACGGCCGAATCGCCGGCTGGGGGGCGGCCTGGGTTCACAGCTGGAAAACGCACCCCCAGGATCTTGATTTGCGCCGTTTGGCGCCGCGGCGGCCAAAAAAAACGCAGTTTTGGACCCTGGGGGGGGGGCGAACGACTGGAGATGTCTAAGGAGGGAGAGGCAGATCTGAATGGCGATGGCATGCATACTTTTCTTATAAGAAGTCTCGGTCTTAGTCTTGGCATGCATAATGTTCTTATACAAAAGTTGTGGCTGGAATTCACTCGACCAAAGTCCAGAGCAATCAAAGTCTTGGTCTTTGCACGGATACTATTCTTGTACAGAAGTAGTGGCTGGAGTCCTCTTATGATTAGGACAGACAAATAGACAATCGACCCTGCAAATGCAATGCATGGCAGATGAATAATGGAGGAGCTGGAAACTGAGGCACGCATAATCGGATATGAAAGACTCACACTTTTTAAAGAGTAAAATGCACGGAAGTCACTAAACTTGCGCGGAAAACTCAGTTCGGTCACTGTACTTAAGAAGATGGAACGTGATTCTACGGTCACTCCTCTCTGCGCCGTATCTGACTCGTACCGGTCAGCGGAGGCAAATATTGAGTTCCGCTGTCAGTTTTGCGAAAACCCCACTGGCCAGGAAAATACCAGATGCCCCTAGCTCCTCCACTAACAAAGCAGAGGAGACGGAACGCTCGACGCACGTAGATCTCAACGTCGTTAACCATTGGGTTCTTGCCGGCGGTAAAACCTCGTCGTGAGCACCGGTCAAAAGAACATTCAGAAGAAAATCAAGTCAGAACAAACTGCCTTTTGGCTTTATTTTATCACCTTAGAAAAACATCTGGAAATTAGAGGCCATTCTCTTAACAATTGCAAGGGACACGAACATCCTTTTGGATATAAAGAAATATCGCCTGCATTGGCTATGACTTGTGAATTTCTTATACATTCGTTGACAATGTGAAGTTGATAATCTTGGTAAGCGAATGGGCTACAAAAAAGAATATGCGTGATCACTAAACAATCGAATAAGAAAAGAAAGATATATTGCACCCCATTTCGTTGTCAGGCACACACAAAGTTTGTCGCATACGGAGAAAAATCTCGATATTTTGGCTATGACTACTTAATCTTTCATTCGTTCTAAATTATATAGTACTCCCTCCGATCCACTTTAAGTGTCGGGGAACAAAACTAACCACGTACAATTCGTATGCTCAACTAGCGACAATTTTTAAGGATCGGAGGGAGTATGTTTTAACTTTTTTCTAAATTGTCTAGATACATGTGTGTGATAAGTGACTAGAGAGTCTTATATTTTGATACGGAGAGAGTAGTATGTATGTAGACGGTGTCGGAGTCGGTGCACTTATTCTAGGTCCATATGAGAAACATCATATAATTCGGAAGTATAGTTGACGCGTGTGAAGTTGACAACAGAATGTCTGGACAATTTTGTATGGTCGAAAGGGCATCACAAGAAACATTCGCATGAACTGGTTCTTGGTTGCCCCTTTGGTTCGTGGGCTTTTGGAATCTCCCGAGGCCGATTCCTCTTTCGCTTCTGCTCCCATTTTAACCCACAGATATCTTCGCAGCAGCTCAGCTCGGCGGATCACTGGATCTGATCTGACGCACGCCGCCGAATCGCCACCGTGATTGTCTCTGTCGTGTCTGACAACCAAAAGCCCACTCTTTTTCGTCGCGTCTCCGCAGCTTCCTCCGGCGCGCGGCAGCCAAGCAATCCAGCCAGCACGACCACGACCACCAGAGGAGTCCACTGCGGAGAGGGCAGCGCGAGCGCGACAGCGCTAACCCGGAAGCTTCCGCGGATCGGCCCCCATGGCAACGGGGCCCATGGCGGGCGTGCCGCCGGCGCACCTGGGGGCGCACCTGAGGACCAGCGGGCGCGCGGGGGGACGTGCCGCTGCTCTCGTCGGCCTGGAGCCTGCCGGGCGACGCGGAGGAGCGGGCAAAGGAGGGGTTTTTCCGGCGCGCCTGGGCAGCGGTGGTGGGGGCGTGGGACGCGGTGGCCGCGGCGGCGGCGGAGATGTGGGCGTTCGCACGCGCCGACCGCCGGAAGCCCATCTTCGCGGCCAAGGTGGGGCTCGCGCTCGCGCTCATCTCCCTGCTCGTTTCCTCCGCGAGCCGCACGACATCGTCAGCCACTCCGTCTGGGCCATCCTCACCGTCGTCGTCGTCTTCGAGTTCAGCATCGGTACGCAAAGAACGCACCACTCCACGCTTCTATCCGTCCATTCTTCCCTGTTTCGTTGGCTTTAAGGTCAGTGATGCATCAGTGTGCGGATCATGGTCATTTTAGCTGGGGATTTTAGCATCTCCCGTGCAACTCTGATCTGATTACACGGATCAGGAGCACCTGCTGCAGTGACGAACACGCGAATCTTCACATTCCCCTGCGCACCTTGAATCTTGCAGGCTAGAGATTCAGTCTATGTCAACGTCTCCCACTCTCTTTCTAACAAAAAGTCAATGTCAAGTTGTCAACAGCACCGTGGAGAGGGAGGGCATTTAGATTCTGATATTTCACTGTTCATAAGCGAAAGAGAGAAGTTGTCTTCCATCCAGGTCCATCTGTTGACCGTGCATTATTATTGTTGTTGATTGACGCAAGAAACGTGCACGCTGCTATGCGTATTGAACATAACCCGGTGATAGATAAATTTAGCCTGTTTGCTTTTTCTTTGAGAAAACGTCATTAATTTATCTATATGGGTGACGGTAAGGGCCACCAAATTTTAATTCTTAGTGGTGTTACCTGGGACCACATTGTTCTTGGGCCAGTTGTAGAACATACTATATGGTATGGTAGACACACACATGAATAAAGAAATGAATGTTGTTTGGAAGAGAAACTAGTACTAGTATTGAGCAAAGGTACCTATAGTTCTTAACTGAGAACTTTTATTCGATAAAAGTTCTTAACTGCGAACAAGGCTACTATTTCTGTGATGTTGCTTGCTGGTCTTTCGTAATATCATTATGATGTGGAGTAGAAACAACCATAATGATAGTGGTGTTTCTAAAGTCTATATTCTTGGCCTGCAAGTATATCTTCTAGCCTGTTCAGTGTGAGGTTTAGCTCCGTATTTGAAGCGGTTACTGACCAGCACGTCTTATTCATCTTAAATAGTTGCATTTTTCGAAACTCGCCGCAAAGGGTTGGAAAGTTCAGATAAATTCTTTCAATCGAGATTCTAGTTGAGAGATTGGAACCCTCCGCTGTAGTACTAAGTATACAACTCACATGGATACAGACTCGTGCATTATGCAGTTCTTGACATGGACCGAAAGTGCTCTTGCTGACATGCAATTGTTGCTTAGCAACTGGTGAAGGCTGTTTCTTTCTCATGTAATTTTACTGGTCTGCCTAACATCATTTCGATAAAGAAAATATCAGTCATTTATGATTTCTGTGTCTTACCTGGATCTCATTATGGAGCTATCCTTATTTAATGCCAAGTTTTTTTACAGTGTGTACACATGCAAAAAAAAGTGCATTGCCATTCGTTAATTTGGTCCACTATTATGCAGGTGCAACATTAAGCAAAGGTTTCAACAGGGGGCTAGGAACACTTACTGCTGGAGGGCTTGCTCTAGCAGTTGCCGAATTATCCAAAAACCTGGGGGCATTTGAAGAAGTGATTCTTATTATTAGCACCTTTACTGTTGGTAAGTGTTGGGGGCACATCGTAATTATTTTGTGGTGCGTTCTGTGTAATTTGTAGTCTAAAGCTTTTATGTTTTTTACTGCTAGGTTTTTGCACAAACTTGGCAAAGCTACACCCAAAAATGAAGCCTTATGAATATGGATTTCGTGTATTCTTGTTGACATTCGTGTATGTCATGGTCTCTGGGTACAACACAGGGAAGTTCACTGATACAGCTGTTAGTAGATTTATCCTGATTGCTCTTGGTGCTGCTGTCAGTCTTGGAATCAATGTAGGTATTTACCCAATCTGGTCTGGAGAGGATTTGCACAATTTGATTGCAAAGAATTTTGCTGGTGTTGCAAAATCCTTAGAAGGTACTGTATCATTTCACTATATATTTATTACATACGTATAAAATCTTAGTTGTGGAATGATTGCAATGCCAGAGTATAGATACATTTGATTGTTATGCCTTTATTCGGATTTGGTTGTTCACTGTAGGCTGTGTCGATGGATACTTGAAATGCATGGAGTATGAAAGGATTCCTTCAAAAATACTTACATATCAAGCTTCTGATGATCCTCTATATAGTGGGTACAGGGCAGCTGTCGAGGCATCAGCACAAGAGGAAACTCTGGTTTGTTGTTGCTCTAAAGCTAACACTTCTATTTAAGATTATCTCACCTTTTTGTCAAATTAAACTCGGTTCTTTTGTATTTGCTCCCAGTTAGGTTTTGCGATATGGGAACCACCCCATGGCCCTTACAAAATGATGAACTATCCTTGGAAGAGCTTCACTAAAGTTGGTGGAGCATTGAGGCATTGTTCCTTCGCAGTCATGGCATTGCATGGTTGCATTCTTTCAGAAATTCAGGTGTGCTAATATAGTTTCCTCGACAACCTATGGAAGTTCTGCATTTATATATTTCCTAAACAAATATATATTTGATTTTATTTCTAGGCACCACCAGAATACAGAAGGATTTTTATCGCAGAACTTCATAGAGTAGGGAGAGAAGGTGCTAAAGTGTTGTGCGAGCTGGGAAACAATGTTAAGACAATGACCAAGTTGAGCTCTCCAGATATTCTGTTTCAAGTCCACTTGGCAGCTGAGGAGTTGCAAAGAAAGATTGATGAGAAGTCGTATCTTCTAGTGAATACTGAAAGATGGGATACTAGCAAGCGAGCTGAAGGCGTTAAAGATGCCATGAATGGCACAAGTGTCACGTCAAAAGAAAATAAAAATGAAGTGACCGAACCTACAATTGCTGATCAAATTTCGGCGAACCATCATAAGAGTTTTGCTGCTAGTTCATTTCTTACCAGATATGATTCATCAGCAACTATTGATGGTTACAGGACACTACTATCTTGGCCTGCTCGAAGATCATTCCATCCCAACTTGCCACTTGAAGACGAGGAGTCAAAAACATATGAAAGTGCAAGTGCCTTATCCTTGGCCACATTTGCCTCGCTTCTAATCGAGTTTGTTGCCCGGCTGCAGAATGTTGTAAACGCATTTGAAGAGCTGAGTGAGAAGGCTAACTTCAAGGATCCCGTGGAAGAGCCTGTTGCAGTTAGCACGGGTGATGGTGGATTCCTCGATAAAATAAGCAAATCTCTAGGACTGAAGAGTTGACATTGTCGATGACCCGCAAGGTCCCTCGATCTGAAGCCTTGCCACTTGCCTTTGTCATCCAGTTTTGTTCAATAATTTTGGACCAAGACATGTGTATAATGCTGAACTCATGTATACGCAATGAGAAGATTGCTGGCTGTACTGCGAATGGAGCTCCTGTTTGCTGCCACTAATGTGATCAGCAATGGTAAAACTGTTGTTCCATGTATTTGTTTAGTGTGTTTAAGCACCATGTAAATTGTGTGTTTACTTCTAGCTAGGCAGCTAATTGGTATTTGCATGTGAAGCTCATGTGTATGTGTGCAACAGGGATGTTTCTTGACCTACTTGATGCAAAGGTAGCTGTTTTGTAGTTTGCTGGCAAGTCATCATAATGCTTTTGTTGTGAGTCTTGATTTCAATGTATTGTTGTGCTTCGTTGCACTGTGCTCAAAGATGTGGAGTTGCTTTCCATGTGTTATTGTGGTTTCTTTGGACATGAGAAAACCTAGAGGCTACATGTATTCACCTTCCATTCCATATTTGTTTCATATCCCCTGTTTCCATATATGCATTATATGATTATGGCAGCTTCAGATGCAGATTCGCGCGTTGAGAACAGAAGCGCATGGTCAGACGAATTCGCTTGCGATGGTCTTTGGTACAACACATGGAAGTTCACTGGCAGGCTTTAAGTAGATTTTTATTAATTGCTATTGGTGCTGTTGTCAGTCTTGGAATCAACATAGGTATTTACCCTGTTCCCGGGATCAGCGGCGAAGCTACAACAAAATAGTTGGGCGGGCCACACTAAGAGATAGCCGATTTTTTTATTGGCTAAGAGTTTAAGAAAAAATTAGTGAAAAATCATGCTATTTACCCGCTTAACTGGGAATTTGGGGGAAGAGAATTTTACATGTGCTAGACTAGGGAAGATACACAATCTTGTGTTTTTTTTAGCTTAGATACACGATCTTTTGAACTAGTACTAACAAGTCTAGCTAGCTTTATGCAAGTAATAATAACTTTGCCAGACGATCTTGGACCGTTCCCCTCTCCCCGCTACAGTAGAGAGAGGAGATTTTGTGAGCCCCGCGTTGACCACCTCGCCGCCGTCGATCCGCTCGATTCCTCGCCTCCGGCGGTCGCTCCGGCGGCGGGAGGTTGGGGAATCGGCGGATCACGGTGTGTACATAGTGTAGGTCGTCGTAGGATGCTAGCCGGAGGCGCTGTGGAGATGGCGGCGTCGCCAGAGTGGCTTTTGCAGGTGGCTTCCTTCTCCTCCGTGGTGGGTGCTCCGGTGGAGCTTCGCCGCGGATCTGCCGCCTTCAACGCATTCCCGGCTCGGAGGAGCCCCCGAGTGCGCTTTCCCTCGCCGGTGGCCGTGTGGCGGCGGCGCCGGGATCTGAAGACCTAGGTGGAGCTACCCAAACTGGCGTCGCTTCAAGGTGCAGGATGGAGGTTCCTAGGAACCGAGGACCGTTGACTTCCCGTCTGCTGAGGGGTTCCTCCCAGTCCAAGCGTCAGTGGAGGAGTGGCGGTGGCGCGCCGGCGGAGCGTGCTGCGCTGCGAAGACGATGCTAGAATCCAGAAGGACTTATCTGTTATTTTCCTTTGTTTCTGGGTTTTTCTGTAAGAAAATTGGTGTAATATTATCAGTTTCATCCCCGCAAAAAAAAGTCTAGCTAGCTTTTTTTTTGACATGTAAAATCTAGCTAGCTTGCTACGGAGTACAACTTTGTTTTAGAAAAAACAAAGTTCAACGAAGCAATTGAATCAGCGCGCTGTGTCTTCCTAGGCTATTTTTTCATTGGGCTTTTTCACCACCTAGTACTGCGGGGTAATAAGAGGCTCCTTGCATGGCTGAGGACCACTCCAAATCGCTGCGGGGCTTCTGGCCTTCTTGGTGCTTACACATTAGGCGGCCTGGCTCTTCTGGTTCCAGCACATTGGGCCAACAATACAAGGTATAGATGTTTTTTTTTGCCAAAATCCTGGGCGGGCCACGGTCCAGGTCGGCCCCTACGTAGCTCCGCCAGTGCCCGGGATCCTCCTCGCGTGCACCGCAGTCATGACTGGTGTGCGACACCTGTATACTAAGGAAAGAGCCTTCCCCGTGAAGAGACCTTTCGCGGGCGTTCCTCTGCGCATAACCCGGAAACTACATGGCAAAGATGAGGACAACTAAGGTACAGTGAGGCACGTGGGTACTGCCAGAGGGGCAGAGAAAAAGCTATTTGCAGGGATGACGAGGGATGGCAGCGGTTCACCTTGGGGAGGGCACGAGGCGTGCCCCCAGTCCGACCTTTGTGGTATCCTCTTGATGTATAAAAGGAGGACCAAGGACAAAAAAGGGGATCATCTTGGAGCATACCCTAGAGAGGAGAGATCAGATCTAGCCATCTCATCTTAGCTAGTTCTTAGAGATCAGTCCCCGGGTACACCTCCTGGTAATCCGGATACTCATACCACCACCATATATTCAGACATGCAGGAGTAGGGTGTTACGCTTCCGAGCAGCTCGAACCTGGGTAAACTGCCTGCGTGTTCTACTTTCTGCATACTTCGCTCGCTCGCCAAGATCCTCTTCGCGCCCCTCACCGAATCTCTAAAAGGGGGTCTCACGATCTCTGGTGTTTGTGACTTCAGACACGACATTACCCAATCTGGCTTGGAGGGGATTTGAACGATTTGTTCGCAGATATTTTTATTGGTGTTAGCAAAATCCATGGATCAAGCTCGCGGTAGCAAGGCCGGGAGCAACTAGTACCTTGCCTGTTCAACACTGCCCTGAAGAACCTCGTAGTTATGGGATCATGTCATACTCTGTGTCTTGGCATCAAGATCCACCTGCAAAATTGAACGGAACAGCGTAACGCGCCTTTGATCGTGTCTGCCCTGCGATTCCATCTACGACACCAACGGGGGCAGCGGAGGGGCTTCCAGGAGGACCAGAGGCCCTTGTTCCAAGTGAACCTGTCCTGGATAAACAGAAGTTGAATGCATCAGCAAACCGTTTTGAGGTAGCAGTCCGGCTGGTTCATGCAAAAAGGACACAACTTCTTGCCAGATCGATACGTGTAAAACTGATTGATTCAGGTAGAGTACATGGTTGAAAATCTCCTCGTCGCCGAATGCAATCACCAGGAACGGATAATCTGCATGCATCAGCACTAGCTTCCAACAAACACTTGGTGCAGCAAGTGTGTTGCTACTACAGGCTTAGAATGCTGAAGATGGTGTTTGTAAAAGTACAAAGCAAACACATTTTACGGTCGGGTAGGAGCTCTAAAGGGACAAGTCACTGCGCCCTAAAGAAAGAAGAAGATGAAACTCAGGATACCTTCCGGATATGGCAAAAACGAATCAGACGGTCAGACCATCCTGATCGAGATCAACGGATATCCATCAGTTTATGTTGAATGTTCCGTGTGGAAATATGTTGCCCGCATCTCCTGCATCAAAATCGGCTTATGCATAAAGGAAAAATAAATAACATGGAGTCAAAAAATTATCGTATCCATCACAACGTATATAGGCCGCCTGAAAGCCCGTGTCTGCGACCAAGGTCGCCCTCGCGCTAGCCCTCTCGTATCCTTGCTCGCGAGGCTGCACGACATCGTTTAGCCACTCTGTCTAGACCATCTTCACCGTGCAGGTCGTCTTCAAGTTCGGTACAACACTTTGAGGCTGTTTGGTTTGTGCCCACGCCAGTCTGGGGCTCGCCAAAATTTTGGCGTAGGATTCTCCAGCCATCGTTTTGCGGCCTGCGCGTGGGCTAGAAAATCGCACCTGGTGGCCAAAATTTTGGTGTGGCTCCGATACGTGGGCATCAATCCAAACACCATCCTACGCCACCAGTCAACGCCAAAGTCTTGGAAAGGCAAGCGCAGGCCACAATCCAAACAGCCCCTTTGTTCATTGGGTTCCAGGCCTGAAGCTCGGTGATGGATCACTATATATACGCGCGCGTAGAATCATGGTCATAATAAATGTTGAGCAGAGGTGTCAAATCCTCTAGGGACAGTCTTTGAGGGTCCAATTTCTCTCCCCCCGTGTCGCTGCCCCAGGCGACACCGGGGGCGCCCCCGTCACGCACCGTCCGCTCTCCTCCCCGGCCTCCTCCTGCCGCCGCTGCCGCCGGCCTCGGCGCCGCGGTGGCGGCGGCCCCCCGGTGCCAAAAGGGTGCCGTGGGGGTGCTCTTTCTCCTGCTGGTGGCGCCGGTGGTCGCTTGGTTCGTCTGGAGCGACGACCGGCGGCTCGCCGGCGCGGGATGCCGGGGCGGCGGCCCCGGGTTGCGGTGGCTGCGTGGATCCAGGCTCCGGAGGGCGCTCGGGCGCGGGAGTTTGGGGGCGTCCTGGCCATGGATCTGGCGGCCCCAGATCCGTTTTGAGGCGGCTGTGAGGTGGATGGCGGCGTGCGGGCGTGGGTGCCAGTCGACAAGGCGCAATTTCGGGCGGCCAGGACGCCGGGGCGGCGGCCCCAGGCTGATGAGGGTGACGTCGGTGTGGCGCTGGCAGTGGAACTCCTCTTCTTGGCGTGTGGTGCTGCGCAGGGGTCCTCTGCTGGCGCTTGGTGGTTGGCGGTTTTGGAGGGTGACTCAAAGCATGCACATCTCCATGATCTTGATGCTGGTTGCTCTTGATCTGCAAGCTTTTCTGCGGGATGTGAGATTAGCTGGGAGAAATCCTATCCCGACCATGTGTCGGTGCCGGCGACAACGGCTCTTTGGCGTCGTTTTCCTTCTTGAAGGTGTCGTCGGAGTGCTCCTCTTCATCTCTCCGCGTGATCGGCTTGGACTCTCCGGGTGAAAGCCTAAACTCCGTGTTCGGAGTGGGCGACGGTGGCTATCTTTGCCTCTTCCCTCTTGAGGGCGTCGTCTTGGAGAGTTGTTTTGTGGATGGGTTCGTGTCACCCCTCTAGCGTCAGGGTTGGTGGACGTCGGGGCAGCGGCCTCGGAAGGTTGTGGTGCGCCGAGGCGGCGGCCTCGGAAAGTTTTGTGAGCGTGGCCTTATGGTGCAAGGTGGCGCCTCTCATGGCTTGGGTGGCATATCTCGAGCTGTGAGGGCAGCGAGGTTGTCGGCTCGGTCGATGCGCCCAGGGAGGGGCGATCTTCAGTATGTCGAGGCAGCGGCCTCGGACTTGGTGTGGCGGCCGTGGTCTGCGGGTAGTTGTCCTGTGCAGTTTGGGCTGCGGGCAACTAGGTCGTGCGGCGTTGCAGCTCGAGTGCGAGCGGTGGCATGTCGGGGCGGCGGCCCCGGAAGGTGGTTCAGGTGGTTTGCGCAGGGCGTGAGGGTCAGATGGATGTCGGGGCGGCGGCTCCGAGAGTTCTGCAACATTGAGGGTGCTCCAACTTTGTGTCGTGTGGGCGACAAGGTTTCTCCGAGGTGTTCGCGTTGAGGCTTCTGTGGCGACGATGATGATGATGAGCGATGTCGGAGACGTGGCTGTGGCTGCGGTAGTCGGCTCTTCTCCGACGTGTCCTTGGGGTTGCCTCGGCGTGTTTTGTTGCTGTGAAGTCGAAGCTGCTGTGGTGGGTTCCCGGTGGTGTACGATGACTGGCGGCAGATGTTCCTTTCGGCGAGTTTCCACGGCGCCAGCCTGCCTGGTTCTCTCTTCTTAGCTCTTCATCGGATTCGGAGCTGCGATGTCTTGTCGCAGGGGCTGAGTGGCACGGATCTTCATATGACTCCACACGGCCACGACAGTGCGGTTTGGCTCGGCGGCTGCCTGCGGCGAAGTCGGAGTCGCATGCTCGGAGTTTCGGGTTGGCGGCGTGGCCCCCCAGGGGAGATGTGATGACGATGACACCTTCGTGCGGTCTCGATGAGGCCCTCTCTTGAGTGGCGTGTGGGGTTTTCTCTGTTTGGTGCCGCTCAGCGGTTTGTGTTGGTTTTCGCCGGGTTTGGCCGGTGAGCGGTGTGTTGTGTTGTACGGTTTTTGGCCGGTTTTCCTTATAAATTGTCCAACTCTTTTCAACTTAATCAATCAGGAATTGAAAGTTTCGAGAAAAAAAATGTTGACTTAAAAATTTGACAACTATATCAACACCATTTTGATAACTATGCTTTACATTTAAATTATACTTAACTCATATTTCTTTTTGTAGTCATGAGAGGCATGAGATATTTCTATCCATGGATCCCAGTAACTATCGGATCACGTATGAATGGTCCTCGGACAGGGCCATGCATGAATGGTCCTCGGATGTTGCATTCCTTTTTGTATTTTTGTATTTTTGTGTTCATGGTGACAGGGCCATGCATGAATGGTCCTCGGATGTTGCATTCCACTGCGAATTATTGCTTGCAGAGTACATATTTAGGAGACGCCATGGTTGATGAGTGGCAGCATAGAGAACCACGTGTGTTCATGGTGACGATGACAACTTGGGGAGCTGTCGGCGGTAGACCAGTATAATTTGAGGTATCGTCTTCTTAGGCCGATTCGCGCCCTTTTAAACCCGTAGATCGCATCTTGGCAGCTCACAGGCAAGTCCAAAAGCCCGCCCGTTTTAGTTTCCCGGCGCGCGGCAGCTAGCTAGCCAGCAGCAGCGAAGCCATGGCGTGGTCGACGCTGGAGGACGGTGACGTTCCGCTGCTGTCGTCGGCCTGGAGCTTGCCGGGCGGCGAGGGAGCCAAGAAGCGGCCGGGGCGGCTCCGGCGGGCGTGGGGCGCGGTGGCCGCCGGGGCGGCGGAGATGTGGGAGTTCGCGCGCGCTGACCGCCGGAAGCCCGTGTACGCGGCCAAGTTCGGCCTCGCGCTGTCCGTCGTCACGCTGCTCGTCTTCCTCCGCGAGCCGCGCGACATCGCCGCGCACTCCCTCTGGGCCGTCTTCACCGTCCTCTTCATCTTCGAGTTCACCGTCGGTACGTAGTTTCATGGAACACTCTTTATCGGACTAGCTCGTTGAACTTCAGTCCGCAGGTTTAACGGAGGCATCATCGGACTGTTGCACTAGTTAGTATTAGAAGCATGGGGAGATGGGCCGACGTGCTTGGAGAGGCGCACAAAAAAATCAACTCCATCTAGCTAGCTAATAGTACGTACATCATGCTTGAACCAGTTCACCGCCTCCATTCCAAATTCCTTTTAAGTAGTTTTTTAGTTAAATACCTAAGCAAGATTTCCAAAATTTTAAACCAGCTAATCCTATGTAGTAAATAAATTTTAGAAGTATACGTGTGCCTAAATAAATTTAATCCTTTTGGTATTTCTAAGTCAACTAATTAAGTTGCACAGAACCAGACTTATTATTGTACAGAAATATTTGTGCGCATAGATCTAAAAGATCAGCAAGCTAGGTGTAAGTGTGTCTACTTGCCTATTTCTAAGCATAGCAATTCCAAAGTGTTCAATTATCTAGTTTCCATTTTAAATCAAGATATAATTTTTTCTCCACTCTATCAAGGCCCAACTTTTCCTTTGATATTCTAATACTTTTTTCTTCTAACCATTATATTAGGATCAACGTTTAGAACTAGAAATGAGAAAGTTTCGGCGTTGCTCGAGCGACAGAAGGAGGACCCAAGCCAGTCACGATGGAGAGGGTTCCATCAAAACCTAGAGTACAATTGTGTAGCATAAGGGGATATACAATAAGAAGTTGAAATAAATAATTTCGAGTTCACAATTTTGGTATATGAATACAATATCGTACGGAATATTCGTCTGTAGTTTTTAAAGTATGATTACAATCTGATATGGCGCGCGGCTGAAATATTGGCCGTCGATTTCCGTGGTCCGATGGCCAGGAGTTGCCACGGACAAAGCCGCCAGTCAACGGTAAATCCTATCCATCGGACCGCGGAAACCGACGGTACAGGATGTCAGCTGCGCTCCATATCAACTCGGCAAGATTCAGGATTTCAGCCCTGGCTTATATATATAGTGTCCGCCACTAGGTTTCGAGAACAGCCTGTCTACGTTCCTAGTTCGAGGACGTGCGACGGTCTTGCTGAACATTTCCCGTGCGATCCTGATCCTGATACTGAACGTTTTCTATGTAAAAGTTAGGGGCTTGGTTGTAATTTCTGTTTTTCTTCTGGTCCCTAATGTAAAATGTACCCGCCGCTGGAAATAGTAATGGTATCCAGGCCCTTCTGGACCGCTCCTTGTTCAAAAAAAAAAAGATCTCATTTTGCCTACCACAAGAACCTGCTGCAGTGTCAGCCAGTGCCAACGCCAGTCCCCTGTCTCTCTTTCACAAAAAAAAGTCAATATATGTCAACGTCTTTCCATATCTGTCCATCTTCCATCTGTCCATTGATGCAAGAAACGTGCACAAGGCCATCCAAATCAGAGAACAGTAAGATAGCGGCGCTTCAATAATCTTAGAAGTATACGTGTGCCTAAATAAATTTTATTGAACTGTTGTTGATGCAAGAAACGTGCACGCGGCCATCCAAATCAGAGAACAGTAAGATAGCGGCATTTCACATGGGACAGCTCAACAAAAAATTATTGTTAGAGATGATCGATACCCGGGCGGGACCACATTGATCTTAGACACACGCACATGAATAATTAAATGGTTGTCGTTGTTGGTTTTCTGATACAATTTTTTTTGTTCTTGTGAAACAAAAACAGATACAGAAAATTATCGGTTATGTATATGCATGTCATTGTCTTACGTGGATCTCACAATTAATGGAGCCCTGTCTACACCTGTCTGTTATGCAGGTGCAACATTAAGCAAAGGTTTCAACAGGGGGTTAGGAACACTTACTGCTGTATTGCTTGCTCTAGCAGTTGCCGAATTGTCCAAGAACTTGGGGCAGATGCAAGAAGTGATTCTTATTATTAGCACCTTTGCTGCTGGTAAGCATTTGGGGGCATTTCCCGGTGCATTTCGTATAAGTGTATGTAACTTCTAGTCTAAAACGCTTTGATGTTCTTCAATGCTAGGTTTTAGCACAAATTTGGCAAGGCTACACCCAAAGATGAAGCCTTATGACTATGGATTTCGCGTATTCTTGTTGACTTTCTATATTGTCATGGTTTCTGGGTACACCACAGGGATGTTCATTGACACAGCTGTAAATAGAAGTATACTGGTTGCTATTGGTGCTGCTGTCACTCTTGTAATCAACATCGGTATTTACCCAATCTGGGCTGGAGAGGATCTGCACAATTTGATTGCAAAGAATTTCGATGGTCTTGCAAAATCCTTAGAAGGTATAACCGTACCCCTCCTCCACCCACACTCCTCCTTCAAATTTTTCTAGTCTCGCAAACTCATGCTTACAATCATAGTACTTCGTCCATCCCAAAATATAAGATGCTCTTGGCTATCGCTGGACAACAACTTTCAACTATGCCTATGGTTTGTACTTATAACATTTCCAAAAATACTATAAATATATATAAAAAAGCAACGATACCATTTATACATTCCCTACAATTTAGTATATATAGTGTTCAAAGTCATGCATCAAGTACCGTGCACAAAAGCGTGTCTTATATTTTGAGACCGAGAGAGTACATGTCATGTTATATCGCTGGTCAACAACTTTCAACTATTACTATGGTTTGTACTTATAACATTTCAATAAAATTAGTATAAATATATAAAATAAATAATTTACAAGATAAAAGCAACGATACCATTTATACATTCCCTATAATTTAGTATATATTAGTGTTCAAAGTCGTGCAAAAATACCGTGCACAAAAGCGCGTCTTATATTTTGAGACCGAGGGAGTACATATCATGTTGTACTGTTTAACTTCATATAGCTAGAGAAGTTAGAAAAATATTATAATGGTATCACTGATTCACTGCAATGCCATAGGATATACATACATCTGACTGTTACGACTATATTGCCGATTTGTTTGTTCAATGTAGGTTGTGTCGATGGATATCTGAAATGCATGGAGTATGAAAGGATTCCATCAAAAATACTTACATATCAAGCTTCCGATGATCCTCTATATAGTGGGTACAGGGCATCTGTCGAGGCATCAGCACAAGAGGAAACTTTGGTTCGTTGTTGCTCTAAATCTAACACTTCCATCTAAGATTATCTAACCTTTCCTGTCAATTTTGACTCGGTTCTTTTGTATTTGCCTAGTTAGGTTTTGCTATATGGGAACCACCCCATGGACCTTACAAAATGATGAATTATCCTTGGAAGAGCTTCACTAAAGTTGGTGGAGCATTGAGGCATTGTTCCTTTGCAGTCATGGCACTGCATGGCTGCATTCTTTCAGAAATTCAGGTTCGCTAATATAGCTTCCTCAACAACCTGTTGAAGTTCTTCATTTATTTCCTCAGTAAAAATATACTTGACTTGATTTGTAGGCACCTCCAGAATTCAGAAGGACTTTTATTTCAGAAATTTATAGAGTGGGAAAAGAAGGTGCCAAAGTGTTGTGTGAGCTTGGAAACAATGTTAAGACAATGACCAAGTTGAGGTCTCAAGATATTCTATTTGAAGTCCACTTGGCAGCTCAGGAGTTGCAAAAAAAGATTGATGAGAAGTCATATCTTCTAGTGAATACAAAAAGATGGGATACTAGCAAACAGGCTGAAGGAATAAAAGATGCCATGAATGGCACAAGTGTCATGTCAAAAGAAAAAACAATGAAATGACGGAGCCTACAATTGCAGATCAAACTTTGACGAACCATTATAAGAGTTCATTTCTTAGCAGATACGATTCATCATCAACTATTGACGTTGACAAGACACTACTATCCTGGCCTGCTCGAAGATCTTTCCATCCCGACTTGCCACTTGAAGGCGAAGAGTCAAAAACATACGAAAGTGCAAGTGCCTTATCCCTAGCCACATTTGCCTCACTTCTAATCGAGTTTGTTGCCCGCCTGCAGAATGTTGTTAATGCATTTGAAGAGCTGAGTGAGAAGGCTAACTTCAAGGAGCCTGTTGAAGAGCCTGTTGCTGTTAGCAAGGGTGATGGTGGGTTCCCCGATAAAATATGTAAATCTTTAGGACTGAAAAGTTGACATCGACGATGATCCCGCAAGGTTCCTCCATCAGAAACCTTGCCACTTGCCCTCAACGTCCAGTTTGATTGAATAATTTGATCAAAGACGTGTGTATAATGCCATCAGAAATTGATATTGCTTATGGAGATCCTATTGGCTGCCACAAAAACCATCAACCATGGTAAAACTGTTGATCCATGTATTTCTATAGTGTGTTTATGTACCCTGTAAATAATGTGTTACTTCGGGCTAGGCAGCAAGCACCCTGTAAACTGTTGATCCATATATTTGTTTGGCATGGGAAGTTCGTGCACACTTTGTGTAACAGGTAAACCTGAGGCTGATTTCGAAACTGCACCATACCTCAACCATGCCCACACAATATTTATGTAATCCCGAACCCAATAAAACGCATTCAATAATATCAATGTCAGACCAACCAAAACTAAACCCACTTCATTTTCTACCCAAACCAAATTAAATCTGAGTGTAGACCCATGGTTTAAACCATTTGGTGAAGTGGGTTCAAAACTATTTCCCTACCGGACAGGGGACAAAATACTCCCACCGAACAACATATCTTGCAACAATGAATTGCCTTCAGAACCATGAATATAGCTTAATAAACATCATATAAACTGTCAGGTTGCACGTTTCAACTATGTTGCTACATAAACTTGCATTTTTCAGCAATGTTTCGCTACCAATTTTTACTGATATGCTACAACGATCGAGCTGCCTTCCGGACATACAAAAAAAAACGATAGAGAACTGCTAAGTGCTACTATAATTAGCTCTCATCTGTTCATTGATGGCGTTGTTCTCACTGAGCACCAATAAGATTCCTCGTGTTATTGCTGTTTCATAGAAAGCGGAGGAAGTGTCAGGATGGAGGCAATTAAGCACATGAATATATATATATATCGGTAACACGTTATTTACAGAAAAAAGATGAAAGACACAGAAAACACTTGTGACTAGCTAGCCGTCATGTTTGCTAACAAACCTCCTGGATGCTAGGTTGCTTCACATTCTCTAGTGTTCTTGGAGCCACCGCTGATGAAGATACTCCGTGGGCGGTGCAGAAAACATGTTGCGCTCGACCCAAATGTTCCCGTATATGTATGCGATACCAATCTATCGAAAGCTCGGCTTCTCCTAGGTCTCGTTGAAGATCTTCACAATGACATGTCCCACCATTCCTGTATGGTACAATGCATACTGGATGGGATTAGATTAGGACACCGGAGCAACATAGGAGTCTATTCTTGCACACCCCATTTGCACATTAAAGGTGGTGCATAGCAAATCCAGCGAGCGGACCATCCGGTGTGGATTGCGGCCAGCTCGGACAAGGAGCCAGCAAGAGAATCTGCACTTTTGTACAATGTGCACCTTTAATGGAATCCCAGCCATTGTACCCTCGTGCTAGTAAAATAAGTACCTTGACTATGTTATAAAATGCAATAGAACAAGATGAACGATAGAAGGGAAACTGTGCACATCTCTTATCCATAGTTACTAGTTATGCTATAAGAAGTATATGGAGCATAATTAACTCATACATTTAGCTAGTAAAACAAATAGCCTACTTGAGTATATTAGAAATTACAAGAGAAAATGAACATAAGCGGGACACAAATAATAGAATGTGGACAGATCTGTACATGCACTATTCTAAGTGAGCTAGAGTTTGGGAAATGCGTTGATACAAGAAATGGTTTTCATAGCTATTGACCTGGGCAAATTATATGCCACTCAACTGAACAATGAAATCTAGCAACTAACTAGTGATCCATCAATATATAAAGAATAAATGATCCACCATAAGAGGCCATGTATGTAAAAAAATGATCCATTATAAAGTGAAGGAACTACTGCTCAAAGAAATACGTGAAGAATCAGATTACTGATAGTTATGCGAAACATGTGGATAATTGGACAACAACAAGATAACTAAATGAAGACACAAACGAGTAAAATAATTATCCTCCTATATAACGCATCAAAGCGGCAGGAGCCACACGCAGCCATAAGCGAACGAGAGACGGGCCGGCCCATTATGCTTGGCCAGCTCGCGCTAGCGAACAACTGAAAAAAATTTCGGTGAAAAAAATATGAAAAAGAGCCGGCTGTGAAAACTGACCGGTTCTTCAGTTAATTCGAGAAATAAAAATAATAGTTAGATTTTTTATAATCTAAACATTTTTAATTATGAACATTTTTAAAATTTGAACATTTGTAAAATCTGAAAGTTTGTTAAAATTTGATAAATTTTTAGTCTGAACGTTTTTAAATTTTAAATCTGACCAATTTTCATATTTTAACCACTTTCAAATATGAATATTATTTCTCCTTGAAGAATTTTCAAAACTGATTTTTTTAGATTTGAAGAATTTTCAAATTCAACATTTTTTCAAACCTGAGACTTTCAAATTATGAACATTTTTGAAATCTGAACATTTTCCAAATCATCAAAAATAAAAAATAGAGAAACGATAAAACAGAAAGAAAATAAAAAAAGACAAGAAAAAAAAAAAAGAAAAAGCAAAAACAACCTTAATGGGCTGGCCCGCTGCATGATTCCTTGACGCGGCGCGAGCCTGAAGTGCCGCCAACGGGCGTGATACAATTTACCCGTTTTACACAAAACCGAACTGAACCAAACTATTCGCATATACACCCCATTAGCACCCAAACCAAAAAGGCCCACATGAACAAGCTCAACCAATACACCCGGTTAAACGAGTACCATCCCCAAATTTAGTAACAAGGATGTTTCTTGACCTACTTGATGGAAAAGGTAGCTGTGTTGTAGTTTGCTCATTATAGTCATCATAGTGCTTTTGTTGGGATCTTGCTGTCAATGCATTGGTGTGCTTTGTTGCACACTGCTCAAAGTTGTGGTGTTGCTTTCCATGTGTTGGTGTGGCTTTGTTTGGACATGAGACTTGTGTGATTGACATAACTTTTATGTCTAGTCTTATCGTGTTATTCCATCAACAAAAAACTCCTGAATTTTGGAAAAACAAATCCCAAAAAATATTAAATCGCATAATTTCTTCTAAATTTTTCATTGATATGCTTCACCACTTAGTCTTATAAGTGGATGAGATATACTCTACAACATATTGGTGTACAGAATTCTGCTTCACTTGTATATATACAGCAGAGAAAAATTACAGGTACTATGCTACAGACTATATATACCATCTTTCTTTCCCTTTTTTCCTATCCCCTGTTTAACTATACCCAATATACGATTATGGCAGCTTCAGATGCAGAATTGCGCGTCGCGTCCAGAAGACGAGCGCATGGGCAGGCGATTTCGCTTGTGGTCTGTTGTCTGTCCCATTTAAAGAAGTTGAGTGCGCAAAGCTCTTGAAAGGAAGGAAGGAACTCTGCTTTCTTTCTGTGGCCTCCTGCAGTCCGACTGAACCCATCCGATCTGATCCTCGTCGTTGTCATACACAACCAACTTCCCACGGAGCGAAACATCTGCAACAAGCAAAGAACGAAAGGTAAGCTACCAAGCTTGACAGAGATAGTTGGTGAAATGATGGAGATATGCCAAGCAAATGACCAGTTGGTACGTACCTCCGATTATTATCGTTGTTCTGTGGCCAATTTTTGTTCCGTCAAGCACCCCTAGGCAGACATTGCCCTTTTCCTGTAAAAGTCCAAGGAAAAGCATGAGGCCGATGAACCCCGAAGAAGAGGAAATGGGGCTGAAGATGTTACTCGGCGCCCCTGTGCACTTACACTGATGATCAAGTAGTCCTCAGGAGAGATTGTGAATGTTCTTGGAATCACGAACCATCTTTTCCTGAACTGCAGTTGCAAGGGCTTGAACAGTTCCTTCACATCATCCACAGACCTGAAGATGTTGCAATGCTGAGTTGTTAACTCTTTACCCCAAGTGATCGAGAAGCGCACGATGTACTTATGAAGTATCGACAGATTCCATCACATTACCTCACTGGGAAATTCGGTTTCATGCAGAAAGGTAGTGTTTGATCTGATTCATCATGAACAAAGCCTGGAGAGACGTCTTCAAGCTGTCGAGTTACAAGGTAATAACCTGGTATTAAGTAACATGGAACATAACACGTTTAATCTGATGGAGAGCTAATATAAAACTGACCGAAGCAATCAGCTTTCTGTATATTTCACGAGGGAAATACGTGTAAGAGCTCCCGCTGTCAAAGATCACTTGAGTCAGTTTCCCTGACTGCCTTCGCACGTTAAGCTCCTGACCCGCATAGTTTACTTCCTGCACTTCTGTGCTGTATACGTTCCTGAAATTACATAAAAGGTAAAAATGCCGCAATATGATGGATCATAAGCACAATGTTTGCATGTTAAAGCAAAAACAGAGCATTGTCAGAACTTGCACTATTCTCATCAAAACACTGCAGAAAATGGGGGGCAACAGTGAAAATATTAGAAAGAGTAAAGCAACATTGCAGAGCACTATGGGAAAAATTTCCATGTGCAGTTTGAGTGTTGCGAGCGACTGGAATCGGTTAAGATTTGCCGCGAACAGAGCATGTCATATCTTCTGAAGATGATGCAGCGTATCGGTATCCGAACAAGAAACGATGGACACATATGAAACTAATCTCGAAACAAAAGCAGGGGACGTACTCTGGACCGTTCCGGACGGGAACCCATGTCATTCCCCATCTGGGAACGTAATCATCGCCAAGGAACATGTAGCCGCTACTGCCGGGATCTGTGGGGATACAGTGGCCAAAAACGTTGGCAATGATCCCTTGGCTGGCCAGCTGGGAAGGAAGGCTTATTGCCCCATTGCTAAGGCCAAGGACCCCGTCAGTGCTCGCCGGTGTGTCCGAAAGCTTTCCTTGCTGATCATATGCACACCTAACAGACGGTACCAGAAATGGAAGTTTGTTACTATACAGACAACATCATCCGTGTCTGAACATGTGAGACAGTTAGCTACCCGACAGCTTACCCGAACACGAGGTCTAAATTTTCCGTTTTGTCGTCGGCGGTGATCAGCTGCATTGTATCCCGTGCGAGCGCACCGGCGGAGGAGCTCTGGTCGGCGTACGCGATCTCGTAGTCGCATTGTTCGCAGGTGTCGCAGTAGTTCTGGTTGCCTTGCAGTTCCTGGCACTGTGAGTCCTTAGGGTGAACCATGTTCTGTTTTGCAGGCTTATATAGAGGATGAGGTCCCTGTAACAGGATAAGATGTTGATTACATGAGTATGGTGAAGATAGATATCTACAGGGATTACGCTGCGACAACGCTGAATTCTGTTTTGGTGTGGTTAGAAATTCCGCGCACCTTTGTGCAGTTGGTGCAGGGTACGTCACACTGGATCCATGTCAGGTCAGTCCCGGTATCGATGTCGAGAAAGTAGGGTCTTGCAGGGTTTCCAATATTTATGGAAGTGTAATACTGCCTGCATTAAAAGGGTGTAAGAACAACAATTTGATGTTAGTACGTAGTAGAGTTCACTGCATTTTGAGTTTTTTAAACTCCATTGTGAATTCTGGTAAGTAAACAACTGCAGATAACAGGACTTGCTCAAAGATTATCGTTGAAAAGCAGAAATGGTAATCTGAACACCAAAATGTTGACTTTGGGAGTTGCACAATTCTTGCTTTTATTTGATTCATACCACTAGCGACATGTCTATCCAAATACAGACTATTCCTGCAGTTTGGAATCAAATGGTTTGCAGTTTAATATGTCGACGGTCGAACGACAGGACAGATATGCAACATTCCAAAATAAAATTCTTATCAGGTGTGTGGCTAGTGTTCCAAATTTCTGGAAGGAATCAACTCAGACTCATCCGTGTGAAATTATTGGACAACACATTACCCTTTATTTTCAGTAAAAAAAAGAGATGTTCCTGCAGTCCAATTTCCGAAGGCAGCAGCATTTGAAAAGATCAGATACTCTCAGGAAACAATGAAAGTGGGAATGACGAGAAAAAAACATGCAGGTGGAACCGACAGAAATGTTAAACGCAATTCAGAAAAACAGAGGAAACCCCAGGTCCAACCAGCAAAGAAGAGCAAAATGGAACAACGAGAAGAACAAAGAATGTGATGTTAGTATGTAGAATTCTGAGTTCTGAACTTCTGATTGGTAGCAACCGGAGACAGCCCAAAGATTAAACCATGCAAGACAGAGATGGTATTCTGAACACGAAGATGTTGACTTCGGGAGGTGCAGAGTATGAGCCTTGTGTAATTTGATTTATGATATGGTGGTAGTTGACATGTGCATCGAAATACAGACTGTTTCTGCAGTTGGGATCGTAAAGGTTCCTCTGCATTTGAATAGGTCGACGGTCAAACGCATAACCCAGCCCGACAGGACAAAACTGCAACATTCGAAAAGGAAAAAACGAGAACCCTTCTTGCGCAAGTGGTCCAAATTCCTGTGATGATACAGTTCAACTCGACCATGCATTATCACCCGCAAAAAAAGAAAAAATCATGAGAAATTATTAGAGAAGAATCACTATTGTTTCCGGGACAAAATGAGAAACTCCTGCAATCCAATTTGCGAAGAAGATCGACTCTTCTTTGAAATAACAAAATGGATGACGAAAATCAGAGTTCATGATAGAACAAGCAACCCAAAGGCCACGAAACGAATTTCCTGTGTGACAAAGAATTATGGTGTCTGAACAAAGAACAGAGTCGAATTCTCGCAGCACGCACCTCTCGGGAGCACGGCCGTCGCCGGCGACGCCTTGACGCTGCCGGCCTTCTTGGGGTGGAGCGGCAGCAGGAAGGACAAGGAGGAGGCGCCCCCGCCGTCGCTCCATCTCCACCACTCCGACCCAAGGACCTCCGGGGAGGAGGAGTACAGGCCGTGGCAGTAGTGCCCGGCCACCGCGAACGCCGCGAGCACCATGAGCGCCCCCGCCGCCCGCCGCAGCGTCCACCATCCCTGTCGCTCGACGCACGCTACCGGTGCGGCGGCGACGTCGTCGTCGTGGTGGTCCGGGAGGGCGATCACGAAGACAGCGCCGTGGCCATGCAGCCGCGCCGTCTCCTCCTCCGCCGACGACAGCAACGGCGCCGAGTCCGCCATCTCCATATACCAGCGAGCTGATCAATCAATCCTTGCAGCCAGCGACGGAGGGAGGAGGCGGTGGTGGTCTCGTGGGCGCGAAGGCAACGCGGGATATGCCGAGGCTGTTGGCTTGGTCTGGGTTTGGTATAATACTGATCGCTCGCCGCGGGTTTTGGATTCCCGGCCGTGCCCGGTTGACTTTAAACGTAGGCGGGCGGGAGGGCAGAATCGGAAGCTAGCAAAAGGGAGGCTGTCCCTATCGTCCATGGCCGTGGCCGCTTGTGTGTGTGATCCCGGCACTCCGGCCCGTCGTAGCGTGGCGCGCCGACGGTGGTGGACGGCCGGAATGCGATACAGGTGTGTGTGGGGGTGCTTTGGCTTGGAACATAGATCTTGTTGCACGTACGGCCAAGTGTCTCCTCTTTTCCATACATCAAATTGTCCTTTTACTAGTAGTATAGTAGTAACAAAATGACAAGTGTACACCTGTTGAAAACACCGGATATGAGAACTTGCCTGTGACAAGATGGAACACAGGTCACACGAGGTATTAACAAGGAAAACCATCCAAAAAGAAGGAAAAAAACCAACAAAATAACTTTCGACACGACTTGGGTAACACCCGTTAGAAGATTATAATTTTGGCCAATAATTTGAATTCTTAGAAAAATCTGCAAACATTACCAAAAAAAATCAAACACTCTACTCCGAGACTAGTGTTCAAACATGAGCCAATTCTAGACACGTCTAGACCCATAAATTGACATTTTAAGTTCTGAGTTGATCTGGTCACCTTTGTCCTCGTCTTGCGTGGGTGTCACTGATGGAAGCCTAGGGAATAACTGATTTAGGGAAGAAAGAAATAAGATAAAATAAATTGGCAAAATGGGTAAATAGTGACACACCGTCACCAGTATGGGGTTGAAATAGGCACAAAATATTAAATTGGATAACTATTGTTACAAAATCACAAGTAGGGGGTAAAAAGTGGAATTCACTTTTTACCCCTGAATACATCGATCTTTTTTCTAGACATGTTTTTTTTCCCACATCTTCCAACTGAATTATCGTGTCACATAGTTGGGGCACATCCCTATAACCAGGGTACATCACGTTACTGTATCATGGAGAGGAAGTTGCTGCTGATTTGCTTGGTCGATCGTTCTCGTACGTATATGTACGTTGCTCTTGGCCTGTCGATATCATTGGCTTCTTTCTTCCTGGCGGCCATGCATGTCCATACATCCGAGGGGTCGATCGTGCTTCGAAGTTGGTGGCACAGCGACAGGGTTTTGACAATGTTGCCCGGCCGATAGATTTCCCGGAAATCATGGTTCGTGGACTCCCATTCACGCCGGGTTTGGAGTCTCAGGTGTCAATTTCCAGGGCCAAAAAACTAAGTTTCTTGACAACTTGGCAAGCACTTGGCAGCATCCATTGTGGTGATCGATGCGTCTTGTAAGAAGTAGTCACGTCAAGGGGGCGCATGTATGTGATGTGCAAGCCAACAACTTCCATTTCATGGGTTGATTGCATGCATGATTGGATAGCATGGGCTTGGACTTTCTTGCACTCATTTGGTTAGGTTTGAGGAGGAGGCGTTGTACGTAGTGGATTAGATTAATTGGCTACTATGGATGCGAGAGTAGTACTAGTACATTAGGTTTGTTGAGGGCTGCTAGCTTGTCGATCCGATTGCTTAAGGTTTGCGTCCTAAGCAACGTAGCATCAGTTAACCCATCATTGTTAGCAGCGACCTTGCTTTATTTATTTTCAGATGTTAGCTAGGTGCGGTTTCTTTTTATAACAAAGCCACGATACTATATTCTTACTAATACTATAATTAAGAACACACCCGACGCGAGGCTAACACACAAAACTTATGTGCCGGTAATCAATACCTACTGGCCACGAGCATTGAACTATTGTTCAAGTTTAGTCTTGGTGCCTAAAGTCTAAATTCATATTAGTTTGACCTTTAGTTCTCAACATGATTTTGCCCCTCCAGCCACCGCAAGACGGTTTTGTATGGCGGTTGCTTCGCTCACATGTTAGTGAAGTCATAACATTTGTGGAAAATGGGGTATTTTTACGTTGTCCGACCATAACTTTTTGGATTTTTTTGTAAAATAATCAGTAAAGATAAGCGGAAAATATTTATTTGATTAAAGCAAAGCAAATACAAATTATTTGGAGAAGAAATTCTGTCTGATTCATTTTGGATTAAGAATTTTCTCAATTTACAAAGAACCACATATTTTCTTGAGTGATCTGTCATAATATTTATTTATTTTCTCAATTATCTTTCTATTTATGATTAAGTTTCTTGTTTTTCTTAAAATTGTTGGTTTGAACTTAAACCACCTAGTTGTAATTCGAATATTATATATACAAAAAAATTACGCCCATTTTTTCTTGAAAAAACCTAATGGTATTTTTTCCATACAATTTACAGAAATTTCATAAGAGTATTGGAGATTCTATTTGGAGCCTATGTAGTAAAGGAATTTCATACTAATATAAGCATGTTGATCAAGCAGTCAAAAGTTACTCGATACCGTGCGAGATGTCCAGTTGTCTTCCAACAGACGACGCACGCTTGGATGCCTATTTTTCACTTTTTTTACTAGCAACGAACCTAGCACAAACCTGTCCACACAGTCTGCTCGACTGATCTTTACTTGCGGCATTCAGAACCCAATGCCGTTGCAGACAATATCGTAGTAGAATGTAACTAAGCTTTAGAGATCGATCGATATCTGAATTATTGCCGGCCTACGCAGTATGCAAACATAGCGGCTGCAGCTGCAGGGTCAGTTTCAGGGAGCGCCTTTGAGTGCCGCGGAATCAACTCGCATGGATCCAAAGAGTGCACACAACAGCATCAACAACACAAAGCGCACACGGATTGATTCGTCCTGATATATTTCCATGAACGCTGACGCTTAACCCTCCCGCTCACCAACTAAAGGCGGCAGCCCGGCCGGCCGCGAGCCCCTCGTGCCTTGCGAGTCGGCGTCGGCCAAAGCAGCTACGGTCCTTTAAGATTTCCCATTCATGCAAACTTTTGTGCATTTCAGTCAGTCCGTATACTTTTCTGTGAGAAAAGAAACTGAGCGCACCATTTTTTTCTTGGATTGCTTTTCTATGTATGTACATCGATCCTGTACGCATACATGATCCTCCTCATCCAAAGTGTAGTCGTGTAGATGTCAAGTCCAGGCATTATACATACAGCCTGCTCAAAGTCCAGGCATTATACATACAGGAGGAGGAAGAGAATCATCCTCATCCTCACGGTCATTTGGCCGGTTTCCCAGTTCCGGCGGCGCCGGTACGAGGGCAGCGACAAATGCAGTTGCTGCCTGGCCAGACTGGCCGACGACGACAAGGACGACGATACGTCGGACGGAGAAAGAAATCAGCTAGCTTGCGGCCGGTCGAGTCAGCTGCTGAAGAGCGAATGGCCGGCCGGTCCTGCAGCACCAGACAGTAGGTGTTCTGGCTTGGTGCGCGGTCAGACTCCGTTGGCCGGCCGGTGTGCGGCCGTTTTCATCTTTCTATGCCTGCTTTCCTTTTTTGAGGATCTGCTTGGTGAGGATCTTTAGGGTGGTTTTGTTCGTGGTTTAAAGGCCTTTTATATACACACACAAAAATCACCCAGGTTCTGTATATGGGAAGTACATTGTTCATTTGGTTTACAACCTTGGGCAGGTTGCACAGCACAATGTTATACTAGTTCAGTCTTCTGATGTTCGTTCCATCTGAGAAGATTCGGTTGATTCACCACTTTTCGGCTCGCTTGTGGTGAAGGTAACCCAGGATCTGACCTGATCTGATTGCAACCTCTGAATGAACCTTTCTGATGATTTAATTAGCACCAGGTGCATGTTCCTTTTGGTTACGGGTCCCACAGACCTATGTTCTTCCGCGGAAGGCAATTACGTTCTCTTTATTTTTGACAGTCGGCGATTAAGCTCTCGGCCGAGGCGATTCCTAGAACATCACACTCGACGATTGTTGAAGGACGTGCCTTTTGTTTTTTCTTGACTTACAACCGCATAGAAAACTAGGCAAGAAAATTGGCTGAGCTCACTTGGTTGGTGGAGTGATTAACTGATTATACGAAGCCAACACCTGCGTTCAAGTTCTGACATATGTATATGTGAATTTAAATTACTATTTAATCTTGGGAACCAAGCTTGCTGCTTATCCAATGTTTTATCCTGATATTCATAAGCTTGTTAGGTAACCAAAGCTATCCTGCAACTCATGCTTTAAAAACATATATTCATCCTTTTGGTTATCATAGTGTAGTTATGTGATAGTTAATTAGACTGTAATCTGATTTCTCAACAAGATGGTTCCTCCTTTTTTTGAAAAGTGACACAAGCAAAAAATAAAATGAGGCGCTAAGTATTCGCCAACTTGTTTTTGTTTGAGATGATTTCGCTACTATTTTTACTCAACGGCTAACGAAATAAGTACAACAGAAAACAGAGTAGCAACACACTTCAGTAGCTGATGCTGAACTGATGGACATAGTTTTGGTTTATAACTCGACACATCTAATATCTTTCCAAGTAGTACTCTAGTATCTTTCGAATTTTCTTTCCCCGAAAGATACTAGAGTACTACGCGGATGATGCAGCGGTGTTCGTGGCTCCCATTAAGGAGGATATTGCGAATTTTGCCTCCATTCTTGAGGCTTTCGGAGAGGTCACCGGGCTATGCACAAACTTTGACAAGAGCTCCGTGGTTCCTATTAGATGTGCCAACTTAAACCATGATGACATTCTTGAAGACATTCCGGCAACTAGAGCAACCTTCCCCTTGCGCTACCTTGGCCTTCCGCTTTTGGTTTGGCGCCTAAAAAGGGTGGATTTCCAACACCTTGAGGACAAATGTGCTGCCAAGCTTCCAACTTTGAATGGCAAGTTCATCACCATGGCCGGCCGGGCCACCTTTGTCAAATCGGTCATCGCCTCCCAAGCCATCTACTACTTGACGCCTCTCATCATTCCTCCGGCACCATGCTTTTTTTGAACAAAATTCAACGCGCCTTCCTTTGGTCGGCTAAAGACACAACTACGGAGCCAAATGCAAGGTGAATTGGGATTTGGTGTGCCGGCCCAAGGATCTTGGGGGTCTTGGCATTCTTCATCTTGAAAAGTTTGCAACGGCGTTGCGTTTAAGGTGACCTTGGTTGGAGTGGAAGGATCCCGCAAAGATTTGGGTCGGTTCCGGCAACCCATCCTCTCAAGCGGACTTGGACATTTTCTATGCCGCCACAACTATCACTATGGGCAATGGTCTCAAGACTCCTTTTTGGCATGCGCCATGGCAAGAGGGGCGCAAGCCAAAGAATATTGCACCGCTAATTTTTGAGTGCTCTAGCATGAAGAGGTGGACGGTTGGGAAGGCCATGGAGGGAAGTGCTTGGATTCGGAAGTTGCGGTTCGACGAGACTTTCACCACGGTGCATTTTGCCCAATTTGCGGAGATTTGGGTACTTCTAACAAATGTCAACCTCAACGCCAACATGGATGATGATATCACTTGGAAACTAACGGATGATGGGAGCTACTCGGCATATTCGGCTTACAAAATGCAATTCATGGGGACCACTACCTCTCACATGGGAAAGACAATTTGGAAACCTTGGGCTCCTCCAAAAACAAAATTCTTTGCTTGGCTTTCAACTCAAAACCGGATTTGGACGGCGGATCAGTTGTTGAAAAGAGGGTGGCCAAATTGTGGCTTATGCCCTCTTTGCAAACAAACTACGGAAACGGTCTCACACCTCTTAGTGAATTGCTGCCTCACGCGTCGTATTTGGGAGCTAGTCAAGGATTGGTTGGGGTTTCAAGCAATTCAACCTTGCACTTGGACCAACCTATCGATGGAAGAGTGGTGGTTGTTGATGACGGATGGGTCGACCCCGAACCGCAAAGCCGTCGCTTCGCTCGCGTTGCTCACCACTTGGGAAATTTGGAATGAACGTAATGCAAGAGTGTTCAAAAACAAGTTCTCGCCTCCCTTGGTCATTCTTGATAAAATTAAGCGGAGGCCCGGTTGTGGGTTATTGCGGGTGCCAAGCACTTAGGCAACATTATGCCGCGAGAGTAGTTTTACTTGTAACTTTGAACATTTACTTTCTTGTATTGTCCTTTCTTAATTAATATAAGGAGCAAAGCTTTTGCCCCACAGTTCTAAATAAAAAAAAGTCTCAACGAAGCCCTTTCCCAGTTCACAGACAAGCCAATTGATCTGTCATCGGTAATAAAGAAAAAAAGAATTCTGACGTTTATAAGTTTGTACCATCTGAGAAAATTCCAATCTCCAAAACGCTAAGCTAACACCATCTGATTCATACTGAAAGGACCTCACCGATTTAATTAGCAGCGGTACCATCGAGCAATGGTACTGCCCCAGATAAGCTCACGAAATATGGCAACCCTATTCTTCTAGGGAAGGTGATTAAGTGGTGCAGGTTGATAAGCAATGATTACTGAATTTTTTCCGAGATTACAAAGAAACACCTGTAATGCTACGGATATCTTTGGCGGATTTTGAAAATGTGAGAACAGAATAATTAGAGGAATACGATAAAAATAAATTTGCAAAAAAAAGAGAGAATTGGAAAACACAAAAAATTCTTAAACATATGTGTCCACTGAAACTCTTGAAAAGATGGCATCCCGGCCTTGTGTCTAAAGAAGAACACAAGCTTCCTGGAACAGTGCGTTCATTCATTTCGAGCAGAAGATAGTGGAAGCCCCAACCGTGCCAAGCAACTGAAGAAAAGAAGAACGACGGCGGTGACTGCCCTGATGGCTGGAGCAGCCTTCAACACAAGTGAAATAAAAACACGGGGCCGGAAAACTCGGCAGGCCTGTGTAATTGATGCTCTGTTAAGCTCTAACCACCTGCAAAAAATACCATAATGTAGGCAATCATTCATGGGACAGCGCGCCTGCTTAGCCTGAAACAGAAAGAGCCAAGAGCTGCTGCTCAATTCGAGGAATTTTCAGATAGGACTTGGGTAGAAGAAGACTGTCGGGGGCTATCCTGGGGTAGGGTCAAGGTATAGTATAAGCTATGTCCAAGAGTGGACCGAGGTACAGTGAAACCAACATAACCAGGCCCAGAAGGGGCCGGGATATGGTGCTGGTGCAAACCGACATATATTGACCGATATACGAATGTCGGTATCTTCGTGGACCGAGGTACAGTGAAACCGACATAACCAGGCCCAGAAGAGGCCGGGATATGGTGCTGGTGCAAACCGACATATACTGACCGACATAAGAATGTCGGTATCTTCGTGTCTTTTCTTATGTGTAGGGGAGGATAACCAAGGAAGGGGAATCCGGCATATCCATGCCGGGTTAAAGAGCAGAGGCGCCTTATGCCGGTTGGAAGTCAATGCAGAGGTCACATCCCGCCTGACACGGGAGCATGGCAGGCGGTATGGCGTGGGTACGAGGTGACCGGTCACACCTACCGCTGACCACAGGCGTACGTGGGAACAAAGTACGACGCATGGGCAGGCCACGTCCTGTCCATGGCAGAGGACACAATCATGACCAAGCTGCTGATGCAGACGCACATGGCTATAGTGCCGGTACGGAGACAAGACCGTTGCTCGGGCTAGGCTATAAAGAGAGCCCTTCCCCCTCCTGCGTGAGGGACGATGTGATGGACGTCAACGTGCTGAGAGGAGGATGCACTGAGAGACCTTTTCCGCATAGCTTCCTTCTTCTTCCTTGAGTGCATCGCCATAGCAGAAAACATACAGCTCGAGGAGCACCTTTGTATTCTCGATATCCAGTTATACTTAGACAGACAGGCAGGAGTAGGGGTCTTACCTCCTCACGAGGGCCCTGAACCTGGGTAGATCGTGTGTGCTTTTGTGTCTTCCGTGTGCGCTACTTAGCGCGCTATCCCTCCCCGGTTCCACCAGCGTCCATCGGCCCCAACTCAAGCCATCCTATGGCATCTGCCGTGATACCACCACGACAGTTGGCGCCCACCGTGGGGCCAGCAGCGGCGCTGGCTGGTGTGTTCATCCGGACGGGTTCCATCATCGCCTCCGGCGAGCGCGTGGTCAGTGGCCTTGTCCACAGATTCGGCTCGCTGAACTTCATCAGCGACAACGCGGGCTGCTTCGGTAGCAGGCCGCTCTCGAGGAACGGCTGCCTCATCACCTTCGGGACGTACGAGGTCTACGTCGCCACCGAGTTTGTCTGCAGGTACCCCGAGCAGGTGCTTGTAGCCGAGGATCCTCCTGCTGTGTGCGGCTCGCGGCCGGCGTACCGCTCGCCCCGGGAGCTGCGCAGAGGTCATGATGACCGGCTCCACGGGGGTGCCGCAAAGGAGAAACCGGCAAAGGAGATGCCGGCAAACCTGCCGCCAAGACCACCAGATCGGCGAAACTGCCGCTGGAGAGGAAGGAGAACCTCCTCGACCAGGCCGGTACATCCCAGGTACCGGTCAGGCCGGCTCCTCTCGAGGATATGATCGAGAAGCTGGCTGTGCCGGTAGCTACCGGTACAGATGCTGCCCTGGCGGAGGCCGAGTTGGAGTCGCATCGTCAGAACCTGCATCAGGAGGCTCTCGCGATGTCCCAGATAAGGAGAGAGTTCGAGATAACCCTCCGTGAGTATAACAAAGCTCATGGTTTACTCCGGTAGCTACTCATCCTAGTCGCATAGAAGATGTGCGTAAAAGGGTAGAGGCCTCAATGTCGAGATTGCTAGAGATGGTAGATCAAGTTCTAGTAAAACTCCTAGTCACATGTCGGCTGAAAAGCCCAAATATAGTTCCCCTGCTAAGACTCTTAGAGCTGCCGAGGCAGCAAGAGCCGAGTTATCTGGTTTATCCGGAGAAGCTCTCCGTAAGCAACAAGACCGGTTAATGAGCTAGTAGGTGTTGCTGTGCGGCAAAATGAGGCCTATCTTAAGGCTAACACAGCTGCAGGTGGGTCCCAGATTGTTCACTCGGCTAAGGCAGCCAGTGAAAGATCTAAGGGGCAAGCTTCATCACCGCATGTCGGTGGAGATCGTGACCGGAGTGTAAACTCCGGTAAAAATAAGCAGATACAGACATATGATCCGGCATATGCCGGAAAACAGTTAGCCGGGCAAGGCAGTGCCGGCCGGGGTAAAAGCAATCCCGGTCCGGGCAATCCAGATGCCGGAAAAATTAACTCGGCTGGCCGAGGTTATCCACCTCGGTATCCGACACAAAATCTTGCCCGCAGCAGCAAAATATCGCGCATGTTCAGCAGCCACAAGGTGATGACCAGGTGGCTAACCGTTATGATGATGGTTACTCGGCTATGGAGAGAGCCGGGTATCAGAGATATGAAGGTGCACTGGGATCCCGGCTGGGACCTCGCCAGTTGTCGGCAATGATGCACGCTACAAGTTGGACAGGATCTTTATGTCCGAGATGCTGGAAGAGCAAGGCCCACCTGGCCCTGCATGCTTTGGACCTCGGATCATGAGGGAGCCACCGGTGCCGCACTTTCAATTGAACCGGGGCGCAAAGACATATGACGGCAGTACTAAGCCGGAAGACTGGCTGACAGATTATGTGTCGGCAGTGCATATCGCGGGAGGAAACCGCCGATGGGCGGTAAGGTATATCCCGCAAATGTTGGAAGGGCCAGCCCGGATCTGGCTGAACAACTTGCGAGAGGGCAGCATTGACTGCTGGCTGGACTTTGAAGAAGCCTTCGTTAGCAATTTCTCCAGCACATACAAGAGGCCGAATCGTCCTCAGCAGCTTGCCATGTGCAAGCAGAGGGATGATGAAACTGACCGGGACTACTTGACCCGGTGGAGTACTGTTCGCAATTCCTGTGAAGGAGTTGTTGAAGCGCAGGCCATTTCATGGTTTGCTCAAGGGTGCCGACACGGCTCCATGCTCTGGCAGAAGTTGCAAAGGGAGATGCCGGCCACCTTGGCCGAGACAATCCGGATTGCGGATAGCTATGCACTGGGTGATCCGATGCAGCCCTTGCTGAACTCGGTGGAACCGAGTAGAAGATACCCGGTCAACAATGGACCCGGACCATCCAGGCGAGGTGACCGCCAGGATTTCGGGAACAAGAGGAGAGAGGACCGGCCGGATTACGGTACGGTTCGAATCAAGTTGCTGCAGTTGATCAAGATCAGCCAGATGCCGGCAATAGCCAGCGTCAGAAGAACAGCGGTCCTGCATGGGGCCAAAACCAGGATGGGAAGAGACAGTGGAGTGACCAGAGGAAGCCTGAGGATAGCCGATTAACCTATGAGGCAATGCTGGATGGACCCTGCAGCTACACACGCACGACCCCCGCAGGCCGGCTAATCATTCAACCCGGCAGTGCAGCTGGTATCAGCGCACGTTGAAGGAAGGGGGAGGATCCGGAGGAAATCAGATGGGTGCACCTCAGAGACCTCCAACACTACCGCTCACCGGGGCAAACACTGTTCCCTGAATGCGCCTCCACCGAGGCCTGCAGCTCCGAGACCTGTGGATAACAGGAGAAGGCCAGAAGATGTTAACCAAGTGAATGTCGGAGGCAACAACAGCAATGCTGGTCCCAGCCGCCAGGGTGAATATCGCCAGGGTGAGTATAGAGAGGCTCATCAGAGCTATGTGGTCTTTGTGACCGAGCCAACTGACAAGCAGAGCCTGCACCGGCGTGCAATGGAGGTAAACGCGGTTATGCCGGCTGTGCCGAAGTATATGCACTGGTCTGATCAGGAGATCAGCTGGAGCATGAAGGACCATCCCCGGATCATGCCTAGCCCGGGAGGTTACGCTCTAGTGGTGGATCCGACATTCATCGGGCCCACCATCAATGTCAGGTTCACCCGAGTTCTCATTGACAATGGGAGCAGCATCAACATCATGTACCGAGACACCATGGTGAAGATGGGCATCTCGGCAAACATGTTGCAGCCGAGTCATACAACCTTTCACGGTATAGTGCCTGGTGTCTCATGTGCACCTATGGGCAAAATTTGGGTTGATGTGTTATTCGGCACCAAGGACAACTGCAGAACTGAGAGCATCCAATTCGAGGTGGTGGACCTCGAAAGTCCATACCATGCTTTGCTCGGTAGACCAGCGCTGGCCAAGTTCATGATATCTACCCATGTGGCTTACCTCAAGATGAAGCTGCCGGGTCCTAATGGCATCATCACCATCTCGGGTGACTATAAGCGTTCCTTGGAGTGCGCCTCGGCTGGCTCTTGTCTGGCCGAGTCATTAATCATTGCTGCGGAGAAGAAGAGGATCCATGAAGTGGTGGCGCTGGCCCAGTCCGCGCAACTCGGTATGCCGGGTATGACTAACCCGGAGCAGAGTGCGGCATTCCAGGTGCCGAAGGAGACGAAGAAGATCAACGTCGACCCGGCGTTCCCAGACCACAACGTCATCATTGGTACCGGGTTGACCGAGAAATAGGAAGGCGAGCTCAGTCACTTCCTCCGTGAGAATCGGGATATCTTTGCATGGTCAAATCAGGACCTGCCAGGTGTTCCGAGGGAGTTGGCTGAGCACTCATTGTTCGTCAGACCGGATATGAAACCCGTGAAGCAACCTATGCGACGTCTCTCGGATGAGAGGAGAAAGGTGATAGGCGATGAACTGGCCAGATTACTTGCATCTGGTTTCATCATGGAAGTGCTGCACCCGGACTGGTTGTCTAACCCGGTCCTGGTGGAAAAGAAAAAGGATGACCCGAACGTGGCCATTGTGTGGCGCATGTGTATTGATTTCACAAACTTGAACAAGGCATGTCCTAAGGATCCATTCCCGCTGCCTCGGATTGATCAAGTGATCGATTCCACAGCCGGGTGTGAGCTGTTATCCTTTGTAGATGCATATTCTGGTTTTCACCAGATACCGCTGAACCCTGCTGATCAAATGAAAACTGCTTTTATTACCCCGTACGGGGCTTATTGCTATCGTGTCATGACATTTGGTTTGAGAAATGCTGGTGCTACTTACCAAAGATGTATGCAAAAATGCTTGCATGATCAAATAGGCAAAAATGTGCAGGTATATGTCGATGATATCGTCATCAAAACTAAGGAGAAATCCACTCTGATTGATGATCTCAGAGAAACATTCGCGAATCTAAGGAGATTCCGGATGAAACTTAACCCGGACAAATGTACATTTGGTGTACCGGCAGGCAAGTTACTCGGTTTCCTCGTGTCAAGCCGAGGTATCGAGGCAAATCCGACAAAGATCCGTGCTATTGAGAGCATGAGTTGCCGATGTCTCAAGGATGTGCAAAAGTTCACTGGTTGCTTGGCATCCTTAAGTCGGTTTGTTAGTAGGTTGGGAGAAAAGGCATTGCCTTTATATCAACTAATGAAGAAAAGTAACAGTTTGTGTGGACCCCGCAAGCGGATGCGGCGTTCACTGAACTAAAAAAGATGTTGGCAACTGCGCCGATATTGGCCTCACCATTACCCAAAGAGCCGATGTTGCTCTACATTGCAGCCACAAACCGAGTTGTGAGTGCCGTAGTGGTGGTGGAGCGAGAAGAAGATGGCAAAACCGTGCAGAGGCCGGTATATTATCTGAGCGAGGTGATCTCGTTGTCCAAGCAAAATTATCCTCACTACCAGAAAATGACATATGGTGTCTATATGGCGGCCAAGAAATTGAAACATTACTTCAAGAGCATCCAATCACAGTGGTGTGTGCGCTCCTATCTCGGAAATCATTGGTAACAAAGATGCAAGCGGCCGAGTAGCCAAATGGGCCATTGAGCTGGCTCCTTATACGCCACATTATGAAAGAAGAGATGCCATCAAATCTCAGGCACTGCCTGATTTCTTCGTGGATTGGGCCGAGATGCAATATGAGCCACCATTGCCTGACTCCAATTACTGGAGAATGCACTTTGACGGCTCCAAGACAAAAATTGGTTTAGGTGCCGGGGTAGTCCTTACCTCGCCAAAGCAGGATCAACTGAGATATGTGTTGCAGATTCATTTTGCGGCATCTAACAATGTGGCCGAGTATGAGGCACTTATTCATGGGCTCAACGTGGCCAAGGAAATTGGTATTCGCCGGATAGAATGCTTCGGAGACTCGGATCTGGTGGTGCAGCAAGCCTCGGGAAATTGGGATGCTTTAGACGCCAACATGGCGTTATATCGGTTTCATGTCCAGAAGATCTCGGGGTTCTTTGAAGGTTGCGAGTTCAAGCATGTACCTCGGGCAGAAAATGAAGCCGCCGATGTACTGTCCAAGCTAGGTTCATCTCGGGATCCAATCCCACCCGGCATATCCTTGGAGCATCTGAGGAAGCCATCAATCAAACCGTCGCCCGAGTCCGAGTCAATCTTTATCCCGGCGAAACCGGAATCTGATGCTGTTCCCATGGACGTCGATGTCGGGTGCATTTGGGAGAACCCGGGGACTGCTTGGCAGAACCCGGGGACTGACCAATTGATGTCGAGGAGGCAATGTCGGTTGAACCAATGGAGGTGGATGAACCATCTTTCCTGTACGTCCTGTGCCAGGATGGGCACAGCCTATAATGTCGTATATGATAGATGGGAGTAGCCAGATATGAAGCCGAGGCCAGGCGAGTGCAAAGAAGATCAATCAGAGAGTTGTACAAGAGAAGCGCAACCACAGTGCTACAACGTTGTGTTGAACCGGAGGAAGGGCAAGAGATGCTCCTGGAAATTCATCAAGGAGAATGTGGTCATCATGCTTGCTCAAGAGCCTTGGTTGCTAAGGCATTCCGGCATGGGTTTTACTGGCCCACTGCTTTGCAACAGGCAGAAGATATCGTCAGAAAGTGCGAGGGATGTCAGAGATTTGCTCACAAGATCCACATGCCAGCTTCAGCACTCAAGACAATTCCCATCACTTGGCCTTTTGCTGTTTGGTGTCTGGATATGGTGGGGGAATTCAAACCAGCCCGAGGCAACATGACTCATATGCTGGTGATGGTGGACAAGTTCACCAAGTGGATCGAGGTGAAGCCAATCAGGAAGTGTGACGGCCACATGGCTGTATCTTCTTGAAAGACATCATTTTGAGATATGGTTACCCACACAGCATTATCTCGGATAATGGCACAAACTTTGCTGTAGAAGCCTTTGCTCGGTTCTGTGCTGAAAAGAGAATCCGACTTGACCTAGCATCGGTCGCGCATCCGGAGGCCAATGGGCAAGTGGAAAGAGCAAATGCATTGGTGTTATCCGGCATCAAAGCCCGGTTGATTGAACCACTGCTGCGATCTCCGGGTTGTTGGATAGATGAGATACCGGCAGTACTCACTAGTGGGAAAACCACTATTAGTGGCGCACCAAATCAACATTCTGTGGCGCACCGGCCAAATTGCGGGGTACGCCACAGAATCCTCGCCACTAAATTTTTATTTCTGTGGCGCACCATGGCATGCGCCACAGAAATCCACTTTCTGTGGCGCACCTGACTTGGTGCGCCACAAAAATGTGGATTTCTGTGGCGCACCTGCCAGGTGCGCCACAGAATTCTGAAAATTTCAAAAAATTCAAAAACTGCAAAAAAAAAGTTTCAAAAAAAATCAGAAAAATCAAAATATGAAATAATATAAAAAATCCTATTTATTCGAATTATTTTCAGATTTCTTGAATCTTTTGAACTCCACCTTCCCGCTAGGTCACCCATCCTCAAAGTGCTCCAACCCTAGCACGCTTAACTTCTAAATTCCACCCACTTCACCTACCCTTGTGCTACTCAAATTCTTATTGATATATATAAACATATGAATCCTCTTAAGTCTTGTATGTGTGTATGTTACCTATGTGTTATAAATGTGCGTTTTTAAAGTTCAGATTTTTCAAAAACTTCTAAACTTTGAAAAGGAGATTAAAAAGTTTCAAAGGATCATAAAAAATTCAAAAAAATTCAAAAAACTTAAAAAATCTAAAAAATTCAAGAAAGTTGAAACAGTTAAAAAACATTCAACAATCTTCTTTGTTATACATTTCTGTGTCTTTTTTGAATTTTTTGAATTTTTTTATTTTTTGAATTTTTTGAATTTTATTTTATTTTGCTGCGAAAACTCGTCTGTGTGAAATAAATTTTTTTCTTTTTGAATTTGAGGAATCTGTGAATTGCTGACCGGGTAAACCGGTGGATTCGAACTCGGATTTTTCTCACGATTTTTTTGACATATTATTTGCGTTATTTCGACGTCGTATGCAAAAGTTATGGCCGTATAAAGATTTCTTTTTCATTTGTTGTAGAAAAGATCAAAATTCATATTTCAAAATTTCTACACATACTAGACACTCATACCTAGCCACATGTCAAAGGGTTTTAATTTTTGAATTTTTTTTCATTTTCTTTTAATTCCTGCAAGACTAAAAAAGGCGATCCACGGGGGGGGGGGGGGGTGGGATTTGAAAAATGAGATTCTGTGGCGCACCCAGCTTGGTGCGCCACAGAATGTGACCTTTCTGTGGCGCACCTGCCTGGTGCACCACAGAATGTCAACTTTCTGTGGCGCACCTTCCTGGTGCGCCACAGAATTGTTTTTTTCAATTTTTTACATGCCCCCCTGGATAACTTTCTGTGGCGCACCTGGCCTGGTGCGCCACAGAAATGTGACTTTCTATGGCGCACCTGGCTTGGTGCGCCACAGAAAGTCATATTTCTGTGGCGCACCTGGCCACGTGCGCCACAGAAAGTCACATTTCTGTGGCGCACCAGGCCAGGTGCGCCACAGAATTATATTTCTGTGGCGCACCAATTAGGTGTGCGCCACAGAATACAACCTACCTATAATGGTTTTCCTACTAGTGACTGTGGGTCTCCGGACCACACCGAATCGATCAACGGGCTATACGCCATTTTGTCTGGTCTATGGAGCAGAAGCGGTCTTGCCGACCGACATACAATATGACTCGCCAGGAGTTACACTGTACACAGAAACCGAGGCAAAAGAAGCTCGAGAAAATAATGTCGATCTGCTCGAAGAAGCACGAGAACTGGCCTTATCTCGGTCAGCAATATATCAGCAAAATCTCCGACGCTATCATAGCCGGAAGATAAATCCTCGTGTATTCCGAGAAGGAGATTTGGTGCTTAGGCTAGTGCAGCGCACTGCCGACATGCACAAGTTATCACCTCCATGGGAGGGACCGTTCATTGTGAGCAAGGCTCTGCACAATGATGCATACTATCTTATAGATGCACAGGAACCGAGGACGAACAGGATGGACAGATCCGGAGAGGAAACCAAACGACCCTGGAATGTAGCTCTACTCCGTCCCTTTTACTCTTAAGGGCCCAATGTATGTATCTCGGTTTCCTTTGAATGAAATGTTGGCACTCCGAAAAGAAACTCGGGGACTGCCTTGTCAATATGCATGTGTTTTATCTCTGTTTTATCTTTGTTGTTTCTATGTCGAATGGTTTTAAACCTTGTCTCAAAGTTCAAGTAGTGTATGCGATCTTGTTGTGATCTTGTGACTCGACTGACAAACGCCAAAGTGGCAGTCAAGAGCAGAGGTTATGGAATATAGTAAACGTGAAAACGAACTCGGGGACTCGGTCCAAAAATGATTCGGTATATGTTGTTTACTAACCCTGTATTTTATTCCTTATCTTTGTGTCGGGTGACTCTAAACCTTACCTCAAAATTTATGAGTACTGTATGCTATAATTTTGATCTTGTGACTCGACTGTCGAACGCCAAAATGGTAGACAAGAGCAAAGATTACTAAGTATAGTAAACAAGAAAGTAAACTCGGGGACTTGGTGCAAAGTGATCCGGCATTAAGCCAGTCTCATTGAAGCTAGCAAGTTAAAGTAGCACTGATAAAACTTAAGAGTTTATATACATCTGCACCCGGCATCCCGGGGATTTAACGGTTCAACTTGTGATAAGTTCAAACAGCTGCGTTGGAGGAGCTCGGGTCAGTAGGAACGGTGCGAGTCGTAGGAGCAATCTCGGTCACAGGATCGACCGTCGTGGTGGTTGCCGGGTTGCCGGTGATGTCGGATGCTGCTTTCGAAGATATGTCGGCTGCTGGCTGCTCGGCAGTGTCGGCTGCTGCGTCAGTGGCAGTATTGGGAGCTTCAGCCTCGATCTCCTCGCCAACTTCCTCTTCCTCGTCATCATCCTCTTCCTCTTCGACGTCATCTTCTTCGTCGTCGGAGTAGACTGGACCAGGAATGAGAGCTTGGGTTTGAGCGTAGCTGGCCATGAAGGAGGCTGCTTCCTTGCGGCTCTGGATCAGTGTTGGATCCGACGTCCATTTCGAGTCGGAACGCAGGGATTTCACTGCATTAAGGTCGATTGCCTCGTACCAAGAAAGCACAAAAGTCAGAGCTTGATCTACACCGGCACGAGCTGAGGAAGATCTCCACTCTCGGAGCCTTGTCTCGGCGGCCAGCAGGCACTTGGATAACTCGGCGATGGTAGCGGGAGTCGCAGATTCTGGCCATAGAATCCGTAAACCCGGATACCAGCTTCAAGAAGCTCAGTACCAATGCACCTCAGAGGAGATATACGAGCATCCAGAGCTGCCAGATGATCTTCAATATCCCATTCCTCCGAGATCGGCCAGATTCTGCTCTTTTTTCTCGTGCCTTGCGGGTAACGTTTGCTGCAGCGGCCTTGGAGTGGGAGAAGTGTTCTGAAGAAAGAAAAGCTACTACCGAGTTAAGTCATATACCGGCATATATCTAATGTCGGTAGAAGCAAAGGAAATGAAAAGAAAGGATAAAGGAAACTTACTGTAAATCTCGCTGTTGATCTGGGTGAGCTCGGCTAACAAACTGTTGCATTTGGCCTTGAGGGCATCCAGTTCTTGTTGAGCCGAGGTGGCGCAGACCTCGGTCTGGTCGAGGAGCTCCTTATGCTTCAGAGCATCTTCTTCCCGCTGTTTCTTCTCCACGGCGGCAGCTCTCTCTATCTCGGACTTCTGATTCTGAACCCGTTAAAGCTCCTTCTGGAGCTGAGACACTTCAGTTTTTTTCCTTCTGGAGTGCAGCATTGTGCGTGTCGTCCTTATTCTTCAACTCCTCCTGCAACTGCTTGTAGGAGTTCTTGAGCTTCTTGTGATCCAAGAGCAGCTTCTGGAACACCTCGGTCCGAGTATTGGTGCATTCCTGAGAAAAGGGAAAGTGTTAGTGTTATTATGAAGATTCATGCCGAGTAAATTCGACATGAATCTCGGGGACTGGATATCGGAATTTATGAAGATTCACGCCGAGTAAACTCGACATGAATCTCGGGGACTGGATATCGGAATTTTTGAAGATTCACGCCGAGTAAACTCGACATGAATCTCGGGGACTGGATGTCGGAATTTTTGAAGATTCACGCCGAGTGATCTTTACTCGATCGAGCATCAACCACTCGACCCGAATCTCGGGGACTGGGGATAATAAATATCTATTATCTATGATAAAAGAAAAAAGGACTAAGCCGAGGAAGGTTTACCTCTGCAATCTTGGTAGCTCGAAGGACCGCAACCTGCAGCGTGTGCATGGACTGCGCAAGCGCGCTTGGGCCAGCTGGATGCCGGGGCGCCGGGGTCTGGGAAGCGGGCGCCGGGTTCTGGGAAGAAACCTCGCTGGTATCGGCAGCATTCCAGTCCATGTTATAATGCTCCACCGAGCCCAGGCTATTACCGCTTTTGAGTTCGCAGCCGGGGAAACTCCCAGCCAGCAGCTGTGACGACTCTGGAGACGGATGCAGCTAGAGCTTGGGTCGGAGTCAGCACCAGTTGTTTATTCGGATTGGCCGGCACTTTCCCGGTGACCAGTTGACTCTGTAGCGGATTTGGCGATTGTCGTCGCTGTGTCGGCTTTGGCGGTGGTACTTGTTTCTGGGATGCCGGTACGGAAGACGTCGGTGGTGGCTGTGGCTGCTGCGGTGGCTGTGGCTGCTGCAGTGGCTGTTGCGGTTGTGGCTGCTGTTGCTGCTGCTGTTGTTCCTGTGGTTGTTGCTGTTGTGGTTGTTGCTGCTGATCCGGTGCCATCGGAGTTTCGGTCCGCTCCGTCTCGGAGTCCATGATGTGGGCACCGGAATCATTATCTCGGTCAGGGGCCGAGGTTTCTGGGGCGTCTTGGCCTCCTCCAGGTGCGGCATCAGAAGCCGGCGACGGTATGTCGGCTGGAGTTGTATGTACCGGGGGAGGACTCGCCCTTGCTGAGCTAGCAGCTACTGTGTCGGTTGACCGAGATACCGCTGGCGGCGGAATAGGTGAGCGCACAGAGGATGCACTCTGATTGACTTCAAGGGCGGCACTGCATCGAAACAGGAAAATATGTTACCTCGGGAAATATTATCTCAGTTAAAGGAAGAAAGGGAAACGTAGGGAGACGAGCATATATCGGCAAAGGATATCTTACCCTTCTGTAACCGGCGGCATCTTCTTGCCCCGTGGCTTATTTCCCGTTTCTTCTGCAGCTTCGGTTTCTTAGCTGCAGGGTCCGAGGCTCTTGAGGTCCCGGTATCTAAGGTACCGGGCACTGCACGTTTGCGAGATCCAGCTCGATTGCCCGTGGTAGCAGGGCGTGTACTCTGAACTTGGCCGGCCGGGTCAGCTGGTGCCGAGGATAGTGGGTAAGCAAATGCGATGGGACGAGCATCAAGTACCTCTAAAATTTGACAATCATCGTCATGGTCATCTAACCAATCTTTGATTGAGGCTCGGGCTTGAGGCTTACCCGAGGCAGGGGCGCCAGCAGATGGAATCGGCATATGGTCCTCATCGTCTGGGTCTTCAACCTCGGCGACGGCCGTGACAGGAAGATCTTGGCCCCATTTGTCGGAGGGATCCGCTCCGTCTTCAGTCATTTGCCGAGCAAATCTCTGCAAAGCAGACGCAATAAAACCGGGTTATTCTAGGAGCGAAATATGGTGCCGACATAAGAGTTGTTTCGGCAGGCAAAATATGTCGGACTAGATCGTAAGTTACTTACATTCTCCGGAAGCCGAGCTCTATCATGGGTTCTTTACCCCATTCCCATTCGTCTGTCATCCGCGTCCTGGCAATTGACTTGACGCGTTTTCGGACGTCGGGCTTGCTCAGCTCATGAGTGCTGACCCGAGTAGGGTCGTATCGGCCACTCATGTGGCAGATCTTGTGAACTCGGTTTTGGAGGGGGAGACTCGGCGGCTAATGAGGGTTCTGTGAGATCCTGGCTCAGGGCTTAACAGGATTGATAGAATTCTCATATCAACAAGTTGCAACTTCTTTTCCAGAAGCTCATCTGGAAGGAACTCCGAGGTTAAGCGTGCTTGGCCCGGAGCACTCCCAAGGATGGGTGACCGACCGGGAAGTAGTTCCCGGTGCGCACGAGTGAGGACAAAGTGCGCAGAAAAGACCGGTGTTGATTTGTGGGGCCAGTCTAGAGATCCTAGAGAGCTGCCAGGGGTGACAGGCCCGGCCCGGGGGTGGCCGGGGTGTTACAGGTTCTCAAGAGGTCATCGCCCGTCATCCCTTCCGCCTGAAACTGAGTGACGAATTTGTGAATCTGGTTGATCTCGAGATTTGTCTCCTTTGGGTTGAAGTTCCAATTATGCTGCTCCGTGGGGGCAGCGAGAGTGAATGTTGGCAAATTGAGTAGGTCGGAATTGTCTGGGCTCTTCACGTAGAATAACTTGCGCTGCCACTTCCGGCATGACTCCAGGCCTTGAATCCGAGAAAAGATGGAACCTTTCCGAGGTATAATGGTAGCGGCTCCGCACGGGGTCATCTCCTTGGGGAAGTTCTTGTTTTCCGGATCCGGAACACTCTGCTTCCAGAGTTGGAAGTACTTGGCCCAAAGGTCAATGATGGGCCAAAGACCGAGATATCCCTCGGGAAAGAGACATATGCCGAGAGAGTGGTGATAGCATTGGCTGGAAGGTGATGGGGTTGAAGGTGAAACCGATCTAAGAAACCTCGGAAGAACTGGCTCGCCGGGAGGCCAAAGCCGCGCTCGAAGTGCGCGACGAAGACCACACGCTCACCAACGACGCGATCCGTCCGTCCGATCCTTTGAACTCCCCATCCGTCCGATCCTTTGGCCTCCTTTACCGGCCCGATGCTACTTGACCCGACGACGCGATCCAGAAGCCAGCTCGACCTCTCCTTGGTACGACGCCGCATGAAGGCACCAGCGCGAGCTCCAGGATAGCAGTCGATCTGATCAATCAGCGAGCTAGCACATAAAGCGATCGCGGATTCATTAGCATAATCAGCACAAGCAGGTATTGCTAGCTTATGGATCTTGCTACGGCCAATACAATGGAATAGGAGCAAATCGAGCCAGCTATGTACAGGCCGCTCTCTGCTCGGATGGTCGCCATCGTCGTCATTATCGGGCCAACTGAATTAATACTCGATTTGGTGCGGGAATAGCGATGAATCAATCGGCTCGCCATGACGACATCGTCCATGGTGCTCTCTCTCCTGCTTTTCGCCTCACTGATGGCGCCGATGTTGCTGGCCTTGAACGTTTGCCGCCGCCGCCCCTGGCTGATTGGCCCCTGTAATTTTTCCAAGGAAGTGAGCTAAATTTGCATATACAAGTATGTTTTCCAACAATTGCAGGGAAAGAAGCTGGTAAGAAGGTATTGAGTGGTGAAGAATTTAATTTAATTTCATGGTTAGACAATGCTTCTACTGAAATTTGCATATGTCTAAATGTTCAGACATATGGTCTAGATTATTTCCGTGTTTTTGAGTTGTTTCCTCGCCAGTGCAAGTCATGAGGTGTGCTCTACAAAATTTTCATTTATTTCCGACCAAACTTTTGAATGGCATGCTAAACCTGCATACATTTTGGTCTAGATTATGAACTATCGTATACATATGAGATGTTACACATTTGAGGACACAATCATAAAGATATTGATGAACTTTCCACTTTACCACACTTGTTAGCTCACAACAGTTTTTCCACAATAGGTTTTTCACAGCTAATTTTTAGAAACACACGTACTTGTCCGTGTTGATTTTGAGAAGCATTTATTCATTTGCTTTCTCCCAAGCAGTCGTTATCATATCATGCCCTGATATCTCATTGCAATTTGCAGAGATCCAATCATGTCTCAACTGCAAATTATATATATTCATGTGCGCTCCTTACTATAGACAGTGAATTAGTAACCTATATATATTATCCTTTGTTTATTTCGTTTCACCGTATTTTCTGCCATGAGAAGCAAATTTAAATCCAATAGAAAACTTTGGTGAATTTCACTATTTGGTATATAATTTGTTTTCAGTAAGACGTGCGTTGCACGTGCCACTAGTAGAGAAAAGCTTAAAGGTAGATGGGCATTCTGTGTCGCACCCTTAATTGGTGCGCCACAGAAATAATTCTGTGGCGCATGGAGCAAGGTGCGCCACAGAAATATTTGACTTTCTGTGGCGCATTTCTAGCCCATGCGCCACAGAAGGGTGATATTCTGTGGCGCACGTCTACACATGCGCCACATAAATTCTATGGGACCCACGGCCAATCATTGGACCAGATCCATCTGGGCAATTTATGTGGCGCACGGTGCTCGATGCGCCACAGAAAGCCTACTTTCTGTGGCGCATGCATGTTGATGCGCCACAGAAACTCTTCTTTCTGTGGCGCATCTAGCCCGTGCGCCATAGAAACTTGGCTTTCTGTGGCGCATCAGCAACCATGCGCCACAGAAAGTAGGCTTTCTGTGGCGCACAGAGCACCGTGCGCCACAGAAAGTGGGCGCCAGATTTACAAAAAGGTGGCACCCCCACTTTCCCCATGTGACATATTCCATTCTCCCATCTCTAGCTAGCTCGAGTTCCTCCTCTCTCCCATGCCATTTTGCCCACACTTTTCTCTATTATTTGTAGTTAAACCTACTTTGTTTGTTATATAATTGGTGAGGGCTTGGGGAGAGCCTCCATACATACTCTCCTCCTCTCCCAATACATCTCTTTTTCTCCACTATTTTCCCCCCATCATCACACACTCTCTCTCATCGATCACGGTCACGTCTCGTAACGGATCTAGATCTACTAGGTGGGTATTGTTGGATGGATATGTATATATATGCATGTTTTGTGTGGCCGGCGGTGTGTATGGATGTTTGCACGTATATGGCGCGACGATGGATGTTTATACATGAATCTTTGCATGTTTGTTGCCTTTTGTTGCCTTGGGCCGGCGTGGTGCATGGATGTTTGCCGAAATGTTGATTCATTTCCATTTCGGTAAATTTTTGCACCACCCATATGTCCTACTTTTAGGGGAAGTCATGCCGAATTTTTTCGTCGAACTTTCATGTTTGTGTATGTGTGTGTGCATGTTGCGGTTAATTAATTCTAATTAATAACACACTACCGCGTAGGCGACCATGGTCATCAAGATGAGCTCCTGTCGAATCAGCAGCTACAAGGAAGAAGCGAAGGCGGAAATGATTCGGTGCAACGGGAGCCAGATACGATGTCCGTGTCGAAGTTGCAAACTTGTGAGATGGATCGACCCTGATTCCGGACAATTGGAGGACACCTGCTCAGGCGCGGTTTCATGCAAGGCTTCAACCAAGCGCCGACAGCAAATGTTGCGCGTGAAGACGAGGGCGGGCAAGATGATCATGACGAAGGAGATGCCGGCGGACATGATGAAGGAGTAGATGGTGGTGGAGAAGACGCGAACACGCAGAACTCGCTAATGTCGGCCTTGATGGACTCTCATGTTCAAGAACTGCTCCTCAAGGAGGCGAGCACCGCTAGAGAGAAAGCCAAGCTGGCGCAAATGGAGATAGACGGGAAGACTCCGTTGTATCCTGGGTGCCGGCCACAGGATACGCGCTTGCAAGTAACGCTTGATGCTCTGGAGATGAAGTCGGGAAACAAATGGACCGACGTGAGCTTCAACAAGAACATGCAATTCTTCCACGAGCGTCTTCCCGAGGGGAACACATTGCCAACTAGTATCGAGGAGGCCAAGAAAGTCGTGTGCCCTCTTGACCTACCGCACGTTAAATACCACGCCTGCATCAATGATTGCGCAATTTATCGGGGCGAGTACGAGGACAGAACCACATGTCCGGTGTGCGGCCAAGGACGGTACAAGAGCTGGGAAGAAAGTTCCTCGAAAAGTGGTATGGTACTTTCCTATCACTCCCCGTCTGCAGCGGTACTTCGTGGACCCTAAGGAAGCAAAGCTCATGCAATGGCACGCGGAAAGGGAGAAGCCCGAAGAAGATCCGGAGAAGGGCAGGATCCTGACACACCCTTCAGACGCTAGCCAGTGGCAAGAATTGGACGCCTTCGGAAATTTCGGAGGCGACGCAAGGAACGTCAGGCTGGGTATGAGCACCGATGGACTCAATCCGTTCGGCAACCAGAGTAGCACGCATAGCACCTGGCCCGTGTTTGTATGGCCTTACAACCTTCCCCCGTGGTTGTGCACGAAGCAAAGGTACATACACATGAGTATTCTCATTCAGGGGCCGAAACAAGCAGGTGTCCACATACATATGTATCTCGCGCTGTTGAAAGAGGAGTTAGCCACGTTGTGGGAGACGCCAGCCCGTACGTGGGATGCCTACACTGGAGATTATTTCGACATGAGAGCCGCGTTGCTCACGACGGTGCAGGACTATCCTGGTTGCTCATATGTATCGGCCCAGGTAGGCCACGGATTCTGCGCATGTGTCAGGTGCATGGATAAGACCCCGCATCTCCAGCTACCAAGGAATCCCGGGTCTTCGAAAACCGTGTACCCAGGGGCTCGAAGGTGGCTTCGCATGGATCACCCGTGGAGAAAACGCGGTGACCTGTTCAATGGTAAGGACGAGATCGAAGGAGCCCCGAGCCCGAGGAGCGGCACAGAAATCGACGAGCTGTTGAAAAATTGGGAGGAGTGCCCTGCGCCGGGAAAGAAACGACCGAAGGTAGATCCGCTGCTGGGTGTATGGAAAGCGAGGTCTGTTTTCCACGACTTGGAGTACTGGAAGGTCCTCAAGACGCCACATAGCCTCGATATGATGCACATTACGAAGAATGTCACCGAGAGTCTGCTTGGCACTCTTTCCAACATGCCGGAAAAGACCAAGGATGGGACGAAAGCAAGATACGATCTGAAATGGCTTGGTGTCAGGAAAGATCTTCAGGCCCCCGATAGTGATGACGATGATGATGATGATCAGACGGAAGGGACTCAAGGTCGCCGCAAAAGGGTAAAGAAGAACACGTGGTGCTTCCCGCTACGTGCTTCACTATGAGTCCGGAGGAGCTCGAGCAATTTACAGGTGTCTCCTAGGAGTCAAATTTCCTCATGGTTACGCGGGAAGATAAGCAGATATCTGGACGCAACGAAGAAGAGGTTTAGCGGGATGAAGTCTCACGACTGTCACGTGCTGTTGACGCAGATACTTCCCGTTGCGATTCGAGGGATAATGGACGAGCACGTCCGTGATACGCTGCTTGCCCTTTGCAACTTTTTCGACGTCATCAACAGGAAGTCGATCGGCGTGAGCAGCTCGACAGGCTACAGGAAGAGATCGTGCTGATACTATGCGAGCTCGAGATTTACTTCCCGCCAGCATTCTTTGATATCTGCGTGCATCTCCTTCTCCATGTCGTTGATGACATCAGGCAGCTCGGGCCGACGTTCATGCACTACATGATGCCGTTCGAAAGGATGAACGGTGTCATGAAAGGATACGTTCGCAACAGGGCCCGTCCAGACGCAAGCATGGCCAAGGGCTTTCTAACCTATGAGTGCATCTCCTTCTGCCAGAATTATCTAAGCACCGAGAACCAGGATGTTGGTCTGCCCAGGAGGAAACACCTCGGCAGGCTCAATGGATATGGTCACCGCGAGGGCACCCTCTCACTCTTTGTCGCATTCATGGTCGAAAGGACGACTTCGACAGGGCTCACCGGGTCGCGCTACAACACTTACAATTGATCGAACCTTGGGTGAAAGAGCACAAATGCTTAATCGAGAAGAATTACATCGACCTGGGCCGGCCGAGGAAGAAGGGAGACGTAACCAGAGAGCACAACTCCAGCTTCACGCGTTGGTTCAAGCAAAGGCAACTGGATCTAGCAAAGAGCAAAACGCCATCTACGGAAGATGAAAAACTCATATTCTCCTTATCACGGGGCCCCGGGCACAACGTAAGGACCTATCAGTCGTACGACATCAGCGGTTTCAGATTCTACACCGAGGAAAAGGACAAGAATAGCGAATATCAAAACTCAGGAGTAACTATGCTATCCTACGGCGATGACGAGGCTACTGTCAAGCAAAGATACTTCGGAAGGATCGAGGAGATATGGGACCTCAACTACTGTGGAGAGTCGGTGCCAATGTTCCGTGTGATGGGCCAAGGACGTCGTCAAAGAAGGCCGGTATTTCACCACCATGGTAATACCCGATGCCAAATCGAAGAACGCCTCCGCGAAAAATGAGCCATGGGTACTCGCTAGCCAAGTTGAGCAATGCTTCTTCATTACCGACCCGTCAAAGCCTAACCGTGTTGTCGTGAGGAGGGGCAAGAGGAGCATCATCGGAATGGAAGGAGACGCCAACGAGGAAGACTTGGAAACGATCCAAAGATCGAGGAGGAATTCGACAAGTACTTCGACATGCCTACTACTAGTACACAAAGAAGGAAGACCTCCCTACCTACTAAAGGTTGTCCGTTCACGCGAAGAAATCTCAAGGTGCCCGGCCTAAAGTATTCAACCGCGAAGAAGGGAAAGAAGAGAAACTAGCTCGGAACCGAGATGAAGAAGAGACTTTTTTGGTGTATTTAATTTGTGTGTGTGTGTGAGAGAGACAATGCAACCATATATATGTATACAATGAATATGTATGAGACATTGTGTGTGAGACAATATTTTTTTAAAGAATACCAATAATGTGTTTGTGTTCTTTATTTAAATTTAACCAAAAATATAAATTTAAATGTAACACAGCAGAACAGATTTTTAAAAATTCAGGCCACCACATTCTGTGGCGCACCGGCCAGAGCATGCGCCACATAAGTTCAACATTCTGTGGCGCACCGTTTTGCCCGTGCGCCATAGAATATAAGATTTCTGTGGCGCATCCACGGGCTGATGCGCCACAGAAATAGCTGGCACCCACTTACATGTGGGCCCGCCCCTGCGCTGCCTCTTCCACATCCCAAATTTCGACAACAAGTCCAACCGCGCGCTCCCGCCCCCGCGCTCGTGCTCCGGCCGTCCTCGCCGTCGACGTCCTCGCCGACTCCGCCCCTCCCTCCCCCTCGTCGTCTCCGCCTCGACGCGCCCGTCCTCGACCGCCCAGAGCACCTCCACCGCCACCTGCACCGGCGCCGCCCACGCGCCCATGCTCGATGCGCCCGTGCTCGGCTCGCCGTGCCCATGCCCTTGGACCGGCCGTCCTCGATGCCGCGGAGGACCTCGACGCCGCGGAGGACCTTGACGCCGGCTTCACCTCCCCTCCCCTGATTCCCCGAGGTCGATTCACTCCCCTCCCTTGCCATGCCTCTTCTCTGCACACTAGGTGCTTGTGATAATGCCTAGGTGCTAATTGCTGCTGATAATTGCTGCTAGGTGCTTGCAGCAATCGATTTGTCCACCATGTTAATGCCTAGAGCTACTAGTTGCTGCTAGGTGCATACTTGTTACTATGTCTAGAGCAATAGCTTACAACAAGTTCTGTATAAACCAAGGCAGCACAAGAAAAATCATGTGCTTAGATACATCTGTGTAGCACTGAAATGGTTGCTTGATCCAATACCAGTAGCATTATCTATGCATTTTTGTCACTTGAGGTTTATACATTTTTGTCACTTGAGGTTCATGCATTATCTATGCTTTTGCTGCTAGTTTTTTGTCACTTGAGGTTTACTGCTAGTAGAAATGGTCAGCAACAAGTAGTTGAGTTGCTTCAGCAAAAGATAAGAAAATGTAGAACCACTGCAAACATTTTTTATAGTTAATTTTCTTCCTGAAAATGCCAAACCTAAAAATTTCTAGAATTTGTGTGTGCAGGGGTGCTTGTGTGTGCAGAGGTGCTTGTGTGTGTACAGGTGCTTGTGTGTGCGGCTAGGCAAGAAGATGCCCCTGGTGAGCTCCCGTGACGACCATGTGTTCTGCGCTACCACGACCATCGTGTCGTGGTTGTTTGTGATGCTGTTGCCGGCCAGCTATGCCGGCAAACATTATTTGTGTTGATGTGATGCTGTTGTCGGCCAGCTATGCCGACGGAAATGTGTTTATGTGATGCTGTTGCCGGCCAGCTATGCCGGCACCCATGATTTGTGAAATGTTTGCAGGTACCCCGAGAGGCCCTTGAGATTGCCGGAACGTCGATTAACTTCCGTTCCGGCAAATTCGGGTACTCCATATGTCCTATTTTTAGCAAAGGTCATGCCAAAAAAATTCGTGAAATTTAGCATGACTTTGCTAAAAATAGGACATATGGGGTATTGCGACTAATGCATGGGCCGGGGTATCTTAGTACTAAATTAAGTGATGTTTTTCTTATATTTGTTGTACTAACTTTTTCCTCTTTTTAATGCAGTGCAAACATGTCGGCCGACGCGCCCGGCCCTTCTAAGCACATGAGCGTCGAAGAAGAAGCTAGAGAAAATAACAAGCCGTTCTGGGCTATGTCCCAGGAGTTGGAGGAGGCGGAGGCCGCCGAACTGGCCCGTGGCGGCGATGCTGACTATGAGATAGAGGATGAGGACGAAACCACCACCACCGATGGCGGCGACCACATGGATGTCGCCAGTGGCGACCCCACGGATGTCGGCGGCCACACGGATGTCGCCAGTGGCGACCCCACGGATGTCGGGGGTGGCGACCACACGGATGGTGGTGGTGGCAGTAACCCGACCACTCAGAAGAAGAAGAAGAAGCCGAGTAAGCCGAGGAAGGTCCGGACACCGCAAGCGGTCACCGATGTCACAGACGAGTTCACTAAGGTCAGCTCAAGTGGCCAACCACTGGAGCCTAAGGCCATTGCCTGCGGGTACAACATGCAACTAGGGTGCATCCTCCGATAAACCGGGCCGATCAACACGAAAGACCTCAGAAGCAAGGACAATGAGGCTTTGGTCCAAACCCTCCTCACGAAGCTTCACCATCGATACAAGTTCCCGGAGCCGTTCAACAAAAAGGTGGACAGTGCAGCCATCACGAAGATGAGCACCGCCTTGAGCAGCTGGAGAACCCGGGTGAAGGCGAAGATTGATAAGGGTCTTAGCTGGGAGGAGATAAGTGCCAAAGAGCCGATGCTCGATGAAGAAGAGTTCGAGGCATTCAAGTTGTCCTTAGAATCTCCGGAGGCTCAAAAATGGACCAAGTGGGGGAAGGATATGCGGGAACTGAACTTAGGTAACCACCGGTTGGGAAGCGGCGGTTACCGAGGAAAACAGCCCGTTTGGGACAAGGAGGATGCCGAGGTTGCAAGACTTGGAAAAGAGAACCCGTGGCATAAAATCACGGACGAGCAAGTTAGGAACTTTGTTCGGTCCCGCTACTATCTGAAGCCGGGGACGGGGGAATTCGTTACCGACGATAACGATGTGCTAGCTTTCGAGAAAGTGTTGGTAAGGAACTTAATTACCGCGGATATCTCAAAGTCCATTGCGTTGATTTCTACGTGGGTTCACCTTAATTTCCTTTGTCTGCAGGAGAAGGAGTTGGAGGCTGAGGCTCAGGCCGGCCCGTCGTCCCAGGAGGGGTCGACGGAGCCGTGGGACACAACTTTCTATAGGGCGATGAATGTTTACAAGGGGAGGGACATGTCAAAGCCACCGACGTCAGCTAGCCGTGTGACCGGCTTTGGTACGAGCGTGAAGTTCCTCCAGTACTACAGCACGGACACCGAGACGAGAAAGGAGAGGAGGAAGCCGGCTAGGGATAAAGCCGAGGTTATCGAGCTAAGGAAGAAGCTGGAGACACTAGAGCACGAAAAGGTGGACTCCAGCACGGTGGACAAGTTAGTGGACGCGAAGGTGGACGAGAAGCTCAGGAGCTTCTTACCCCCTGCATTGCTGGAGGGGATAACTGCTTGGCATGCGGGAGGTCAAAAGGGGCCGATACACGTGCCCAGCTACACCGGCAGCAACTCCAGCAATAACGTGTCGCCGGTCTTGGTGACCCCACCAGTGCCCCCTACCGTGGATCAACATACTAATAGGCCGGAGAATAATGATAATGCACATGAGCGGCCGGAGAATGATAGGCCGGTCGCCGGCACCGGCGCCCTTGTCTCGACATTAGCCGAGCTCAACGCCATCACCAAGGTAACTAATTAGTTAGTTCGCGGCATCTTCTATAACTATGCTTTTGATGACTGCCATATCTCATGATGCCCAACATGTGTTGACTCCCAGGACATGCCTTGCATACTCCTGTATAGGGTGGGGGTCGGCGGCGAGTTGAAGGAAGTCGCAACGGCCAAGATCATACAACCTTTGACCCGCGATATGCACAACACCCGAATGAGCGAGGTCGTGATGAAAGTCAATGTGAGCGAGGTACTGCCTGAGTTCCGTGACATCGACCCCCCATGCAACCTCCGGGAGATTAGAAACACATGAAGCTTGGCGAATGCGGGAAGTTGATGATGGAATGGCCGAAGACCCAGATTCGTCTTGGGGATGTTCTTCATGGGGTCAGGCGCACCGGCGGCGCCACCTCGAGGCCCCGGCCCCCGGTCGTTCGGCCCCCGTCGAGGCGGCCACAAAAAGCTGTTGCGGATGAACCGGCGCCACAGGCAGCCGTCGCCACCACCCAGAAGGAACCGCCGGTCGCCGCCACCACCGGCCGGAAGCTACCGCCGGTTGTCGCCGCCACCAGCCGCCACAAACAGTTGTTGGGAACGTCTGAACCGCAACAGTCCAAGGTTAGTCCCGACTTCCCGACTTCACGACTTCACGACTTTCCGACTTCCCGACTTTCCGACTTTCCGACTTCCCGACTTCCCGACTTTCCGACTTTCCCGACTTTCCGACTTTCCCGACTTCCCGACTTCCCGACTTTCCGACTTCACGACTTTACGATGTCAAGCCTTTATATCTAATAACGGATGTGCTATTGTTTATGTTTAGGACAAAGCCGTTGCCCCTCAACTTGGTGCCAACGACGGCGATGATGACGATAATGTCAACGTCGATGACTTCCTCAACACTGGCGCCTGCAGGGATGATTTGTACATGCCTCCTGTGGATGAAGAACCCTTCCGCGATCAACGCGGTCAACCTCCTCGTCCCACTACATGCACGCAGTGCCTGGTCTTCGAGGGTTTATCTCAAGACACGCCTCCGAGGCCGCTGATCATCAAGCTCAAGTCAAACCGGGTAACATTTTTAGCCCTGGCACACTGCACCAGACGGTTCACGCGGCGTTCACTGCACCCCAACCATCCCCAAAGATGAAGAACAAGGCGAAGAAGCACAGGAAGAGAAAAGGAGCAAACGCCTCTGCGAGCCAGCCAGCTCCTAAGATTATGCGGGGTCGTGAAGACACGATACCACCCCGTGGGGATGGCTTGACTCGAGTTCATGAAGCTGGTAAACCTATACTGTCTGAGGACTTGCTCCGCCTTGCAGAAGGACCCATGATTTCTTTGCAAGAATCTATCTTGCATCTAGAGAGCCTCCTTCTTAAAGACAAGCAGCCGAGTTACCCGGTGTTCGCGGTCAAGGTGCCCAAGGAGGTGGACTTCGTCTAGGAAGCCCCCGCGGATGTGTTCTTCATAGCGTACGAGGACATCTTCAACCTGTTTCACTCCAGACGGCTGGACTATAACTTGGTCCGCCTATATGCGCTCGATGCGGCGATGAAGATCAGGAGAGATGATACCCCGTACGTCGCGATAGTGGATCCCTACTACATGCGTGACAGCCAGCTGGTGGAAGGATCAAGGACACGGACCATGGCCACGGAGTACCTCCAGAGGCTCATGCTGACCAACAAGAGGAAGAACAACCTTCTTCTGCCTTTCTTTTACGAGTAAGTACACATCCGCTCGCCTTCGTCGTATCTTATGCCTTCTTGTAGATTTCTTCCATTGCTGATCCTTTGTCCAACATTCCGTTTCAATTGTGTTGAGCAGGGACAAGTACTGTGCACTCATCGTCCTAAGCCGAGGTGGTCCATTGCCACTTATTTCGACTCAGGGAATAAATGCAAGCCGAGGAACTGCAACAGAATAAAGGGTCTTCTCGATGAGGCTCTCGAGCGCTATGCCCAAAAGGGAGGCCCCTTCCAAAAGAAGGGGGAATCTTTCACGCAGGACAACAAACACAAGTTTATGCATGGGAACGGATTCCATTGCATCAAGCAACTGCCTGGCAGCGTGAAGGAGGCCTTCTACGCCCTCCATCACCTTAAAGGGCTTGTCCGGGATGCCGAGAAAACGAGGATTCCATCTAGTCTCGTAGAATGGACCAAAAGCGAGGATGCTCTCACCGATGCTGATTATAGACAAGACTTCCATCGCATCATTCTGCAGTTATCGACGATCATCCTCAAAGATGTCATGAACAAGGCAGGGTCCTACCACTACCCCAGAGGTAGGATGTATTATAAAAGAAAACCTTGCTAAGCATTACTAGTGTATTTTTTTGTAGAAGTGCATGTGTAGGGTTATATATTATATATATGCTATGCTTTGAAACCCAAATAGGATAGCCATATGATTTTCAACCATGACACAATTGATTGATTGTCTTGGCTCTCTACTTAGATGAATAAATTATACTCTATTTATATCACTAACCAATATATATCCCAATCCATCTTCAGGGTTGTGTCAGAGGGATATCGAAGAACGACTAGAGGCGCAGAATGACACCAGGGAGTGGAGGACGAAAGAAGGCTATCTACCGTTCCCGGCGCCGCTCAAGAAGAGGACTCCATGATTATGCTCCCGCGCGCTCTTGCTCACCATCATCGCCGATGTACTACATTTGACCCTAGTTAGGCAGTGAACTTTTGTTTGTATTATGACTAATTGTGTAAGCATTCGGCACTTTTGTGACTATGTGTATATATCTCGGGCACTAAGTAATATGTGTGATGACATAGTGATTAATGTGTTTGTCTGTTCATATACCTGTATTTCTGTATAAATCTATATAAATCTTGTATATACCTGTATTTATACAGCAAAATGAAAATATATCTGTATTTCTGTTTTATAATTTAGTGGCGCATTTTTTTTGTGGCGCACCACTTTCTGTGGCGCACCAGGCGTGGGTGCGCCACAGAATGCCTCTGCTGTGTACTGCCGAGCTATTTCTGTGGCGCACGGGCTGGGTGCGCCACAGAATAAAAATTTAGTGACTAGACTTCTGTGGCGCAGCCAGCAAAGTTGCGGGTGCGCCACAGAATTGCAAAATGGTGCGCCACTAAAAGGTTTTTCTCTACTAGTGTGCATTCCAACTAGTTATATAAATAACTATTTACATATGAGTAGCAAGTCAAAAAATTGGTAAATCTTGCTTTAGGTACTTAGAGGAATTTGGAATGGACGTGAACTGGCATTATGTATTAGCAAGATGGAGTTGATTAAGAGTTGGATTTTGATAGTGCGTCTCTCCAAGCACGTTCAACCCATCTCCCGGCCCATGCATCTCATGCAACAGTTTGATGATGCCACAGTTAAACCTGCGGAGTGAAGTTCAACGAGCAGGGAAAAGAGTGTTCCACAGGTACGTGCATGAGTCGGCTTACGATGGCATGGCAGCTAACCGGGGATCCTAGGCTCCTCCGACGAAACCCGACGTACGGAAGCTGCGTACCGACGCTGAACTCGAAGATGAAGAGGACGGTGAAGATGGCCCAGAGGGAGTGCGCGGCGATGTCGCGCGGCTCGCGGAGGAAGACGAGCAGCGAGACGACGGACAGCGCGAGGCCGAACTTCCGCGAACACGGGCTTCCGGCGGTCGGCGCGCGCGAACGCCCACATCTCCAGCGCCCCCGCGGCCACCGCGCCCCACGCCCGCCGGAGCGGCCCCGGCTGCTTCTTGGCCCCCTCGCCGCCCGGCAGGCTCCAGGCCGACGACAGCAGCGGCACCTCGTCCTCCAGCGTCGACCACGGCGACCCCGCCATTGATGCGCTCAGCTGCTGCAGGTGGTGGCAGCGGCTAGCTGCCGCGCGCCGGGAAACGAAAATGGGCGGGCTTTTGGTTGTCCGCGGTTCCACTGCGCATTTGCCTGTGAGCTGCCAAGATGCGATCTACGGGTTTAAAATGGCGCGAATCGGCCTAAGATGACATCCAATTAAATGGCTTTACGAACGGTCTTTAATCGACGTTATATGGCTGTCGGATCCGCGTCGTGCGGTTTGGATTTAGGATGAATTAGGAAACATGCCCGTGCGTTGCAACGGAAGAAAAAACCAACTTATGTTAAAAAATATCTGTGTGACCCAAATTTAACCCCAAAGTTTATCGACCCGTGTAACTCTGGTCTCAGTTCACCGTTTCGTCTTATTATTTATTATTTTTCTACTATTTTGTCTACTCTTTTATACTTTCCTTATTAAGATGTTTTAGTAGCAGTTTGTAAATTACATTTTTTAAATAGCATCATGATAAAAAAAATATAAGAAACCAAGATGTTAGTTGGAAAACTCTGGCCTTACAGAATAATTATCTGAGAAGAACCTACTATTAGCCACCAAAAGCTTCACTGCATTTCACTTCCTCGTTACCTGATTAATCAGTATCTGTCATGCGGTCAGACAAGTTGCAGTGTGCAGCATGATTTAAGAAAGTAGGAAACCATCTTGCTCAACTAACTATACATCATATTCTGGTTCTAGCTATGAATGATTTTGGAATCATAGTTATTGTTAGCACCGTTTTTGGCAGATTGCCAGTTTCAGGTTCAAGGAGGATTTGGCGGCTTAAAGAAGGCAACAAAGAAGGCTAAAATGGTGATCTGGGAAGCTTTCCAGGAAAAGATGGCCGGAAGAAGGCTGCCAATAATCCGGCAACCGGAACAAGGCGGAAGCTGGATTCGGGAGTGCGAAGTTGCCTGAAGACATAGCGAGCTAAGTCAAAGGAAGCAATAAAGGTGGCTGAAAAGAAGCCAACTTTGTCAACACAAGGTGGCAAAAAGGAAGTCAATTTGTCAAGACAAGGCGGCAGAAAAGAAGTCAACATTGTCAAGACAAGACGGCATAAGCCAACTTTGTCAAATACAAGCCGGCAAGTCAACTTTCCACCGATCAAGGCAGAAAAATAGAAGACAACTTTCAAGGTCAAGATCAAGGCGGAAAACGAGAAGACAACTTTCTAAGATCAAGGCTGGAAAATGGGAGGCAACTTTCTAAAAGAAGCCGGACAGAAATCCGGGTCTAATACGAAGCCGATCAAGATATCTCGTCTCTAAGAAAGAAGGCAAGTTTGAAGCCAATACGGAAGGGAAAAAGGCAACTTTCCAGTAGCCAGCAAGTTGGAAGCCAGTACGGAAGGCAAAAGGCAACTTTCCGAAGTAGCCAACAAGTTTGAAGCCAACGTTGCCGGCCAAAAGTTGCCTATTTTAGAGATGGATTCGACTTAGACTATGATTTGTAAGCCTTGTAGAAGTCCATTACTTGTACGGGAAGTCCAGCCGCCTCATATATATGTGAGAGGTGACGGCCGATTGAAATTAAGCAAACAATCGACAACCTATCAATACAACCTACTTTTATCTCCTCAAACCCTTGTTTATGCTTCCGTTGTTCGGCGACTTCATCTAGATTTCGCCGGGTATCGAAAACCGAGCTGAGAGCGGCCAAGTCCGGCTTAGTTCAGCCAATCGTCGCCGGCTTCCTCAGACGGGGCTTCCCGAGGGGCTGGGGCGTCTGGTCTAAAAAGCGCCTGCTTGCTGTCTTGCGTATCGCGCTGGAAGCAGGCCTCCCGCGGGGCGAGTTGCGGAGTATCTCCCCCGGCACCGCGGGTACACGAGGACGTGTTCGTGTGACGCGTTTCGAGCGCAACACACTTTTTGGCGACTCCGCTGGGGACGATTCGATCTGAAAATTGGACAGCAATGACCAATTCCAAGACCGACGCTGCCGGTATCAATACCGACAACATCATCAAGCCAACTCTCGAGAAGTTGTCGGAAGAACAACGCCAAGGTCTGGAGGCGTGGAAGAAGAAGAGAGATGAGGAGTTCGAGGCGCTGCGAGCCAAGCGGGATCAAGAAGATCAAGACCTGTACTTATCCAGCTTCAAGGTAGATCGGCAAGGTATAATCTCGCCGATCAAGGAGCCGGAATTTGTACCGCTGGATGCCAACATTGACAAACCCGCTGTAAGTAGTAGCCTTTTTTCCTCTGAACAGATAGCCGAAATTCAATTTCATGTTTCGCAAGGCACTGCCAATGTTTACGACCTTATGCTAGAACATGAAAAGGCTAAGAAAAACACGTCCCATGACCAACCATCGGACAAACAACCGATCGGTCAAAGTAGGGAAAACCAACTTGTGCCTACGCTGCCATGTCCAACTCCTGTCCAGAGTATGCCTAACTCGGCAAGCCAGCCGAGTCAGACAAGGCGGATTCTGGGTCATGAGTCAATGCCGAATCAAAATTCGGCTACTTGGGTGCAAGCTGGCCCTGCCGCCAATTCTTCTCTCGTGCCGGCTCAATCGGCCATTATGGACGATTCCTTAGCCGAATTCAGGAGAAGATTGGACCAGATAGCTTTTGACAAGCTCGGGGTGATGCCAAAACATAGAACTTACACTAAGCCTTACCCCGATTACTTTGATCTGCAACCTTATCCACCTGGTTATAGAGTCCCTGAATTTGCCAAATTTAATGGGGTGGATAGTAAGTCAACATGGGAACATATCAGTCAATATTTGGCTCAATTAGGCGAAGCTAACCATGATCACATTAAAGTTCGCCTGTTCTCATTGTCTTTAACCGGCATTGCGTTTTCTTGGTTTTCGGCTTTAGCTCCTAATTCTATACATACATGGTTTCATCTAGAGCAAAAGTTCCATGAACACTTCTTTGCCGGCGAAATAGAGTTAAAATTGTCTCACCTTACATCGGTTAGGCAGAAGCAGGATGAATCGGTATCTGATTACGTCAAGAGATTTAGAAATACCAGAAACCGATGTTATAGTTTGGCAATAACTGAAAGAGACATGGCTGACTTGGTTTTCAATGGTTTAAGGTCCTACCTGAAAGAGAGGTTAGAAGGACATGAATTCTTGTCTGTTGGCCAAGTCCAGGAGAGAGCGTTGGCTCAAGAGAGCCGGGTCAATGAGTCAAAAGACTCGCATCGGATGAGCAGGAGCCGGCTTAATATTGTTGACAACGATGCCGACTCCGGTGATGAAGCCGATGTTTATTCCGCTGAGTTTGTTTGGCCCAGCAAGGCCAAACCATACATGTGTGATGATCTAAAGCCGATTCGTAAAAATCGGGATGACGAAATAAAATGCAGCTTTGACGTAGGCAAGTGTGATAGAATATTTGATGCCTTGTTGAAGGATAAAGTGATAAGGATAAATCATGTTATACCATCGCCTGATGAATTAAGGCGGCGGGCTTATTGCAAGTATCACAATTCTTTCTCTCATGCTACTAATGATTGCAATGTCTTTCGTAAACAGATCCAATCGGCCCTCAACGACGGACGATTGAGCTTTGCCGGCATGGCAATTGATACACAGCCGTTTCCAGTAAACGTGCTAGATCTGGAGGGAAAGAAAGTTCTACTTCGGCCAGAGGCAGCCGAAGCCGCTAATAAATCAAATGTTGTTGTTGGTGAACCCAGGAAGGTGGCCAGCAGCAAGGCGGCAGGAAGACAAGTTATAGTGAGCCGGCAACCCGATGGAGGCGAAGTCATCAAGATTACCATCAACAACCCTACACTCGGGGGGCAAGTACCACGGCCAGACAAGTCGCCGCCTAGATTTATCAAGCCCAAGAGCCCAGAAGTTGGCAGATGGAAGACAAACCAGGTTGAATATAGACCAAGGAAGACAAAGCCAACTTTTGACATGCTGCTGAACAAGTACGTGCGCCAGGCCGGGTCGAGGTCGCACCAGTGGCAGTATGGGAAACGACCAAGGTCACCATCCACGGAGGAAAATAGCCGGCACCAGAGGCCGGCTGACGAGGTCAAACGCAGGGCAATCCGGCCATCTATGCAAAGCCGGCTTGTGTATCCCGGAGACATGTCATATTGGCGGATCAAGGCGCAAGGTGCTAAAAAGGCGGAGCCAGAAGGCGGATTAGTCTCAGACAACTTATTGGTTGTTGGAACTCATGTGCTAAAATTGAAGGACCCGATTACAGAGCCGGCAAACAGTGAGCCGATACTTGCTATCGCGCCAAAGCCAGCAACCAATGATCATGAAGCTAGCTCCAGTCAAGCCATGAAAGCTCAACCCCGGGATCCAAAATATACTCAGCCAAAGTGGTGCCCGCCAGGTATAACAAAGACACAAAAGCGGAAACTGCAAAGAGCAAGGAACCGGGAGAAGGCAGAAGAAAGAGCTGAGCAATCCAGGGACGTCAAATTCAATGCTGAGCGACCAATGTTGCCGGCGCAAAAGTGGATTCCTAGGCCAGTCCTTATGGCGGCTTCCGCACCAACTACCATGAGTCCTGCTGTCGATGGTGAAATAGAGCCGGCAGCTACGCCGGCTATCACCTATTCTTCATGGGCTGACGAAGTCGAAGCAGCAGACTTGGCGATGGCAAGTTTGGCAAAGGAGCTGGCAATCCAAGATCCGGCCACAGAGAAGCCGGCAAGTGAAGACCTCGCAATGGAAGAAAAGGCAGAAGAAGAACCAGCAATGTCAGAGTCAACAATGGATGAGTCAGGCAATTTGACAGATGAAGATCTGCTAGATTATGAAGAATCGCCGACTCGGACAGGAATGGACATCAACATGGTGTATTACTTGCCGGCCGAGTTCCGTGCTGTCAAAGAAGGCGAGGTTGCGCAAATCAACTTTGGACCAAAAAATGTTGTCTTCGAAAAACCTGACAAGCCGGTGAAACACCTCAGGCCTCTGTATGTCAGAGGACACATTGATGGCAAGCCGGTCACCAGGATGATGGTGGATGGCGGCGCTGTGGTAAACTTGATGCCATATTCTGTCTTCAAGAAGCTACAACTAGATGATGGCGACCTGATGAAGACAAACATGGTGTTAAATGGGTTCGAAGGAGGAGAAGGAGTAGAAGCCAAAGGCGTTATCAGCTTGGAGCTCACAGTAGGAAGCAAGACTTTGGCTACCGCCTTCTTTGTTGCTGAGGTGCAGGGAAACTACAATGTGCTGCTAGGACGGGATTGGCTTCATGCTAACCAGTGTGTTCCGTCTACTATGCACCAGCAACTAGTGCAATGGGTTGACGACGAAGTTGAAGTTGTCCATGCTGACGAATCGGCATGCATTGCGTTAGCCGAGTCGATTGTTGACTGGCAACATTCTAATGTCACATGCCTTTCTGGGCGTGATTTATCCGGATTCGACTTCCTAAGTGCTACCAGGGACGGATTCGTGCCAGTATCTCTAAAGCCGATTGGTAGCAATCGGCTGCCGCTCAAGTAGATGGATCAAAATGATGAGTGGCTGCAGAAGCGTCTGGACGAGTATCGGACCGAAAGGAACGATATGTATGAAGCAATTGAAGAACCAGATGACATGGATAAGTTGGGACAAGGCTTTACATCGGCTGACTTGCTGGAAGAAGTTGACATTGGGGATGGCACTGTCCCTAGACCGACATTTGTAAAGCAAAAGTTGGCGGCCGATTATAAGTCTGAATTAATCGCGCTAGTCAAAGAGTACGTGGATTGCTTTGCATGGGAATACCACGAGATGCCTGGGTTAAGCCGAGAGTTGGTCGAACATCGGTTGCCTATCAAAGCCGGCTTCAGACCATACAAGCAGCCGGCTCGCAAATTTAATCCACTGATCTATGATCGGATAAAGGCGGAAATTGGCAGGCTTTTGAAAGCCAACTTTATTCGGCCCTGTAAGTATGCCGAATGGTTATCCAACATTGTGCCGGTCGAAAAGAAAGGATCCGACAAGATTAGGGCATGTATTGATTTCAGGGATTTGAATCGAGCCACGCCAAAGGATGAGTACCCTATGCCAATAGCCGACATGCTTATCAACGAAGCCTCAGGTCACAAAGTTATCAGCTTCTTGGATGGCAACGCAGGTTACAACCAAATATTTATGGCCGAAGAAGATTCGGCTAAGACGGCGTTTCGCTGCCCAGGCTTTGTTGGCTTGTTCGAATGGACCGTGATGACTTTTGGATTGAAGAATGCCGGAGCCACCTATCAAAGAGCGATGAACCTGATATTCCATGATCTTCTGGGAGTCGTACTGGAGGTATATATTGATGACGTGGTGGTTAAGTCGGACGGCGAGTCAAATCACTTGGCCGACTTGCGGCTGGCGTTTGAAAGAATGAGGAAGTACGGGCTCAAGATGAATCCTTTGAAGTGTGCCTTTGGCGTGTCGGCTGGGAGATTCCTTGGTTTCATCATACATGAACATGGCATAGAAGTTGATCCGGCAAAGATTGAAGCCATCCAGAAGATACAGGCGCCGGGTTGCAAAAATGACATGCAGAAGTTTCTGGGCAAGGTAAACTATTTGAGAAGATTCATTGCTAACTTGTCTGGAAAAGTTGATGCATTTACACAGATCCTTCGGCTCAAGAATGATGATGAATTCACCTGGGGGGCAAAGCAGCAAGAGGCGTTTGACAAGATAAAAACTTGCCTGTCTACTCCTCCAGTTCTCAGGAAGCCGGCTCATGGTCAACCTTTCCGGCTTTATATTGCTGCTGAGGACAAAGTGATCGGAGCTGCCTTAACTCAGGAAGCCGAAGGACAAGAGTACATCATCACTTATCTGAGTAGACGTTTGCTGGATGCCGAGTCAAGGTACAGCTTTGTAGAAAGGTTGTGTTTGTCTCTTTACTTTGCCTGCACCAAATTGCGACATTATCTGCTATCCAGTGAATGCAAAGTCTTTGGTCAGACCGATGTTCTCAAACACATGATACAAAGGCCGATTCTTAGTGGGCGAATCGGCAAGTGGGCGTACGGGTTGATTGAATATGATTTGGCTTATGAACCACTAAAATCTATGAAAGGCCAAATTGTAGCTGACTTTATTGTTGAACATCGGATTGACCTGGAGGAAGAAGCCGGCTTAAATATTGTGTCGGCTGTACCGTGGAAGCTTTATTTTGACGGCTCAGTCTGCAGCAGCGGACAAGGAGTTGGCATTGTGTACATCTCACCACACGGTACTGTTTTTGAAGCCTCTTGTCGTCTTGACTATTTATGCACTAACAATGAAGCCGAATACGAAGCACTTCTATTCGGGCTAGAAATATTGGTGGACGCAGGGGTAACTCATGTCGAGGCATATGGAGATTCGTTGCTTATTGTCCAGCAAGTGGCCAAGATTTGTCAATGCAACAGCGGGTCTCTCAACATTTATCTTGATAGATGCCTGGATATGATTTCAACGTTGGATTATTTCCACATATCTCATGTTCCTAGGCAAGACAATTGGCTTGCGAATGAGTTGGCACAACAGGCATCTGGCTATCACGTCAGTCGTGGTTTATTCTTTATCAAGGAACAGCCAACAACTCATGTTGCCAACTTGGAGGAAGCCAGTCAGGAAGCCGGCTTGTTGGAGCCGGCTAAGGAGAAAGCCAAACAGGAAGCCGGCTTGTTGGAGCCGGCTAAGGAGGAGTCAAGTGACAACTTGGCGGACGACTGGAGACAACCTTATATTGACTATTTACAAGATCCAAGTCGAAAAACAGACAGAGCAGTTCGGCGCCTAGCTCTCAAGTATACATTGGTGGATGCCGCCTTATATCGCCGAACTGCCGATGGTCTTCTTCTAAAGTGCTTGAATGAAGACGAAGCTAGAGTTGCCATGGGAGAGGTACATGATGGTTTATGTGGAACACATCAGTCGGCCCACAAGATGAAGTGGATGCTCAGGCGAGCAGGTTTTTATTGGCCGACAATGATCAATGACTGCTTCAGATATTACAGGGGATGTGAAACCTGCCAGAAGTTTGGAGATATTCAGTTGGTGCCAGCTTCACCTCTTAATCCAATTATAAAACCGTGGCCTTTCCGGGGTTGGGCGCTTGACTTTGTCGGCATGATCCATCCGCCTTCATCCAAGGGGCATCGGTTCGTATTGGTGGCTACTGATTATTTCACCAAGTGGTCTGAAGCAGTACCTCTCAGAAACATGACCCACAAGGAGGTGATCCAGTTTATTACAGAACATATCATCCATCGATTCGGCATTCCGCAGACTCTTACCACAGATCAAGGTACTTCCTTCATGGCTAAGGAGGTGAAGCAATTTGCCGAATCACTTGGAATCAAGATGCTCAGTTCATCTCCCTACTATGCACAAGCCAACGGACAAGCCGAGTCAAGCAATAAAATCTTGGTCAAATTGATCAAGAAGAAGGTACAGGATCATCCAAGGAGGTGGCACGAGGTACTGTCCGAAGCATTGTGGGCGCACAGGATCTCAAGGCATGGAGCAACCAAGGCAACTCCTTTTGAGTTGGTGTATGGACAAGAAGCCGTTTTGCCAGTAGAAGTGAATCTGGCTGCCTTGAGGCTTGCTAAGCAAGATGACTTGTCGGCTGAAGACTACTGCAGCTTGATGATGGACAATGTTGATGAAGTAGCCGACAAGCGTGTTATTGCCTTGCGAGAAATTGAGAAGGAAAAGTTGCGGGTGGCAAAAACTTACAATAAGAAGGTCCGGCTAAAAGACTTTCAAATTGGCGACTTGGTCTGGAAAGTTATATTGCCAGTTGGCTCTAGAAGCCGGAAATTTGGCAAATGGTCCCCAAACTGGGAAGGGCCGCTGCGAGTCGCGAGAATAGTACCCGGCAACTCTTATCTGGTGGAGACATTGGAAGGCAGCATGTTGCCTCGAGCTATCAATGGGAAATACTTGAAGAAATTCCACCCGAGCGTGTGGCAAACTGCATGAGTTGCACGTATGGCCGATATACATATATCGCCCTTAGCATATGGCCGATGAGCTTAAGCATCGCCCTTAGACAAAAACTTCTACATTGAATATTTTCTAGTACGCAAGCTCTACTAGAAAACAGGGGGGCATGTGTTAGCACCCGTTTTTGGCAGATTGCCAGTTTCAGGTTCAAGGAGGATTTGGCGGCTTAAAGAAGGCAACAAAGAAGGCTAAAATGGTGATCTGGGAAGCTTTCCAGGAAAAGATGGCCGGAAGAAGGCTGCCAATAATCCGGCAACCGGAACAAGGCGGAAGCTGGATTCGGGAGTGCGAAGTTGCCTGAAGACATAGCGAGCTAAGTCAAAGGAAGCAATAAAGGTGGCTGAAAAGAAGCCAACTTTGTCAACACAAGGTGGCAAAAAGGAAGTCAATGTTGTCAAGACAAGGCGGCAGAAAAGAAGTCAACATTGTCAAGACAAGACGGCATAAAGCCAACTTTGTCAAATACAAGCCGGCAAGTCAACTTTCCACCGATCAAGGCAGAAAAATAGAAGACAACTTTCAAGGTCAAGATCAAGGCGGAAAACGAGAAGACAACTTTCTAAGATCAAGGCTGAAAATGGGAGGCAACTTTCTAAAAGGCAACTTTCCAGTAGCCAGCAAGTTGGAAGCCAGTACGGAAGGCAAAAGGCAACTTTCCGAAATAGCCAACAAGTTTGAATCCAACGTTGCCGGCCAAAAGTTGCCTATTTTAGAGATGGATTCGACTTAGACTATGATTTGTAAGCCTTATAGAAGTCCATTACTTGTACGGGAAGTCCAGCCGCCTCATATATATGTGAGAGGTGACGGCCGATTGAAATTAAGCAAACAATCGACAACCTATCAATACAACCTACTTTTATCTCCTCAAACCCTTGTTTATGCTTCCGTTGTTCGGCGACTTCATCTAGATTTCGCCGGGTATCGAAAACCGAGCTGAGAGCGGCCAAGTCCGGCTTAGTTCAGCCAATCGTCGCCGGCTTCCTCAGACGGGGCTTCCCGAGGGCTGGGGCGTCTGGTCTAAAAAGCGCCTGCTTGCTGTCTTGCGTATCGCGCTGGAAGCAGGCCTCCCGCGGGGCGAGTTGCGGAGTATCTCCCCCGGCACCGCGGGTACACGAGGACGTGTTCGTGTGACGCGTTTTGAGCGCAACAGTTATATTCACCAGTGATCTAGCTTTAGTAGACTAATAAAATGCAAATCCTACTCATCTATGAAATTGCCAGCCCTAGCTCGTGGCACTTCCTCAGACAACAACCTGACCACTTCCCCGTCGATGCATAATCAGACGCCATCATGTTCCAGCTAACATTTGTTCCAAAAAAGAATGTTCCAGCTAACAACATGCCTCGCTAGCTGAGTTATTTCTCTTTGGCAAACTGAACTTGGGTATTGAGCACACTGCAAAAGTAATTCAGCTATGTCGTCATGCCCCAGCTTGCTGTCTTAGCTCCCCTATAATGGACGGAAATTCCACCACCAGCTGCCCAAAGCCCTCCGTCAAAACAGCTTCCTTGAAAATTTTCTCCTCCAGGCAGAAGTCCATGCAGCTGTCCGTCAACTCCGGACAGTTGTACGTCTTGGTGCACGCCAGAACGCGTGCAACCGTATCTACCATCGCGGTCTCCCGCGGCTTACTGGCGCACACGAGCTTCAGCCCGTCCATCCCATACTGGTCAGCCTCGACGAACAGGTGAGAAAGAAATCCATGGGAGACAATGATCCCGCGAGCTCGAGGTCTTCAGGCAACCTGTCCGTGTACGCGAACCGAGCTCGAGGTCTTCAGGCAACCTGTCCGTGTACGCGAACCGAAGCAGAGCCTTAAACACCGCTGCACGCCATCTGGGCCTCCGCCATGGAGCCGAGGAGCTCCGTCTCGAACACCGGCGAGCGAGCGGCCAGCACGGTCCGGTGCCCGTGAAACATCTCGGCGCCCACGGAGAAGGAGACGTCCGAGCCGTGGGCCTTGTCCAGCAGGCGCCCGGCCGAGATCATTGCCGATGTCCTGCGCTGGCGCACAAGTGCACAACACATATTCCGCACGTCCTCGTTTCTCGACCAAACTCTCGTATCTTCTCGTTCATCTGAACGGCCACCAGAAGCCTCCTGCAGTGGGATCAGTTCCCCTTGCATCCTGTATCAGAACAAAATGAGAAACAAAAAGAGGGGGGCTAACAATGATAATAACGTCGCTTCATTTACTCGAGACAACAAAGGCATTTCTGTCTATCATATCATTGGGAGCAGAGTAGTAGAACAGAGAAGTTGGGTTTTATGTGGTACTAAAAACAGAACAGGACGTAGACGGTAGACATGCATCATGGATAGACAGATAGATTGATCTGATATGATTAGCTACAGTACGAACTAAACATGAGCGCAAGCTCTTTCAGTAGCCCAGCAATTAATTGTTCCTGATTCTGCCGAAGGCTAGCCAAACGAACAAACTCGAGTCTACATACAACTGATCGTCACATCAGAACTCGATCGGACAGGCAAAGCTGGCAGCACGGCCACGCCAGATCATGCAGCAGAAGGAGGGATGGCGGATTTCGGTCGGAGACGATCGGGAATTGCAGTCCTCCCATAATTGCCATGATGATTATCATGTTCAGTAAGCAACTACGAACAAATTTCCTTGTCGGTTTTACACTACCAAAGATCGATCATTGCAACAAACTAACAAACATATGCAAGTTGGTTTGTTCCAGCCTTACGGGATTTTCCATAGACACTAATTCTGAAGGATACTAGCCACTACGATGCAAATATGAAACCACTGAACTTAATTCTGATAATATGAACCATTTCGTTTTTACAAAATGCTGACCATCTAGTACTATTTCAGGCAATTATAAGGATCAGTATTACCCACACAATTATTTTGATGAACAGCACAACGCCATGAACTGCACTCCCAACTACATTAAAGTACTTACAGAGTGGCAGCACGTCGGGAAATGCACGAGTGACCAGAGGGGAGGAAGCGGGGGGCGTCGAGACGGGGTGCATGATCCTCCGGCCGGCGATGGGGCACCTCACTCGCCCGAGAACGGTGGCCTCCGTTCCCACGGGAGGCGAGAGAGGTTGCCGCCACGAATCCAGCTGTCCTCGAGGGCCTGACGGCTGCTCCGATCCCGCAGTCCTCTAGGGCCTGGCGGTGGCGGCGGAGCTTGCGGAGGTCTTTGACGACGCGCTCGGCCTCCGCCGAGGAGGTTGCCGGACAATTCCGCCCAGCGAACGATATCTGGCAGCACGAGCGTGCCCGCCCCGGGTGGCCCGGCGGACTGCAGGCTGGGCGGCTGCCGCGACGGATTACCGGAGCTGTGGCGGCGTGGAGAGGATGCGGTGCGGCGGCGATCTGGCAAAGGAGAGCGAATCGAGTGGGAGGAGAGGAGGCGGTGCACGGTGGCGGCGGTCTGGCGGCGGAGAAGCGAATCGAGGGGGAGGAGAGGAACTGATGGAAGGAGAGGACGCAGGCACGAAGCTAATTCTATTCCTGGAGAAATTACCATTTTACCCCCACTAATTAAGTTTCAGTGCTTGGATGGTTGACATAATTTAGAGGGGATAGAGTCAAATCCAACGGCTGGAATATTTTAGGTGGGGAACTACCGGAAACTACCTGTGGTAGTTTTTCAAGGACCGTAAAATAGTTTTAGAGTACTTGGTAATTTTAAGAACCGTCCATCCGCTCCGATCGAACGGTGATAAAATAAGAGCTACATGAAACTACTAGATTAAAAGAACCAGAAACTACCAAATAGTCTTTTATTTTTAGTTTTAAATAAAAGCGTATTTAGGTAAATTGGTGTGAATGCCACCGCCTCCCTCCCTCTCTTTCATAAAACACGTCATTGTCTTCCATATCTGTCCATCTGTCCATTATTGTTGTTGATGCAAGAAACGTCATCCAAACTAGAGATCAGTAAGATAGCGGCGTTTCGATAGAAACGTCTTCCATATCTGTCCATCGGATCTCTTCCAGATTGCATGTGTTCGTTGACCACCACTTAGAAGTACGTGTGCCTAAGTAAATTATTAAATTGAGCATGCATGTCACATGGCACAGCGCCACCAAGTGGGCGGGACCACATTGATCTTGGGCAGACACGCACACATGAACAAATAAATAGATGTTGTTGGGTTTTTGAAAGAAAAAGGATACGGAAAATATCGATTACTTATGATTTAATTGTCTTACCTAGATCTCACAATGGAGCCTTGTCTATCTTATGCTAAGTTTAAACTGTTGTATCCCCTTTCGTTAATTCGGTCCACTATTATGCAGGTGCAACATTAAGCAAAGGTTTCAACAGGAGGTTAGGAACACTTACTGCTGTATTGCTTGCTCTAGCAGTTGCCGAATTGTCCAAGAACCTGGGGCAAGAAGTGATTCTTATTATTAGCACCTTTACTGCTGGTAAGCATTGGGGTGCAGTTTCCAGTGAATTTCGTATGAGTGTGTCTACCTTGTAGGCTAACGCTTTTATGCTTTTCGCTGCTAGGTTTTTGCACAAACTTGGCAAGGCTACACCCAAAGATGAAGACTTATGACTACGGATTCCGCGTATTCTTATTGACTTTCTATATTGTCATGGTCTCTGGGTACAACACAGGGATGTTCATTGACACGGCTGTAAATAGAAGTATACTTGTTGATATTGGTGCTGCTATCACTCTTGTAATCAACATCGGCATTTACCCAATCTGGGCTGGAGAGGATTTGCACAATTTGATTGCAAAGAATTTTGTTGTGTTGCAAAATCCTTAGAAGGTACTATAACCCGTCCTCCACCCCCAGTCTCTACTTAGAATTTTGCCGGTGTTGCAAACTCATGCTTACAATGATAGTACTCCCTACATCCCAAATTATAAGACGCTCTCGACTTTCGCTGGTCAACTACTTTCAACTCTGACTATGATCTGTACTTATAATATAATATGTCAAAAAATTAGTATAAACATATATAAAATAAAATAATACAAGATAAATGCAACGATTTCATTTATGCATTCCCAACCTACAAAATTAAGGATATATTAGTGGTCAAAGTCATGAATCAAAGACCATGCAGAAAAAGGGCGCCTTATATTTTAGGACAGAGGGAGTACTAGTCATGTTGTATTATTTAAATTTTTATTGTTAGAGAAGGTAGAAAATATTAGTTGTGATATCATTAAAACGCAATAGACTGGTTTTTACGCCTTTATTGCCTATTTGGCTGTTCACTGTAGGTTGTGTCAATGGATATCTGAAATGCATGGAGTATGAAAGGGTTCCTTAAAAAAATACTTACATATCAAGCTTCTGATGATCCTGTATATAGTGGGTATAGGGCATCCGTCGAGGCGTCAACACAAGAGGAAACGCTGGTCTGCTGTTGCTCTAAAGCTAAAACTTCCATTTAAAGAATATCTCACTTTTTATGTCATTTTTGACTCGGTTCTTTTGTATCTGCTCCTAGTTAGGTTTTGCTATATGGGCACCACCCCATGGACCTTACAAGATGATGAACTATCCTTGGAAGAGCTTCACTAAAGTTGGTGGAGCATTGAGGCATTGTTCCTTTGCAGTCATGGCACTGCATGGTTGCATTCTTTCTGAAATTCAGGTTTGCTAATATAGTTTCCTCAACAACCTTTTAAAATTCTGCATTTTTTTCCTAAATAAAATTGTATTTGATTTCATTTGTAGGCACCACCAGAATTCAGAAGAGTTTTTATTTCAGAAATTAATAGAGTGGGCAGAGAAGGTGCTAAAGTGTTGTATGAGCTTGGAAACAATGTTAAGACAATGACCAAGTTGAGGTCTCCAGATATTCTATTTGAAGTCCACTTGGCAGCTGAGGAGTTGCAAAAAAAGATTGATGAGCAGTCATATCTTCTGGTGAATACCGAAAGATGGAATACTTGCAAACGAGCTGAAGGAATAAAAGATGCCATGAAAGGCACACATGTCACTTCAAAAGGAAATAACAGAGCCTACAATTGCTGATCAAACTTTGGCGAACCAATATAAGAGTTCATTTCTTAGTAGATATGATTCATCATCAACTATAGACTTTTTTTTTTTTTTTTTTTTGAGATTTTTATCAACTATAGACGTTGACAAGACACTACTATCCTGGCCTGCTCAGAGATCATTCCATCCAAACTTGCCACTTGAAGATGAAGAGTCAAAAACATATGAAAGTGCAAGTGCCTTATCCCTAGCCACATTTGCCTCACTTCTAATCGAGTTTGTTGCCCGGCTAAAGAATGTTGTTAATGCATTTGAAGAGCTAAGTGAGAAGGCTAACTTCAAGGAGCCTGTTGAAGAGCCTGTTGCCGTTAGCAAGGGTTATGGTGGGTTCCCCGATAAAATATACAATTCTCTTGGACTCAAGAGTTGACATCGACGATGATCTGGCAAGGTGTCTCCATCTGAAACCTTGCCACACTTGCCTTCAACATTCTGTTTGTTGAATAATTTGGACAAAGACGTGTGTATAATACGAAACTCGTATATATGCAACGAGATGATTGCTGGCTATATTGCTTATGGAGCTTATGTTTGCCGCCAGAAAAACCATTAGACATAGTAAAACTGTTGATCCATGTATTTCCTTTGTGTGTTTAAGTGCCCTGTAAATAATTTGTTACTTCTGGCTACACAAGAAGCACCCTGTAAACTTTTGATGCATATATTTGTTTGGCAAGAGAAGTTCATGCACACGTGCAACATGGACATTTATTGATCTATTTTTAAAAAAAATTGATTTATTACTCAAAGTATCAAAGGACATAAAGTGTGTTACATCTGGCCTCTGCATAATAAGTATGCACATAGACACAAACAAAAATCTGACAAAAAACATAAAATACGAAATACATATGTCGAAGAGAAATCATATGCCGGTTAAGGAACTGGAGGACCAATCCCAGATCACGCTGTCACCCATGTGGGTTAAAAATATCCCTCACCGTAGCCTCCAACATGCAGCCATCTCCTTAAACAGGTCTCGAAACTCTAAACGTTATAGAGACGACCATGAACGAAGCAAGTGTGAGTGGCCCGATAGACAACATGCCTAAAAGCAAGTACAATAGAGTGACGTGGACAGGTTATAAGGATTAAAATAATATATTTGTGCTTTGTTGGAGGAGAGAGAAGAGGAGTGGGCTCTCATGCAAGAGCCAACTCTAGCACGTGCTCCTAGTCACTTTGTGAGAGTAGATGGTGGGCCATGTATCAATAAAGTAGATCATCTTTGTGTCTTACTATTGTACATGTTGGCTATAGATATGGCTATAGATGACATGACATTGTCTTATAGCCAACACTTGACTCTATTATTGTACTTGCTCTAAGAGATGTATTTTTATCATTAAAAATCTTATCATTTATATTCCAAAACGATCATATTATGGCAAGCACTCCCAAAAACAGCAAGTGTGTTAGTACAACCTACAGGCCTACCATCATTGGCATATAAAAATGAAATGTGCAATGTAGGAAATGGAGTGCTGAAGATAGCGTAAAAAAAGCGAGCAGAACCTTTTTACGGTCGGGTAGGACTGCTAAAGGGACAAGTCACTGCAGCACCCTAAAACAAATCTATCAAGTAGAAACGAACGATAAAACAGCTTAATAATTTGAAAAAAAGAAGAAGAGAGAAACGAACACATGATGAGTAACTCGTTCAACAACTCACACTGCAAGCCATCATGAGAGCACAAACCCAAGCCTGGAAATTTGAATACAACCAATAAGATTGCCATTGTCAGAAGAGAAATATAAACAAACCTATGGCGGCTCGGCTTAGCAAGGCAATATCACAAACACTGGGCTAGCAACCCCCAAATCCTAGTTGAAAGGGACTTACGAGAGGAGAGGAGATATATCGAAGCACGTGGCAGCACCTCGTTCGTCGGGTGGTGGTGGCGCCTCCGCTGACTAATCATCGGTCGACTTAGCTAGGCTCTACTAGTACCAGCTAGAGGGACACAAATCAGGGTTAGTCGTAGGATGAAAATCAAATGTGCCATTCCCTGCCACATTGGGTCCACATTGGGTTCGTATCTCATGCGAATCAGCCAGGATAGCTCCCTGATATGGCAAAAATGAAAGGGTTAATTAGATAAATGCCACTGCAATTCATGCCAAATCGTAAAACGCCACTATAATTTCAAACTTTCGAAAAATCTGCATGTGCGCTGGTGGGAATAGATTGATTGGAGGAAAAATCGTAACTGACCAGTGCATGCACAATGGCTATGGGCTGCAACGTCGCTTGACCTTGGTGTCATTTATATCGCTAATAACACTAGCAGAAACATGGCCTTCCGTTTGGGCCATTGGTCCCGGCCGAATTACAACCCGGGACCAATGGTGCATTGATCCTGGTTCGAACTGGCGTGGCGCCCGTGGGCATTGCTCCCGGGTCGGGGGAGACCTTTGGTCCCGGTTCGTGACACGAACCGGGATCAAAGGGTTTACACCGCAGCGCACATGCACCGCAGCGCTGGGCCCCCCTGGCAGGGGACATTTGGTCCCGGTTCGTGTTACAAACCGGGATCAAAGGGTCTCCCTGTATATCATCTTCCACCCCCGAGCTCCATCTCATTTTTTAGCTCGAGTTCATCACTCATTTCTTCTCCATTTCCTCTCTCTCACTCAAGTTAATCCCCATTTTTTTGCACCATTTGTGAGGATTGAAGGCACCGCATCTATTCAAGGGTTAGCAACATCATTCTTTCCTCCGGCATTGCAAATTTAGCTTATTCGTTGCTAGTTTAGCTCATTTCATTTTTGTAGTGCTAGCAAGGTGTTTGATGAAATGCCCAAGCTAGTGAGTTCATTTTTATGTGCATTTTGAGCTCAAATTAATTTATTATTTGTGGATTTTAGTGTTGTCCCCGTTCTCACCGCCGTCGATAGCCCGCGTCATCCCGTCACCGGCACCACTTCGGTGAGCCTCTTTTTATCTTTTATTTTTTGAAACAGTTACTTGTATGATTTAAATGCATAGTTATTTCTTGTTTAATTTCTTATGTTTTTCTATATGTATAGTGTCATGGTTTTGATATCCGTCCCCGTCGGCCCTCATCCGGTCTATGATTCAGATGTGGTATATTTTCATAATTAACTATTTGGTTCGTTTCGTGTTTATCACAATCATGCCCGACCAACTTGACATAGATAAATTTTTATCTAGGAGGTAGTTGAACCGGAAATTCCAACCGACCCTATTGTCGAGTTTTTTAAAAAAGAAAACACCGATTTGAAAGCAAAATTGAAGATAAGTGAAGATCTTCGTCTCCAATGCCTAGACGAGAAGATGGAATTGGACTTGAAGATTGCCGAGATCGTTGATGTTCACGGGCTCGAGATTGCCGACATCGTTGATGCTCATGGGGTCGAGATTGCCGACATCGTCGCTGCTCACGAGAAGAAGATGGATGCAATGCGCTTGAAGCTTAAAAAGATTAGAAATTATGCCATTAGTCAAGAGGCTTGGTATCATTATGATGTTGGTTCAATAGTTACCTTAGTTGCGATTCTGATCGCATTTGTTGTTGGATTTAAATTCTTTAGTTAGTTGTATGTTAGTTTCAATTGATGTATGTTTCGTGAGAACTATGTATTACATTTGGGCACTACTATTAATTAATTTGGCCAGTATGATATATTCATGATGTAGTATTGTAATGGTTTTTGATATATTTATATAATGCAGATGAGCCGGCAATGGATGTACAGTGACCACCGCAGTGTCGACTATATCAATGGCATGCATAGTTTTCTCAAGGTGGCTAATAAAAACAAGCCGTCGAGTGGTTTTATTTCTTGTCCATGTAATGTCTGCAGGAATACGCGGGATTACTCTAACACAGACCGCATTCACTTCCACCTGATAACTTCTGGTTTCATGCCCGGCTATAATTATTGGACCAAGCACGGAGAAAAAGGGGTTATGATGGAAGAAAATGAAGAGGAAGAGGATAACGACAACTATCCTACGTTCACTGAAGCCTGTGATACTCCAATGGGGGAAGACACTGCTGAAGAAGAGCCCAATGATGATGAGCCCAATGATGATTTTGGCCGGGCCATTCGTGATGCACGGATAAACAGCGGAAGTGAAAACGAGAGGTCGAAGTTGGATAGCATGTTAGAGGATCACAAAAAATTATTGTACCAAAATTGCGAAGATGGCCAGAAGAAGCTTGGTACCACGCTGGAATTGCTGCAATGGAAGGCAGAGAATGGTACAACTGACAGAGGATTTGAGGATTTGCTGAAAATAATAAAGAAGATGCTTCCAAGGGATAACGTATTGCCCCCAGTACGTACGAAGCAAAGAAGATTGTGTGCCCTCTAGGATTAGAGGTGCAGAAGATACATGCATGCATCAATGATTGCATCCTCTATCGCGGTGAGAAGTACGAGCATTTGAATGCGTGCCCGATATGCGGTGCCTTGCGGTATAAGATAAGGCGAGATGACCCTGGTGAAGTTGAGGGCGAGCCGTGCCCCAGGAAGAGGATTCCTTGCAAGGTGATGTGGTATGCTCCTATAATACCACGGTTGAAACGTCTGTTCCAAAATAAAGAGCACGCAAAGTTGTTACGATGGCACAAAGAAGACCGAAAGAAAGACGAGATGCTGAGGCACCCCGCTGATGGGTCGCAGTGGCGAAAAATTGACAGGAAGTTCCCGAGGTTTGCAGATGACGCTAGGAACTTAAGATTTGGTTTAAGTACAGATGGCTTTAATCCTTTCGGGGAACAGAGCTCCAGTCATAGCACCTGGCCTGTGACTCTATGTATCTATAACCTTCCTCCTTGGTTGTGCATGAAGAGGAAGTTCATTATGATGCCAGTGCTCATCCAAGGTCCAAAGCAACCGGGCAACGACATTGATGTGTACCTGAGGCCATTGGTTGATGAACTTTTAGAGTTGTGGAGCGACGAAGGGGTGCGTGTGTGGGATGAGCACAAACAAGATTCATTTGACCTACGAGCGTTGTTGTTTGTAACCATCAATGATTGGCCTGCTCTTAGTAACATTTCAGGACAGTCAAACAAGGGATACAAAGCATGCACACACTGTTTAGATAAGACTGAAAGTATATACGTAGGTAACAAGATTGTGTACCTGGTCATCGTCGATTTCTTCCACCTCAGCATCCTGTAAGAAAGGAAGGCAAGCATTTCAAAGGTGAGACAGATAACCGGAAGAAGCCTACCTGCCCTGATGGTGATGTTATATTTGGCATGGTGAAGGATTTACAAGTAATCTTTGGAAAAGGTCCTGGCAGTCTATCCGTTCCGAAAGATGCTAACAACCACGTACCCTTGTGGAAAAAGAAATCTATATTTTGGGAATTACCCTATTGGGAAATCTTAGAGATTCGCTCTGCAATCGACGTGATGCACGTGACGAAAAATCTTTGCGTGAACCTGCTAAGCTTCTTGGGCGTGTATGGAAGACGAAAGATACACCGGATGCACGACTGAACCATCAACATATGCACGAGAAGACGAAAGACGACCACCTTAATCCAGAGAAGTATGAAGGTCCTGCCAGTTACGCTCTTACCAGAGAAGAGAAGGAGATCTTTTTTGAAGTCCTGAGCAGTATCAAGGTCCCGTCTGGCTTCTCGTCGAATGTTAAGGGAATGATAAACATGGCAGAGAAAAAGTTCCAAAACCTAAAGTCTCATGACTGCCATGTGATTATGACACAATTACTTCCGGTTGCATTGAGGGGGCTTCTACCGGAAAATGTTCGACTACCCATTGTGAAGCTATGTTCATTTCTCAATGCAATTTCCCAGAAGGTGATCAGTCCAACAACTCTAGGAACTCTTCAGAATGATGTTGTCCAATGTCTTGTCAGCTTCGAGTTGGTGTTCCCACCATCCTTCTTCGATATTATGACGCACCTCATAGTTCACCTAGTCGAAGAGATTAAAGTTCTTGGTCCTGTATTTCTACACAGCATGTTCCCATTTGAGAGGTTCATGGGAGTCTTAAAAAAATACGTTCACAACCGTGCTAGGCCTGAAGGAAGCATCTCCAAGGGTTATGGAACAGAGGAGGTAATAGAGTTTTGTGTTGACTTTATTCCTGACCTTAACCCGATCGGTGTCCCTCAATCGCGCCATGAGGGGAGACTGCGTGGAAAAGGAACGCTAGGAAAGAAAGCAACATTATGTCCAGACTGGGATTCTTTCAATCAAGCACACTACACAGTTCTACATAATTCGAGCTTTGTGGCTCCGTATATTGAGGAACACAAAAAAAATTTACGCTCATTAATGGCTGAAGAACGCATTGAAAAAGAGCACGTGAAGACTTTCGCCGGGTGGTTGCATGAACGTCTCTTTAGTGACACCACAGTTGAAGAACAGCTAAACCTGTTGGCCAGAGCACCATCTTCGACTATATTGACTTTTCAAGGGTACGAGATAAATGGGAATACATTTTACACGGCGAACCAAGATAAAAAGAGTACCAACCAAAACAGTGGTGTCCGCTTTGATGCAGCAAACAACAATGGGACAAAGGTCACATATTATGGTTACATAGAGCAGATATGGGAACTTGACTATGGACCTTCGTTCAAGGTACCTTTGTTCTGGTGCAAATGGTTCAACCTGAAAGGCGGGGTAAACGTAGACCCAAAGTACGGAATGACTACAGTGGATCTCAAGAATCTTGGATACAACAACGAACCATTCGTCCTAGCCAAAGACGTGGCTCAGGTTTTCTATGTCAAGGACATGTCTTCCAGACCGATAAAGAGAAAAGACAAGGAAGCGAATACACCATATGATGAGCCAAAACGCCACATAGTTCTTTCAGGAAAAAGAAACATCGTGGGAGTGGAGGACAAGACAGACATGTCTGAAGATTACAATAAGTTTGATGAAATCCGGCCCTTCGCAGTGAAAACTGACCCAAGCCTCTTGTTAAATGTAGAAGTTTGTCCATGGCTACGACCCAAACAGAAGAAAGTGACAGGCAGAAAGTAGAAGAAGATTGTCCATGGAGGACAAGATAAGAATGTTGGTGCTGATGTGTAATAATGTATGAAACCTTTTTATATAACTCTATTCTAAAAGTTGGAACGAAACACACGGTTTCCCCGTCATAGAGCGGAGGAAGAAGCACACGGATCGTGTGTTTCTTTCGAGCGCTTGTGAGCCGTTGGATCAGGGGTGTGTTTCTTTTGAGGGCTTGTGAGCCGTTGGATCCATAGTTTCTGCAAAATGCACACAATATTATTTCAAAATGCATAATATTATCATCTATAAAATTCCATCTATAAAATTGCTTGGAAATGCTGATTTGAAGCTTCTTGACAATACACATTGGAAATACACATTCATTATTATTACACATGCTCCTTACATAAAGGTTTAATACATTCCATAGAATGCATTACATAAAAGCTCGGAGGCTGTAGGATTAGGAGGAACGGCGGGAGGAGCTAGCCCCGTTCGCGGCCGCCCGGTTCTCGCGCGCACGTTTGCGGCGGAGGGCAAGATCCATGGAGGATGAGTCTTTCAGCGCCCGATCCAGCTCGGAAGCCTCCTTCGCCTTGAGCTGGCAGACAGTTCTGGCTCGCTGTACACGGTCGCCGTGGACGGACTGGAAGGAGGCTTCAAGGGCCTCCTGCATCTGCGGCCCGCCGCGCTCTTCCCATGGTCGCTCCAGTCGAAGTCGTCGTCGTCGTCATCCTCCTCGTCGGGAGGGGCGGCGGCGACTGGTGGAGGTACGGCCGCGGATCCCCACGCCACCCCTGTGGCGTACGCATCCTCGTCGGGGTCAGGGACGTCGGACCACGCGCGCTCGTACGTCCTTCGCACCTCCTCCGGCACCGGAGCAGGAGGCCGGTAGGAGGGCATTCCTCTCCACGCCGGGCTCGTGGGCATACGGCGGGATAGGCTCCCGCGGTTGCGCCTAAGCGCGCTCTGCCGAGCACGCTCGACCTCGTCCAGAAGGCGCTGCGGCGGGCGTGGCGGATCCATCTCGTGGAGACGATGCGTTCGTGGCTAGAAATGGTGGATTAGGGTTTACCCCGTCGGCGACAATATATAAAGACCTCCAGGGCAGCGCTAGGGGAAGACACGTGCCCAGGGCAGCGCTGGGGGAGGACACATGTCGTGACCGCAAAGCCCGCCTTTAGTCCCGGTTGGTGTTACCAACCGGGACTAAAGAAGCACACGGATCGTGTGTTTCTTTCAAGCGCTTGTGAGACGTTGGATCAGGGGTGTGTTTCTTTTGAGGGATTGTGAGCTGTTGGATCAGCAGTATCACGACCACTTCGTGAGCCACATGACCCGGTTGGTGTTACCAACCGGGACTAAAGAAGCACACGTACCCTATATATAGCCCCCCTCCTCAGACAGGTTACTCACACACAAAACATTCCAGCGTCACTCGGAGAGGCATCTTTGGGCAACCAGCGGCAAGACGTCTCTGATGACCTGCGACCGTTCCAAACGGTTGCAGATCATCAGAGATGTGTTGCCGGACGGTTGTAGATCATCAGAGACGTCTTGCCGCTGCTTGGATCGAAGTGGTGCTCAAACACAAAACATTCCAGCGTCACTCGGAGAGGCATCTTTGGGCAACCAGTGGCAAGACGTCTCTGATGACCTGCGACCGTTCCAAACGGTTGCAGATCATCAGAGACGTCTTGCCGGACGGTTGTAGATCATCAGAGACGTCTTACCGCTGCTTGGATCGAAGTGGCGCTCAAACCTAGGACAAGGGTGCTGCGTCGTCGAAGGGGAAGGGTGTTGCGTCGTCGAAAGGCAGGAGTGATGCGGGAGGCTGCGTCGATGGTAGATGAATTTTATTTTTCTAATTTGCAGAGGTTTCGCCGGAGAAGGTAGGCACTATAAGATTTTATATTTTATGGCTCCACCAGGTGCCGCCGTACCTCCACCTGTCGCGGAAATGTGTTGTAATTAAATTTGTATAGATTTGTTGAAGAAAAGATGTTCATGTGTTTGATTGTTTGATATTATATGTAAATATCTTGTATTGCTATCATTTGATATGATTCATTCCTTTTTGTTATGAAACATCTAAAAATAAATATTGAACATTTGAATTAAATCAATAAATATAAAAGAAATAAGAAAATATATGATTTTCATAAATATTGGAACATTTAAATTAAATATAAAAGAAAAAAGAAACTTGATACAAACAATACAAAAAACATGTAAAAGAAACAGAAATAGAAAAAATAAATAATAGATATAAAAGAAACAGAATAAGAAAACAGAAATAAAAACAAGGAAAAAAAGGAAAAAGGCCTTTCATCCCGGTTGGTAAAACCAACCGGGACCAAAGGCCTGCTGGGCTTCGCGCGCAAATTTTCGCGGCCCAGACAGACCTTTGGTCCCGGTTGGTGTTACCAACCGGGATGAAAGGGTCTTCCATCCCGGTTCGTGGCTGGAACCGGGATGAAAGGTCTTTTCCGCGTTGATTTGGGTGGCTTCGCCCCAAATTCCGCACAGTTTTCTTCTTCGCCTCTCCGCCTCCACGACGACGACGCCGACGCCGCCAGGCTGCTCCGCCCTCCCGTGCCGCCGCCGCTCGCCTCCTCCGGCGTCGTGCTGCTCCGGCCGCGCCCCTCGCGTACCCGCCCCGACGCCGCGCCCTGACGCCGCGCCCCCGACCCCGCCGCGGCCGCACCTCCCTGACGACGCCGCGGCCTGACCCCGCCTCGGCCGCACCTCCTCCTCTGCCGCGCCCCGACCCCGCCGCGGCCGCCTCCTCCCCTGCCTCGCCGTGCCCCTCCCCGACGCGCCCGGCCCCCCCTGGCTCCTCCTCTGCATCGGGCTGCCCCGCCGCCGATCCTCCCCTGCCTCGCGACCTCCTCCTCTGCATATTACAGAGGTAAGTTTTTTTTGCATAGTTTTTTTTGCATAGTTTAGATGATGCAATTTTCATAGTTTTTTTTTGCATAGTTTAGATGATGCAATTAAATTTATTAGATGCAAATTTTAGATGATTTTGTTAGATATGCAATTGTTTAGATGATGCTATAGGTTTAGGAAATATTGTGTTAGGAAATATTTTTTAGTTTTAGGAAATATTGTAGGATTTTAGTGTAGTTTGTAAATTATGCAAAATGCAAAATTGTATGAAGTGTTAGGTTAGTGTTAGGAAATTATGCAAAATGCAAAATTATATGAAGTGTTAGGTTAGTGTTAGGAAATTATGCAAAATGCAAAATGCAAAATCTAGTGTTAAAAATATGTGAGCAATTAAACTTAGCAAATTTAGGTTTGTTTTAAAAAATTAGGGTTATGCTAATGCTAGCATTGTTACAATTTTGCTAAGTAATTTGCTAGTAATTGCTATAATTTTGCTAAGTAATTTGCTAGTAATTTGCTATAATTTTGCTAAGTAATTGCAAATAGAAGTAATTTTGCTAAGTAATTTGCTATAATTTTGCTAAGTAATTGCTATAATTTTGCTAAGTAATTGCAAATAGAAGTAATTTTGCTAAGTAATTGCTATAATTTTGCTTTCAAATTTTCAAAGATGCAAATTTTAAGATTCATATTCTTGTTACAAAATTGATTGCAGGGACATCGAGTTACATATGGATCCAAATTTTCCGGAGCTTGACATAGAGGTTGAAGAGCAAATGGATCCACTTTATCCGGACGTCGGCGCTAGAGACGAGGAGGAGGAAGAACGTATGTGTATGCTTATAGCTGGACGTGCAGCAGCGCCTGTCGGTGACGAAGATGCTGTAAATTTAGATGACTTCAGCTCCCAATTTCTGAACGACTCCGGTGAGGGAGTTGAAGAAGGAGAAATTTGTAGAGATAATGAAGTGACCTTAAGAAACTCCGGCGAGGTATATTAAGCCTCTGTTGATCGATCACACCACATGTATTATTTGAGTTGTATTGCGTTTATTAACGAATCAATTTTTTCTTTTAGCCCTCTGGATCGAGCAAATCATCCGCATCTAAAGGGTCGAAAGGGAAGAAACGAGGCCCGTCGAAGCCGATGAAGGATGGTCAAAGGGTTATATTCGACATAGTGTCTGCTGATGGCGAACCGTTGGAACCCTTAGAGTGCCGCCGCAAATATATAAATCAATGCGGAGTTTCTGTTAGGGACTTGGTACCGATCACATTTCAAGAATGGAATAAGCCGAAGGACTTGACCAAGGCACTTACTTATGTCGACGACCACACAAAAGAGTTGCTTTGGGAGAGGATCTTGACAAAGGTCACCCTACCGCCAGATGTTGAAAACAACAAGCGGTGGAAGGATAAATTCATGGAGTGGACTTTTAAGAAGATGGCCGAACAATTCCGGACTTTTAAGAAAAATTTATGGAGCAGTTATTTAGAAGAGAAGGAAAAAGATCCAGATTATACTCCTGAATTCACTGGAGCACAAGTGAAGTTAAAAGCCCAGTGGCCCATATTTAAGAGGCAAAGAGAATCGGACGCCGCTGTGGCCCGATCGAATCAAAACAAGTTAAATGCTGCGAAGAAGATATATCACCACACTTTGGGGGCAGGTGGGTACAAGGCTGCCGTGCCTAAGTGGGAAGCCTTCGAAGCACGACTGCTTGATAACGGGATCAGGCCACAGACAAAGGACTGGCCCGATAGGTCCAAGTTTTGGTTGTTCGCGCATGGGGCAGGGTTGGACCCTGTGTCAGGGAAGATTGTTGCTCAGGGAAAATGGGCGGACAAAATTGTGTTTATAACCAAAGAACTTGAGAAGGCAATAGAGCTAGTTCGCAAAGGACTGTACAAAGTAGACAGAGAGAAAGACGAGCTGTCACTCGCACTCGGGAATCCTGAGAAAGTTGGACGATGTCGAGGCTATGGATCCGGAGTTAGTTGGTATAAAGGTTTTCCGGCAGACGCTGATACTTATAGAAGCCGTGAGAGAAAGAAGAAGGAGGACAGAGACCGGTTATCGGCATTGGAACAAAAAGTGCAGCAGATGCAGCATGACCTTATTAGTCAGAAAAAGGCATCTCAGCAGGAGATAGAAGGTCCTGAAGCCGCCCCATCTGATCAGCGGAAAAGCAGCGTGGGTTCCACGCAGCTACAACATTCTGAACACGAACCGGCGTCAGCTCACTACCCCGTGGATGATATCACAGAGAAGACAGACTGTGAGCTACATAGCACGATGAAGAACATGTCCTTCAAGGTGGCGGTCGGCTATGTTTTACCAAATGAGCCTGGAGCAACATACCATAACGGCCCAATTGCAGCTGGCTATTATCGTGTCGCGGTGGATGACATTGAGCCGTTATATGCTGATCTGAGTCTTGACATTCCTGGAGGTGACGGCGAGAAGACACTCGGAGAAGCCAAGAAGAACATCATTCTCTGGAAGAAGGAACACATCGTGTTTCCAAACTTGCCGCCAAGGGCACCAACTTCTCCGACTAGCACTCCCCCAACTCCTCCGAGTAGCGGTCCTCCCTCACCTCAAGATCCACCCTCCCCACATCAAGATCCCTCCTCCCCACATCAAGATCCACCCTCCCCACGTCGTGACGACGATCAGGACCCCAGCGCGAGTCCATCGCCCGCGCGGTCGCAGCAAGAGAGTACTGTGCGCACTGTTTCACGCAAGCTAAAGTACCCGTCGACATATACACAGAGGTGCAGTTTAAACTACCCGCAAGAAACTCGAGAGGAACGCGAGTTGCTAAAGCCTCTTCCAAAGAGAGCTTATGACTTGACTCCAGATGAACTCGAGAGGGAGGTGCGGGCTGATGTGAAAAAACAATTGGGACCGAAGCGGCGCCCGCCAAAGGAGGTGATACCACCGGAAAAAGTTGAAACTTTATTGAAGAACTTATCGAGTGGACCGCCGCCACAACCACCTAGTCCGCCTAGCGACTACGACCGTACTCTGGGCAAGGTAATTCGTGAAGAGAAGGAGAAGCAGACGGAGTCATTTCTTAGAAAGAAAGAGCAGATCAAGATGGCAGCAGAGAAGGAGAAGCAGGAGAAGGAGGCGGCATTTCGCCTAAAGAGGCAGCAGATGAAGAAATCCGGGAAACAAGTGCCCCAGCTTGGAGAACAGCCAAATCAGTCGGTCCCCGTTCAAGGTGATGCCCGATAAGGTAGTAGACCAAGGCACTTTTCGTATAGAGGACCCATACCCCACAGAGTATGAGTATGCATGGCAATATGTCTACGGGAGCACCCTGGTCAGACCTGAGCTCGTCAACTCTCTGACGACACAACTGCGCCGTTTGCATACGTGGTATGAGCATGCCGTAGAGGCCAAACATGATGCTTTCTGGGTTTCAGTCAAGAAAGAGCATTTCCAATTCCAGGATGACTTGATGTATGTGCCGTTTTCGGAAATTTTTCAATTATTCAACCAAGACTCCCTCGACAAAGCCCTCGTCAGTTTGTATTGTTTGTAAGTGATTTAGTTTTGCAATTTAATTAAGTCTCTAGCTCAGCTCGTTCGTTGTGAATTATCTAACTATATTATTATGTATGCAGAATGAAGATCACTGAATGCAGAAACCGCGTCTTTAGTATTGGGTTCATTGACCCATATTTCTTTCATTCAGTTGTCGTCAAGTACAATGCCGAAGTCATAGAGAATAACTTGCTCAAGTGTTTAGTGAGGCAAAATACCTGCGAAGAAATACTTTTTCCTTACAACTTCTCGTGAGTGTTATTTTACCTCTTCTATCCATTCTATTTTGCTTACTCCTTGTTTTTAGTGTAGTCGATGAATCATGGACATATAAACGTGTGCAGAGACCACTGGATTTTGCTAATCATTAGAGTTGACCAAGGAGTCGTTCAAGTCATGGACTCGTTAAGGAAAAGTATGGACTTGTGGGACGACCTGAAAGAAATTCTTGACAAGTAATTTCAGTCATCATCACTCTATATCGACCTCTTTCGTTCATTTTGTGATATCAACTAATTAATAACTCATTTCATTATTTTCTTCTGCCGGGCAGGGTTTGGGAACGGTTTAAGAAGAAGGTTAAAGGGAAATGGGAAGATAAGCTGTATTTTTATGAAACCAACGTAAGTATAGTAGTACATATATATGTCTGCGCAACTATTTAATTTCAGTTTCAATACCATTATCATGCTTGATTGTTATTTTGATTAAATTCTTTTTTTTGTAAAGTGGTGTATGAAGCAGGCACAAGGGACAAATTTATGTGCCTACTACGTTTTCGAGTACATTCGTCTTTTTGTCACTGAGCGGAATAGAGAAACCAGAACTGCAAACGTATGTATACAATATTCAAATATTAGGTTGAATTTCATTCATAAATTAATTTATGATGATTTCAAACACCTCACACATATATTTCTTATATTGATCTAGATGGAAAAAGATCGGGACAAGCTACTACCACAGCTGCGCCTAAAAGCAATTCAAGAGGAATTGGCGGGATTTTTGAACAGGGAGGTCCTGAACAAAAACGGAGAATTTTATCACGGTGATACTTATTGTATTCCGTAGAGAAACATGCTTTCGGTGTAGTAGCTGTCCGTCCTTGACGTGTGAGAAACATGCTTTCGGTGTAGTATAAACTCCCGGCCATGCATGTATGTTATGAATCATACTCCCGGTCGTTAATTATGTGTATGACTTTATGTATATGATTACTTATTATGTGTATGACTTTATGTGTTTGTATGATTACTTATTATGTGTTTTCTACTAGTGAAAAAAAACGAAACAAAAAGCAAACAAAAAAACGAAACTAAAATATAAAAAAAAGCAGAAACTCTTTGGTGACCAAAGGTTCCCAGCCATGACGCGTGCCGCGCTGCCCACGTGGGGACACTTTGGTCGCGGGTCGTGGACACCCGGGACCAAAGGACCCCCCCCCCCCTCTAGTCCCGACCCTTTCGTCCCGGGTCCAGAACCGGGACGAAAGGCCCTCTGGACCAGTGACTAAAGGTCGGTTTTCTACTAGTGTAACTAACGATTTTATCTGGTCGCTGATAGGTGGAACCATATAAGAAGGGGAGATCAACAGCAGCTAGTAAAAAACCACCTTGATCACGCTGTGTTTTATAAGAGGCCTAATACACCTAAACGGAGGAAGTATATGCAAAGAAACGGTTTCCCATGAGCGGTTTATTAACCAAATTAATTGATGCAGGCCTTATTTCTTGGTTGTTTTGGAACAAATAGATTTTCACTAGAGGCCTAATACACCTAAACGGAGGGAGTAGTATGATAGCGACACATTATTTATTGGTTTGTAGAATCTTAATGTAAATATGTATACACCATTTACTTGTTATTAACTATGTTGTTTTACATGCTATGATACCGTAACATTAGTAGATATCACTATCATCTCTTTCCTCGTTAATTGTTGTGCCACATCAGATATTTTCCAACAAGTCATGCATGATACTAGTTATGATACTCACACTATGGCTAGTCTAAGACCTCCATCATCGCCTTGTACTTGTGATTTCCATATTAATTTCAGCATGAAGGTATGACTAGGGTTTCTTGCAGCTTGGGAGGCATAGGCCTAGGTAAATCACGAGTGTCCATCCATTACCAATTGGCGAGAGGGCCGAAGGTGCTTGGAGATGCTTCACAGCCATTCCAACCTACTTCCTCTGTAACTAAATATAAGACGTTTTGGTAGCTAAGTTTGACCTACAAAAACGTCTTATATTAAGATACAGAGGGAGTGGTTAATATGAGATGCATGCAATCGTCCACGGGGAGAGGGCTGAACGTGCTTGGAGATGCTTCACAGCCGTTCCAAATTCCTCTAAGCCATTCCCAATTTAAGATTTGCAAGTCCTATGTAAAATAGTTATTTCCAAGTCAACTAAGTTGTACAAATCAAACTTATTGTCTACTTGCCTAACTCTAAGCATACCGGCCACTTGTCTGGTTTCCATTTTTAAAGCCAGGCAATTCCAAAATGTTTACCTTTTCTTTCCACTATACTAAGGCACAAAGTTTCGTTTGGACCATTTATCCTTTTTTTCTCAACAATTAGATTGAGGATCAACATTTAGAACTAGAAGTAGGAAAGTGTCAGCGACCACATAGAGGGTCCCGTCAAATTCTAGATGAAACTAGGCAACCTTTTAATACAGTTTTGTTGCATGACAGGTGACGCAGTACAAAGTTGAAATAAGGGAGCAACTAGTCGACTCGGAATTGACTTAATTCTTGGTCAGTTGCAACTCGCAAGTTCTATGGGGGAATATTTCGCATTTTATTTCCAATTTTGTCAAACTAAAAATAGATTTTAATAAATTTGAATTTTAGTTGGAATTTGAACCAAATATAGTCCACAATTTTTGTCAGAATTATATTTCGGTACCCACCGAAATTCCGAAAAAAAATCGGGGAAAAATATTAGTTGCGCTCACTTACAACTGGCAAAAACTCAGTTACAATTACTTGAAACACGCATGATGCACGGATCACCTATCAGACTTCTTCTACCCGATGCATCATTCATCTACACGATCGCCTATCAGACTTCTTCTAAGGGCATGTACAATGCAAGGTGCTTATGGAGGTGTTAAGAAAAATAAACCGGTTTTTAGTTAAGCACCGGTGCTTATTTACACAAGAGAAATGCTTAACTAGGCACCTCTCCTATAGAGCTAAGCATTGGTGCTTACGAAAAATGTTGGTTTATTTTTGTAAGCACCTCTCTAATCACCTTGCATTGTACATGGCCTAATGCACGCACGATCGCATCTAGTCAATCTTCTCCGCCTTTATCGCTGCCGAGCCACACAGGTTTCGTGATCGAGCAACACTACCACCGCCGCCGCCTCCGTTGGGAATAGTCAAACTTGTCCGGTACCGATCGAGGCCGGTTGGCTATTTCCAAAAGTTAGTTTTCCTACGGACGTAGGTGAGTACTAGTTCGTGTCTAGCTCTAGTATTTTTTAGCCGGTTTCGTTTTCCTTGTACTCCCTCCGTTCCAATTTACATGTATAGATACATCCACATGTGGTGCATAGCAAGTAAATTAAATTAGAACGGAGGGAGTACGAGCTAAGAAGCATCTGTTTCTTCTCCTATATAAATAAAAAGCAAAAACAAGCGATGAAGCCCACGGGCTGAGGAAAAACCAAATCGTGTTTGTGTGCGCGTTTCCGACGACTAGGTTAGGTACGTGAAATAGCTAGTCTCCCGGATAAACAACACTTTATTGATTAATTAATATAAAAAATACAAAGTCTCCCGATACAATCCAGAGCATAATCTAGGATGAAACCTGAGCTAGATACATCACACACGTTCTAGCCCTGAAATAGCTGGTAGGCTAGCAGGAGAATCGACAAGCTGCTTGGCTGCATATATAGCTGTTGTACGTGCTTGTCCTCTGGCCGGATTGTTTTCGTCGATGGAAGTTACTTGTGATTTTTTCTTGATAATAGATTAATAGTACTAAAAAGGAAGATTCTACAAGATTTCTGTTTTTTAATATATCTCAATTTTTTGTCTAAAAACAAGGTCAAATTTTCCGCGTGACCGTTCGTAGTGAAGGTGTGAATTTTCCATTTTTTGGGTGGTATTGCGTAGAATCATGCTATAGTACGTTCTCATCCTGACAGCAAATGGGGGATACTGAACTTTTTTGCTTGTTCCATCTCAAACCTGAGCACCACCAAAAAGGTCAAATAAATATTTTTTTGCATGTTGGGTGGATATTTTTTGCATGTTGCATCTCATCCTCACAGCAAATGGGGGATATCGAGCTTTTTTGCATGTTGCATCTCAGACCTGAGCACCACCAAAAAGGCAAAATAAATATTTTGCAATGACCGCGTCCGTTCTGGATGCATTGAGGAAGAGGATCATATCATCCGCACAGATAGAAAGCCTCTAGAGAATAGCATGCGCTGTCGGGAAAGAAACTGTCCCAACAAACAAAAATGATAAAACTTCCATCACAATAATGAACATCATCGGCGAAAGGGCATCTCCCGGTCTTAAACTGCTCATAGTGAGGCGTAACATAGAGTAGTAACATAACATGCACATGTTATTACTCTATGTTACTACCTATATAGTGGGAAGTGTCATATGTGTGGTAACATAAAGCCATTCATTTATTACTTTGTAGACTTTTACATTGGAAAGTGTTATGTTACAATACTACCTATGTTACTCCATTTGCCTCTCTCTTCATTAATTGCATGTCGCATCATATGTTTTTGCTTATATTGCATCTATGTTATTATCTATGTTACTCCCACTATGAATAGTCTTAGACAAATCATAGTGGAGAGTAACATTGAGTGGTAACATATTTATGTTACTACCTATTGTTACTATCTCTATAGTGGGTAGTAACTTATTTATAGTGTCATGCATGATAACATTTATTAGGTTGTAGACTCATTTTGTCTTGGGGTGTGTGATGTTCCGGTAACTAGCTATGTTACTCCAACCTCCTCTCTCCTCATTTTTTACTTGCCACATGATCTTTTCTGTCTATGTGGCATTGAAGTTACTAGCAATGTTCCTCCCACTATGACTAGTCTTAGACTAGTCACAATGGGGAGTAACTTAGACTAGTAACATGCATATGTTACTACTCTAAGTTACTACCTCCATAGTGGGGAGTAACATGTGTGTAGTCAAGGATTACGAGTCGATGAGTCGCAACTTGTCGCTCGGGTACCGACAAGCAGACAAGTCGCGCGACAAGTCGTGACTTGTCGCAACTTGTCGCAACTTGTCGAGGTTTTGAACTTGTCGCTGGGTACCGACAAGTAGACAAGTCGTGCGACTTGTCGCGACTTGTCGAGCGACACTTAATCCATGGTGTAGTGTCATATTTAATAGGTTATACACTTATCTTGACTTAAAATGTGTGATGTTATGATAGCATAGCTAGTTACCACAACCATCTCTCTCCTCATTAATTACCCGGCACATCAGTTTTTTTGCCTATGTGGCACTGATGTTACTCCTATGTTACTTTGTGACTAGTCTTAGACCTCTCGCATGCCCGATTCTTGGACCAAGAGTTCCATTGAGTAGGATGGGCGTTGACGCTGAAGAAAGTAGAATAGAATTCCAATCACGCCATCTCTTTCCGAACCCCACATGTCTCTAGACTTCTAGCAGGAATTTTGACCCCGTGTCAAAAGCTCTTGCTATATCAAGATTGAGGAGAAGACTCTGGTGTTTTTGCTTCTGTGAAACTGTGTCGATTCTTTTACTAGTTTGAAGTTGTCGTGTAGAGAGCGACCCTTCATGAAAATTATTAGAAAAGGAGGATTTTTTGGGAGCTTTTTCCTTCTGATCTATGTCCTCTTCTCAATGTAATACAAGTGGCAGAAAATTCTACTTATAAGGAGATCTAACTTCATGCAAAACTACAGTATGGGATAAATTTCAGTCTCACCTCTTACTATACATGAATGGGCTAACTGGGTATCTTGACTTTCCACCGAAAATAATTGTTAAAAAAAATAATGTAGCTGGCCCAATAATTCCAAGAAGCCCGTTGGCAGTGGCGTGGGTGATGGGTGGCAGCATCGAGGGGGCATGTGTGTTCATGGTGACGAGGCCATGCATGAATGGCCCTCGGGTTTCCACTGAGATTATTGCTTAAATAATGAATAATTAAGAGAAGCCCTTAGGTCGCCATGGGTGATGAGTGGCAGCATCGAGGGGTTCATGGTGACGAGGCGAACTTGTCAGCTGTCGGCGGTGACAATCGTTCTTTATAAATCTAGACCGTTCGTCGACTCGTAAACCCGTTTAATTTAATGTATACTCCTCTTAGCTAGGCCGATTCGCGCCCATTTTAAGCGGAGGATGTTGGCATCGCAGGTCGGCAGCTCACAGGCAAGGGTGCAGGGCAACCACGGACGACCAAAAGCCTGCCCGTTTCCGTCGGCCCAGCTCTTGCCGGCGCCGGGGAGCTAGCTAGCCACCTGTCAGCAGCGCAGCAATGGCGGGGTCGCCGTGGTCGACGCTGGAGGACTGGCGCGGGGACGCGCCGCTGCTCTCATCGGCCTGGAGCCTGCCGCCAGGCGGCGATGGGGCCAAGCAGCAGCCGGGTCTGCTCCGGCGGGCGTGGGGCGCGGTGGCTGCGGGGGCGCAGGAGATGTGGTCGTTCGCGCGCACCGACCGCCGGAAAGCCGTGTACGCGGCCAAGTTCGGCCTTGCGCTGTCCGTCGTCTCGCTGCTCGTCTTCCTCCGCGAGCCGCGCGACATCGCCGCCCACTCCCTCTGGGCCATCTTCACCGTCCTCTTCATCTTCGAGTTCAGCATCGGTACGTAATTTCCGACGTCAGTTTCGTCGCCGGAGCTGCCCTGGATCCCAGATTAGGCTAGCCGTGTCATGTTTATGTCTTCGTAATCCCGCGACTCACGTACCTGTGGAACACTCTTTCCCGGCAACTCTGCAAATCATCTCAGTTGAACTTCACTCCGCAGGTTTAGCCGATGCATCATCGGACTGTTGAACTAGTTAATATGAGATGCATGCATCTGCATGCGTCCAAAGGGAGAGGGCTGAACGTGCTTGGAGATTCTTCACAGCCATTCCAAATTCCTCTAAGCCATTCCCATTTTAAGATTTGCAAGTCCTATGTAAAATAGTTATTTCCAAGTCAACTAAGTTGCACAAATCAAACTTATTGTCTACTTGCCTAATTCTAAGCATACCCACTTGTCTGGTTTCCATTTTTAAAGCCAGACAATTCCAAAATGTTTAGTTGTCTAGTTTCCATTTCAAACCAAGGTATACCTTTTCTCCTATACCAAGGCCGATAGTTTCGTTTGAACCATTTATCCCTTTTTTCTCAACAATTAGATTGAGGATTAATATTTAGAACTAGAAGTAAGAAAGTGTCAGCGACCACATAGAGGGTCCCGACAAATTCTAGATGAAACTATGCAAAAATTTAATACAATTTTGTAGCATGACAGGTGACGCAGTAAGAAGTTAAAATAAGGGAGCAACTAGTTCTCGTCGACTCAGAATTAGCTTAATTCTCTGTCAGTTGCAACCCACTTGTAAGCTCTATGGGGAAACATTCGGAACCCACCAAAGTTCAAAAAATATTTTGCACTTTTTATTTCCACATTTATCAAATTAAAACTAAATTTTAATCAATTTGACGTTCAGTTGGAATTTGAACCAAATATAGTCCACAATTTTTGTTAGAATTATATTCTGGTACCCACAAATTCACAAAATTTTGGGAAAAATCAGTTGTAGCCCACTTACAACTGGCCAAAACTCAGTTGCAATTACTTGAAACTCGCATATGCACGGATCATGATGAAAATCTAACGGCTCTGGAGGTAACTGGGCTTAGAGCATCTCCAACGGGTCCCCCCGAATCCTCCCTATATGTCCGGATGGACAGCCCGGACTGTGTCCGCCAGGAGAGAGTAAAAATATCCTCCCAACTGGTCTCCCCGGCCAAACTCTCCCTATTTGTCCGGACTATCCGGCAACCCCATAGTTAGCCCATATATGGGCTGAGTTTGAGGGCGTCCAAACACGTCCGGGCTGTCCGCTAGACCCACTTTGGACAACTTTTCAGTTTCTTTTTCTTTCTTTTGTCCTTTTGTTCTTCTCTCCTTCTCCATCAATCACACGCAAGTGACCGGACAAATTTGGGGGACATGGCTGGAGCCACATATTTTTTAGGGTCCAAAGCGGACACATCCGGACACGTCCGACCGTGTCGCGGACAATTTAGGGGCCAAATTTGTCCACTGTGGTTGGAGATGCTCTTAAGCTAATTCTCTTTCGACTAGGAACTAGCAAAAAATAGTTGAAATAAATAATTTGGCATTCACAATTTTGATATTTGTATATACAATATTGTACCGCAATATTCGACTGTAGTTAAAATTTGACACTGTTTATACTTTGGAGGACGGCCTATGTCTTAGTTAGTAGTGTCCGTTGTTGGTTGGAGGACCTGCGACGCTACGTGTCCCGTTCAACATTTCCCATGTGATCCTGACCTGATTTCGCGGATCAAAAGTTCATGTTGCAGTACAACAAGGGACGGAACACTCTTTCCCCACCCCGTGCCCTCCCGCTACAGTAGATCAGAGGCGACCGGAGGGGCGAAAGCACTTTTCCGCCGTGAATCCGCCTCCCTCCTCCTTCTCATCGGCCCAGTGCCGTCGGAGGGGGGAGGGGGCGTCGATTCACCAGCCGGACTTCGTGTACAGCTAGTCTAGTTGGCTAGGTTGTTAGGGTTTCTCGCCGTCCTCGGCTTCGTCTATGGAGGTGGTGGAGGCGGCGGTGAATAAATCTGCTTCGGATTCGTTCTTGGCGACATGCGTGGCGGCGGTCGCCGGTGGATCTGGTAGCTGTTCTTCCGGGCGAGGATTGCGTGGTGGTGGCGCTGTCCTCGATGCGGATTTTGGTACTCGGTCTCCGCCATCGCGGCGGTGCTCGCTCTGGCGCCGAAGTGGAGATCTCGAGTTTTCTCAAGAGCATGTTCCGGCTGGTGCCGTTCTTACTGCTGGCGCCGGTGGACACTGCTGCTCCTCTGTCTCTACTCTGGTTCTGTGGAAGGTGGTGGGAGGATCTGTCTCCCTTTCCCGACGGCGTCGGCTGGAAGGGGTGGATCTTCGGTCCGGCGATGGCTCCGGGGCTTGGCCCCGGCCTGCGTGCCACAAAGATGCAAGCTTCGCCTTGGGCGAGCTTCCTCTTCTGGTCCACAAAGCTGCTAGTCAGCAAGGAGGCCTCGCCGGGCTTCGATCTGTGGCTCTCGTCGTCCTCTCGTCGGGCGGTTGCTCCGGTGACCTCGGTGGTGGGCGGCGTTCGATGGTGGTTGGCACAGAGGATCCTAGGGACCTCTTTGTAATTTCGGTTTCTTTCATGTTCCTCTGTGCCTTTGTGTTTGGACAGCTGGGTTTCCAGTGTCTTCTCTTGTATGCGTACGTGCCCTGTACTACAAACTTTTCATATGTATGAATGGTAATCGTATTGTACTAAAAAAAGTTCATGTTGCAGTGTGAATCTGCAGCGCCATTCTCTCTCTCTTTCTTAAAACAAATCACAGGTCAGTGTCAAGATCTTCCATGCAGGTCCATCTGTCCCACTGTCCATTATTAGCCTTTTTGCGAATCACCTTTTATTATTATGGTTGATGCATGCTGGCAGCCAAAATTTGAGATCACCCGGCGACATTGAGATAGCGGCGTTTCATTTCGATAATTTATGTCGGTTCACTTGCCGAATTCATGTACAAGTCTAGATACATCCGCATGTGGACAAATGGAAGACATCTAATTTGGAACGGAGGGAGTATTATATTGAGCATGCAAGTCACCTCGGACACGGCTGCCAAATTTAATTGTTAGGTTTTCACTTCGTTTTATAAAAATGGGTTGACACTCAAAATAGGCACACGACACACCCAAGTATGATAAAAGGTGCTGAAAAACAGGGGCGGATCAGGGGGCGAGGGGTGGGTCCAGTAGGTATATGCTTGATTAGCCTAATATAATATCCAGTAATTAGCCTAATTCTAATGCTGCCCAGACCAGCGACTATCCCAGTATTGCAGCGCGCTAATTTCTACGGACCTAACCCAATGCATCTAGCCAAGGGCCTAAGGCCACAATGGGACTTGCGTGCTAATCTAGTTAATTGATGGATGGATGCATCATCCATCTATATTATCGCCTATCAGACTTTTTATATTACAAGCACGATCATATCTAGTCTATCTTCTCCGCCTTTGTCGCTGCCGCCACTGCCACCGCCTCAAGACACGACCACACGGATTCGAGGGAAGCTGTGACAGTTCCGCGACTTTTTCCATTGTCGACGACGACTATGAACTGCCGCCGTCACGCGCACCACGCCTTCGCGCCACGCTCAATTTCTTTGACTGAATGAGATTTGGTCCCATGATTAGCTAGAATCATTACATGTTTACTTTCTGAATGAGCATTTTTCTCACACCACGAGTTTGGAGGGATTCTAGATTGTGTTTTAATTAGTTGCATATATGGGACTAAAAAACGAATTTTAGATGTTTTAAAAAAATTCTACGAAAAAGTGAGAGTGTTGACAAAATATGTGTCTACAATCTTCAAATTTTTTAGATTAAAATTTGAAAGGAGCAACGAGAAAAAAATAGAATCTAATATGAATAGTGGCATTTTTTACTATTGTCTTTTCGTGACGCTAATGACACTATTCACACAAGATTTGTCTTTTTTTTCCCAATACTCCTTTCGAGTTTGGACCTGAAAAAATTGGAGATTGTAGACACTTATCTTGTGAATACTCACACTTTTTTGTAGAATTTTTTAAAACTTTAAAATTGTTTTTTAGTGTTACCACGTGGAGTACCTAAAGAGGTGGTAGCACTGTATTAATTTTTGAGTGAAATGTTTTTAGGGGATTTTTGAGTGAAAGGTGGTACAGATGTAAACGGTATCCGCATCCAAATCCACATCCGCATCCGTTTTTAAGGATATGGTATGCAATTTTAGTAATCCGACGGATTTAGATACATATGGATTTTGGTTAGGCGGATATCCAACAGATATGGTAGCGGGTATGGTCCTACATATGCGGATTATCCACACTTTTTTGCGGATTACCCGCACTACTCAATTAGGATTATCCGATTAATATTGAGCGTAACGATACTTCCCAATAGCCAATTAATTTATTTACACACTGACCTAATCACCCGTTTGCCTTTTCTGTATATAATTAGCTCTATCCTAATACGAGCAATAATATATTCATCCTGTCAATGTAACTGTGCACGCAGTGGACAAAAATGATGTCCGACAACGCAATATTATACGTATTCCACTATATTCTAGGCCAAAATTTATCTATTAACTAGTATGATTATTATCATGTTTAATGTATTGCTTGTTGCAGATTAAAACATACTAATAAAGCTAATTTATTTTCTTCTCGTAAATTGTTTTTTAAAAATCGCAAATGAGTTTCATGTTCAAGGAAAATTGCATGCGGGAAGAATATTTTTAACCTTTGGCCACTCTTTAGTGTAATGTATTCAGATAGTCTTTTTGTTCATATTGTTTGTATAGTGAAATTGTGTTTCTTTGCACGTATTTATCCGCTTCTGTTCTGAATTGGAAATGGAATCCGTTGTCCGATATAACGCACTCGGTCATTATCCGATCCGCTCCGAATTCGACAAAGAAATGAGAACAGATATGGAAAGAGCAATATTCGATCCGATCTGTTTATGTCCGCAGCATATTCTCTCGAGCATGGCACCGTCTGTAATATTCGATCTGATTTGTTTATGTCCGCTGCATATTCTATCGAGCAAGTCACCGTCTGTACGCCCACCAAAAAGCCCAAGACATGCATGTCGGTTTGGGCCAGCCAGCCCAGATCTGGGCCCGTCGTCGCCGCGCCCCCGCAGCCGACCACCGCGCCATCATCTTCACCCACCAGGAAAGCCGGACCGCCGCCGTACGACCCCGCACGCATCAGATCCGACCCCGCACCGTGTCTTACCTTTATCTCACTATGGACTATGGAGCCCTGTCTACACCTGAAAAAAAAGGTGTGTTGCCTTTGGTTGATTTGGTCCACTATTATGCAGGTGCAACTTTAAGCAAAGGTTTCAACAGGGGATTAGGAACACTTACTGCTGTAGGGCTTGCTCTAGCAGTTGGCGAATTGTCCAAGAACTTGGGGCAAATGGAAGCAGTGATTCTTATAATGAGCACATTTGCTGCTGGTAAGCATTGGGGGCCTTTCCTGGTGCATTTCATGTAAGTGTATACAATTGTAGGGTAACGTAAGCTTTTATGTTTTTCACTGCTAGGCTTTAGCACAAACTTGGCAAGGCTACATCCAAAGATGAAGGATTATGACTATGCATTTCGCGTATTCTTGTTGACATTCTTTATTATCATGGTTGCTGGGTACAAGACTGGGGATTTCATTGACACGGCTATGAGTAGAAGTATATTGGTTGCTATTGGTGCTGCTGTCACTCTTGTAATCAACATCGGCATTTACCCAATCTGGGCTGGAGAGGATTTGCACAATTTGGTTGCAAAGAATTTTTCTGCTGTTGCCAAATCCTTGGAAGGTATAACTCTCCACCTCCACTGGCTCCTTATAATTTTATTGGTGTTGCAAAGTCATGCTTAGAATCGCAGTATCTGTGAAGTTGTATTATTTAACTCTATATTGCAACAAAAGGTAGCAAATATTAGCTGTGGTATCGTTGCAATGCCAGAGAGTATAAATATATCTGATTTGTATGCCGACTTGGCTGTTCACTAGGCTGTGTCGATGGATATCTGAAATGCATGGAGTATGAAAGGATTCCTTCAAAAATACTAACATATCAAGCTTCTGATGATCCTTTATATAGTGGGTACAGGGCATCTGTCGAGGCATCTGCACAAGAGGAAACTCTGGTTGGTTCTTAACCTAAAGCTAACACTTATATTTAAAATTATCTCACCTTTTCTTTCAGTGTTGACTCTGTTCTGTTGTATTGCTCCTAGTTAGGTTTTGCTAAGTGGGAACCACCCCATGGACCTTACAAAATGATGAACTACCCTTGGAAGAGCTTCACCAAAGTTGGTGGAGCATTGAGGCATTGCTCCTTTGCAGTCATGGCATTGCATGGTTGCATTCTTTCAGAAATTCAGGTTTGCTAATGTAGTTTCCTCGACAACCTGTTAAAGTTTTGCATTTATTTCCTAAATAAAAATATATTTGATTTCATTTCTAGGCACCGCCAGAATTCAGAAAAGCTTTTTCTTCAGAAATTTATAGAGTGGGCAGAGAAGCTGCTAAACTGTTGTGTGAGCTTGGAAACAACGTTAAGACAATGACCAAGTTGAGGTCTCAAGATATTCTATTTGAAGTCCACTTGGCAGCTGAGGAGTTGCAAAAAAAGATTGATGAGAAGTCATATCTTCTGGTGAATACTGAAAGATGGGATACTAGCAAACGAGCTGAAGGAATAAAAGATGCTATTAATGGCAAAAGTGTCATTTTAAAAGAAAATAACAATGAAGCGACAGAGACTACAATATCTGATCAAACTTCGGTGAACCATTACAAAAGTTCATTTCTTAGCGGGTATGATTCATCATCAACTATTGACGTTGACAGGACACTACTGTCATGGCCTGCTCGAAGATCTTTCCATTCAAACTTGCCACTTGAAGACGAAGAGTCAAAAACATATGAAAGTGCAAGTGCCTTATCCCTGGCCACATTTGCCTCACTTCTAATCGAGTTTGTTGCCCGGCTACAGAATGTTGTTAGTGCATTTGAAGAGCTAAGTGAGAAGGCTAACTTCAAGGAGCCTGTTGAAGACCCTGTTGCATATAGCACGGGTGATGGTTGGTTCCCCGATAAAATATGCAAATCTCCAGGACTGTAGAGTTGACATTGACGATGATACAGCAAGGTTGTTCCCCCATATGAAACTTTGCCACTTGTCTTCAACATCCAGTTTTATTGAATAATTTGGACAGTGTGTATAATACCAAACTCGTGTATTTCCAATGAGAAGATTGATGGTTGTATTTCTTATGGAGCTCCTGTTGCTGCCACAAAAACCATCGCCTATAGTAGAACTGTTGATCCATGTATTTCCTTAGTGTGTTTTGTTAGATGTGTATAGGTCTCTTCCTGTATATCCCCATTGTATATGGGTTTACTGCACTTTACCACACATGTACATGTATTGGCCTTTGGCCCACTGAGAATACTAGTTGCTCATTCTCTAACATGGTATCAGAGCATATGTTAGCTCTCCTCTCGCACGCTGCAACTCCGTGCACGATCTACTGCTGTCGCCGCCGTTGCTAGGTTGGCCGTCGGTTGCTTCTTCCTCTTGCTCGGAATCGAGCTCTGCTTGCCCGAAAGTCTCTTTTCGGCCGCTATTTTTCTCTCCTTCGTGCTGCTGTCTGGCCGGTCGCCGCCGCCCCTCTCCTGGCCTATGGCACCGCCGCCTCTCCTCCGGCCTACTCCGGACAACCGCGCCGCCGCCCCTAGGCCTGTTGCGCCGCCTCCCTCTCCCGGCCTGCCGCGCCCTCTTCCGGCCTGCCGCTCCGGCCGCCGCCCTGCCACCGCAGCTCCGGCCGCCGCCTAGGCCTACCGTTGCCCCGCTGCCTCTTGCGGCTCTGGCCATCGCCCACTCGTTTGAATCGGGCTGGTGAGGCTGCTGAGATCCAGTTTCTCTCTCCATTGACTTCAAAAAAAAACAGGGAGTCCGCGATGTCTTTGTCCGGCTATGTTGTTGTTCCTCGGTGCTCTGTGATCTTTGATGGCACCAACTATGCAGAGTTTGTGGGCTTTATGCGTATTCACATGCGCGGCCTTCTGCTTTGGGGCGTTCTCTCTGGTGAGGTCTCCTGTCCGCCGTGCCCCGTTGCTCCTGTGGCTCATACTCCATCGGTGCCAACCGTTCTTGCCGCTGATGCTTCTCAGGCTGATCGGAATGTCGCCAAGGATGCTGATACTCTTGCAGTTGAAGCCTATGACCAGCAGGTATCGGATTACTCGGAGTCTCTCTCCATTTATCGGGATGCTCTGTCTGTTTATATTCAGTGGTGCAATGATGATGCTCGTGCTGCTGCTGTCCTCACTGCCAGTGTTCTACCCCAGTTTGTTTCTGAATTTATGGGATTGGACACTGCTGCTGGGATGTGGACTTATCTTTGTCAGCGCTATCAACCCTCAGGTGATGCTCTCTACCTATTTGTAGTGCGTTAGGAGCATGACCTTCAACAGGGAGACTCTACTATTGATGAGTTCTACACACAGTGCTCTGTCATCTGGCGTCAGCTTGACTCTCTAAGGACTGTTGTTTGTGGTGCTTGTCGCTGCTGTCAGACAGTGAGGTCAGATTTGGAGTTTCAGCGTGTCCATGAGTTCATGTCTCGCCTCCGTCCCGAGTTTGAGCCTCGGCGTGCTCACTTGCTTGCCCGTGGTCGTGTTCCTATATCAGAGGTGCTTGCAGAGGTTCGTGCTGAGGAGACACACCTCCGTTCTGCTGGTTTGCTTGCGACTCCCACTGTGTTAGCTGCCCGGGCTCCTGTGTCGTCTGCTCCCTCGCTGCTACACACTCCTTCAGGGGGGTGGGGCGCCCTCCTTTTGCAGAAGCGGGCCGTCGCTCTCACACCTTCTGTGGCTACTACAAGAAGCCCAGTCACCCAGAGTCTGACTGTCACAAGAAGCAACGCGACCTGAGTCGCTCCTCTACTAAAGCTTGTGCGCCTTCCTCGACGAAGAAGCACACTGATCAGGATATTGTACGAATCAAGCGTATATTGGCTTCCTCGGGCTCTTCCTCTATGGGCACCGTTGCCTCGCTGACTGCTTCCTCGACTACTGCTACTCCGCCACCACCGCCTACACAGTCAGGTACATCTCCGTGGGTTCTGGATTCTGGAGCTTCCTTTCACATGTCTTCTGATTCTTATGCTCTATCTTCTCTTTGACCTCCTGATTCCCCTGTCAATGTCCTCACTGCCGATGGCACACCTCTTCCTGTTGCTAGTCGTGGCACCCTTTCTACTTTGTCTTTCTCTGCTCCTAGTGTTTCTCATGTTCCCCGTCTTATCATGAATCTTTTTTCCGCTGCCTAACTTACTGATTCTGGTTGTCGTGTCATTCTTGATACCGACTCTTCCTCTGTTCAGGATTGTCACACCAAGGCTCTAGTTGGAGCTGGCCCTCGGCGCCGTGATGCTCAGGGCCTTTGGGAGGTTGACTGGCTTCGTGTTCCTTCCGCTGCCACCACACCCGCCAGTTCACAAGCTCTTGCTGCCTCTTCTTCTGTGTCCTTCTAGCAATGGCATCATCAACTTGGCCATATCTGTGGCTCTCGCTTGTCATCGTTAGTGCGTCAAGGTGTCTTAGGGTCTGTCTCTGGCGATGTTTTTTTACATTATAATGGTTGTAGACTTGGCAAACAGACTCAGTTACCTTATCCTACGAGTGAGTCAGTCTCTCATCGTCCTTTCGACTTAGTTCATTCTGATGTGTGGGGTCCTGCTCCCTTCGATTTGAAAAGGGGTCATCGCTACTATGTTCTATTCATTAATGATTTCTCTTGCTACACTTGGCTCTATTTTATGATATCTCGCAGCGAGGTTCTCTCTATATACAAGCGATTTGCTGCCATGGTTCGCACCCAGTTCTCCACGCCCATTCGTGTTTTTCATGCTGACTCGGCTTGTGAGTACATATCCCAGATGTTGCGTGTTTCTTGCCGAGCAGGGTACCCTTGCCCAGTTCTCCTGTCCCGGTGCCCACGCTCAGAATGGCGTTGCTGAGCGCAAGCATCGCCACCTCCTTGAGACGCCTCGTGCGTTGATGATCGATGCCTCTCTTCCTCCCCACTTTTGGGCTGAGTCTGTTTCCGCATGCACCTATCTTATCAACTTCTAGCCTTCCGCTGCCTTGCAGGGTGGTATCCCTTTGGAGCGTCTCCCTGGTCGTTCTCCTGACTACTCCGCTCTTCGTATGTTTGGGTGTGTGTGATATGTTCTTCTCGCTCCACGAGAACGCACCAAACTTGCTGCTCAGTCGGTCGAGTGTGTCTTTCTTGGATACAGTGATGAGCACAAGTGTTACCGGTGTTGGGATCCTGTTGGTTGTCGGCTGCGTATTTCGTGCGATGTGACTTTTGATAAGTCTCATTCATACTTCCCGCGTCCAAACTCCTCGACCTTTTCAGTTGATGATACCTCCTTTCTTATCCTTCCCGACACATCTCGCTCTGTGCCTCATGTTCCTCCTCCTCCACCTACACCCCAGTGAGTCCTCCTGTTCCTGATACACCACCGATGCCACCCTCTTCCCCTCCTCCTTTGTTCCCTACCACTCCGGTGCGTCCTCCTCTTTCTCCCTTTCTTCTCCACTATACTCGTCGCTCTCATGCCGTCGATTATCATTCCGACGAGCCTTCCACTTCCGGAGCGCCCCCTTCCCGTGTACACCGGCTCATAACCTCCGTGCTCGACCTTCATTACGGCCTCCTCTTCGGTATTCTCCTTCCCAGTACGACCTTTCTGCTGTTGCTGAGCCCACTTCCTATCGGGATGCCATGGCTCAGTCTGAATGGCAGCTTGCGATGGTTGAGGAGATTGCCGCGCTTAATGATGACGTGAAACACACGTTCGTTGGGAGACCCCAGGAGGAAGGTATGAAGCAGTGCAGCAGCAAGTTTTCCCTCAGTATGAAACCAAGGTTATCGAATCCAGGAGGAGTAGTAGCACTTCAGAAGGTTGTCAACGGCACCAGAAAAGTATGCTTGAAGGGTGGTTTGGACTGTTGACGTGGAACCTGCACACAACACAATCAAACTACTTTGCCCCAACAAAACAGGAAGGTTGTCAATCTCCCGGCTTGCTGAAAACAAAGGGTTAAACGTATGGTGTGGAAAATAGTGTTTAATTGCAGAAAGTAAAAGAGAACAATGATTGCAGTTGGTGGTTTTATCAGTGTAAAAGAATGGACCGGGGTCCACAGTTCACTAGTGGTATCAATCCATAAAGATAAATGACATGTTGGGTAAACAAATTACAGCTTGGCAATTGATAAAATAGTGAGCGCATGACAATGCATATATATGACAAGATGACTACCATGATATTTAATTGGGCATTACGACAAAATACATAGACCGTTATCCAACCGCATCTATGACTAATAATCCACCTTCAGGTTGACATCCGTGTTCCCCGTTGGTATTAAGTTGCAAGCAACGGATAATCGCATTAAGCAATGTGCGTAAAGTAAAAAAGTACATATGACCGTGGACATAGCATTGTTATGTTACCCCTAGTGGCAACAACACATCCACAAGCTTAGACGTTGCTGTCACTCGCCCAGATTACTGGAGACTGAACTCACTATCTAGCATAAATATTCCCTCTTGGAGTTACAAGCATCTACTTGGCCAAAGTATCTACTAGTAACGGAAAGCATGCAAGATCATAAATAACACGTAACATAGATTTATAATCAACTTGATCATAGTATTAAATATCCATCGGATCCCAGCAAATACAACTTGTAGCATTACAATAAGATGATCTTGATCATGTTAGACAGCTCACAAAATCTAAACATGATGGCATAAAGTGTAGATACAACCATCTAGCTACTGCTATGGACCCGTAGTCCAATGATGAACTACTCACGCATCACTCCGGAGGTAGGCATGGCGATGTAGAGCCCTCCGGTGATGATTCCCCTCTCTGGCAGGGTGCTGGGAAGAGGTTCTGGACCCTCCCGAGCTAGGGTTGACGACGGCGGCGCCTCTGAAACTTTTCGTGGATAATGGCTCGGGTATTTAGGATTTTCGCGTCGGGGGGAATAAGTAGGCGAAAGGGCGGCGGCTGGGGGCCCCCGAGGGGCCCACACAACCCTAGGGCACGGCAGGCAGGGGGGCCGCGCCCAGGGTGCGTGTGGCCACCTCGTGGCTCGGCTCCGTCTCTCCTGTTGACTCCGTGTGCGTGTCGGTGAAATAGGGATCTCCGTTGATTTTCGTCCAATTCCGAGAATATTTTCAAAATAGCTTTTCTGGAATACAAAAATAGCAGAAAACAGGAACTGACACTGTGGCATTTTGTTAATAGGTTAGTCCCAAAAAAATGTATAAAAGTGATATGAAGTGGATGCAAAACATGTAACAATTGGTATAATATCAACATGGAACATCAAAAATTATAGATACGTTTGAGACGTATCACTTGAGCGCACTGGCACGTGGGATCTGGTTTCCCCTCCTCCCGGTGTTCGTCCCATCACGTGCAAGTGGGTCTATAAGATTAAGACTCGTTCTGATGGTTCTCTTGAGCGTTACAAAGCTCGTCTTGTGGCTCGTGTTTTTCAGCAGGAGCAGGGCCACGATTATGATGAGACATTCGCTCCCGTGGCCCACGTGACCACTGTCCGCACCCTTCTTGTTGTGTCTTCTGTTCGTCATTGGTCTGTGTCTCAGCTTGATGTCCAGAATGCCTTTCTCAATGGCGAGTTGCGTGAGGAGGTTTACATGCAGCCACCGCCGGGCTACTCTGTTCCTGATGGTATGGTCTGCCGCCTTCGGCGCTCCCTCTATGGCCTTAAACAAGCCCCTCACTCCTGGTTTGAGCGTTTCGCCTCTGTGGTGACTGCTGCTGGTTTCCTGCCTAGCGATCATGACCCAGCGTTATTTGTCCACACCTCGCCTCGTGGTCGGACTCTTCTCCTTCTATATGTTGATAACATGATCATCACTGGCGACGACTCTGAGTACATTGCCTTTGTTAAGGCCCGCCTCTGTGAGCAGTTCCTGATGTCTGATCTTGGTCCACTTCGTTATTTTCTCGGGATTGAGGTTTCTTCGACTTGTGATGGCTTCTTTATCTCCCAAGAAAAATATGTTCAGGATCTTCTCGCTCATGCTGCTCTTGGTGATGAGCGCACTGATGTGACTCCTATGGAGCTCAACATTCAGTTTCGTGCTACTGACGGTGATCCTCTCACTGATCCCACACGCTATCGTCACCTCGTTGGGAGTCTTGTCTATCTAGCTGTCGCGCGTCCAGATATTGCATATATTGTTCATATTCTGAGTTAGTTTGTTTCAGCTCCCACCTCTATCCACTATAGTCACATGCTTCATGTTCTACGATATCTTTGTGTCACCATCTCTTACCGCCTTTTCTATCCCCGCTCCAGCTCTCTTTAGCTCCAGGCCTAATTTGATGCTACGTGGGCTAGTGATCCTTCTGATCACCGCTCGATGTCTGCTTACTGTGTCTTTCTTGGAGGTTCTCTCATTGCCTGGAATGTTGGGATTTGTCCACAGGATCGATCACATAAAGCTAGACGAACGCACACACGCAAAAACTTTTGCCAAAGGTGCTTGTCGCGCCCGTTCTTTTTTCTTTATTGCTTCTCAAATCACACAGTACAACTCGATGATACAAGACGCAGCCTTTTTTTTTTTTGACACATCCAACCATCCGTATATTCAACGATCAAACCACATACACCGTACATAGATTGAAAAGCAGAAGAAGAACCAACATACGGGGAGGATCCAGAGCCACCACAGAGAGTCGCAGCTTCCCGGCGACGGAGACGAAGGCCGGCAACCACCTTGCCACTGCCTGGGCACTTTTAAACCCTTAAGAGACGCCGTCTTGACTGCCCGCCGCGCCGCGATGGAGCACTTGTCGATGAACACGAAGGGCGGCGCCCCCCTGGCACCGCTTCCCCGCCAAGCCTCGGCCGCCAATAGATCCGTCGCAGGAGAAGCTCCAGCCTCCCGTCCAGCCTGGATGAACACCACATCTCCAGCGCCGCCGCACCGCAGCAGAAGGAGAAGAAGACCGCGCACGGCGGATCCGCGGATCCGCGAGCACGGCAAGGTCGATGACCACGCGACGGAGCCCCGCCGGAACTCCACCACCGGAGAGGAAGGACGCCGACTCCAAAAACCCACCAGCCGCACCACCGCCTCCTCAGCGCCGCCGGCGGGAACCTCCACACTCCTACCCTATGTACACGGAGGGATCCGGGGATCCCCCACCCACCCGCCGCCGGAGCGGACGGGGGGAGAGAGATCCCGCGGATCCGCGACGGCGAGAGCGGCGTGCGCAGGCGATTCCAAGAAATCGCCTCCTCAGCACTGTAGCGAGGAGGAGGGGAAAGTGCACATACAAGACGCAGCCTTGGTCATGCTTATATACACGCACCAACGGCCGATCCACAATCCTACTCCAACTAGTACTCGTACTCGTACTCAACTAGCCAAACTAGCTAAGCTACAAACCTACTCGTACAAAGACTCAAACATGAAATGACTATGGGATGCAAGCCATGCATGCACAAGGACTCCACGGACAAGACTAGACTTTCCTAATCTTAAAACTGCCTTAACTTTGATTAGGCAAGATTATTTTCAACATGGAAGACGAAGAAACAGACTGCAGTTTCCCGCTCGAGTGCCGAGGCTGAGTTGCGAGCGATAGCTATGTTGACGGCTGAGGTGACCTGGTTGCGATGGTTACTCGAGGATTTTGGTGTGTCTGCTGCTGCACCGACTCCTCTATTGTCAGACAATAAAGATGCTATCAGCATTGCCCGTGACCCGGTGAAGCACGAGCTCACCAAGGACATCGGTATGGATGCCTTCTTTGTGCGTGATGCACAAGATCAGACTCTCGCTCTTCACTACGTGCCCTCTGAGTTATAGTTGACGGATTTTTTCACGAAGGCACAGACTCGAGCGCAGCATGAGTTCTTTCTCTCCAAACTCAGTGTTGTTCACCCACCATGAGTTTGAGGGGGGTGTTAGATGTGTATAAGTCTGTTCCTGAATATCCCCATTGTATAAGGGGTTTACTGCACTTTACCACACATGTACATGTATTGGCCTTTGGCCCGTTGAGAATACTAGTTGCTCATTCTCTAACATGTTTTAAGTACCCTGTAAATAATGTGTTACTTCTGGCTAGGCAAGAAGCGCCATGTAAACTGTTGATCCATATATTTGTTTGGCATGGGAAGTTCATGCACACTTTCTGCAACAGAGATATTTCTTCAGCTATTTGATGGAGAAGTAGTTGTGTTGTAGTTTGCTCATAACTTCATAAGTCATCATAGTGCTTTTGTTGGGATCTTGCTATCCCTGCATTGCTGTTCTTTGTTCTACACTGCTCAAAGTTGTGGTGTTGCTTTCCATGTGTTGGTGTGCTTCTGTTTGGACATGAGACTTGTGTGATTGAGTTAACTTTTATGTCTAGTCTTCTCACGATATTGCGTCAGCCAAAAACTCTGAATTTTGAAAGAAAACTGCAAAAACTAATAGATCACATAATTTCTACTTGATATGCTTCACCACTTAGTCTTACAAGTGGATGATATATGCTCTACAACGTATAGGTTTACAGAATTCTGCTTCTCTTGTATATATACAGCAGGAAAAAATTACAGGTACTAAACTACAGGCTATATATATTCACCATTCTTTCCTTTCTGTTTCCCTATCCCCTGTTTAACTATATCCAATATATGATTATGGCAGCTTCAGATGCAGAATTGCGCGTCGCGTTGACAAGATGAGCGCATGGTCAGGCGATTTCGCTTGTCATCTGTTGTCCCATTTAAAGAAGTTGACTGCGCAAAGCTCTTGAAAGGAAGGAAGGAACTCTGCTTTCTTTCTGTGGCCTCCTGCAGTCCGACTGAACCCATCCGATCTGATCCTCGTCGTTGTCATACACAACCAACTTCCCACGGAGCGAAACATCTGCAACAAGCAAAGAACGAAAGGTAAGCTACCAAGCTTGACAGAGATAGTTGGTGAAATGATGGAGATATGCCAAGCAAATGACCAGTTGGTACGTACCTCCGATTATTATCGTTGTTCTGTGGCCAATTTTTGTTCCGTCAAGCACCCCTAGGCAGACATTGCCCTTTTCCTGTAAAAGTCCAAGGAAAAGCATGAGGCCGATGAACCCCGAAGAAGAGGAAATGGGGCTGAAGATGTTACTCGGCGCCCCTGTGCACTTACACTGATGATCAAGTAGTCCTCAGGAGAGATTGTGAATGTTCTTGGAATCACGAACCATCTTTTCCTGAACTGCAGTTGCAAGGGCTTGAACAGTTCCTTCACATCATCCAGACCTGAAGATGTTGCAATGCTGAGTTGTTAACTCTTTACCCCAAGTGATCGAGAAGCGCACGATGTACTTATGAAGTATCGACAGATTCCATCACATTACCTCACTGGGAAATTCGGTTTCATGCAGAAAGGTAGTGTTTGATCTGATTCATCATGAACAAAGCCTGGAGAGACGTCTTCAAGCTGTCGAGTTACAAGGTAATAACCTGGTATTAAGTAACATGGAACATAACACGTTTAATCTGATGGAGAGCTAATATAGAAACTGACCGAAGCAATCAGCTTTCTGTATATTTCACGAGGGAAATACGTGTAAGAGCTCCCGCTGTCAAAGATCACTTGAGTCAGTTTCCCTGACTGCCTTCGCACGTTAAGCTCCTGACCCGCATAGTTTACTTCCTGCACTTCTGTGCTGTATACGTTCCTGAAATTACATAAAAGGTAAAAATGCCGCAATATGATGGATCATAAGCACAATGTTTGCATGTTAAAGCAAAAACAGAGCATTGTCAGAACTTGCACTATTCTCATCAAAACACTGCAGAAAATGGGGGGCAACAGTGAAAATATTAGAAAGAGTAAAGCAACATTGCAGAGCACTATGGGAAAAATTTCCATGTGCAGTTTGAGTGTTGCGAGCGACTGGAATCGGTTAAGATTTGCCGCGAACAGAGCATGTCATATCTTCTGAAGATGATGCAGCGTATCGGTATCCGAACAAGAAACGATGGACACATATGAAACTAATCTCGAAACAAAAGCAGGGGACGTACTCTGGACCGTTCCGGACGGGAACCCATGTCATTCCCCATCTGGGAACGTAATCATCGCCAAGGAACATGTAGCCGCTACTGCCGGGATCTGTGGGGATACAGTGGCCAAAAACGTTGGCAATGATCCCTTGGCTGGCCAGCTGGGAAGGAAGGCTTATTGCCCCATTGCTAAGGCCAAGGACCCCGTCAGTGCTGGCCGGTGTGTCCGAAAGCTTTCCTTGCTGATCATATGCACACCTAACAGACGGTACCAGAAATGGAAGTTTGTTACTATACAGACAACATCGTCCAAGTCTGAACATGTGAGACAGTTAGCTACCAGACAGCTTACCCGAACACGAGGTCTAAATTTTCTGTTTTGTCGTCGGCGGTGATCAGCTGCATTGTATCCCGTGCGAGCACGCCGGCGGAGGAGCTCCGGTCGGCGTACGCGATCTCGTAGTCGCATTGTTCGCAGGTGTCGCAGTAGTTCTGGTTGCCTTGCAGTTCCTGGCACTGTGAGTCCCTGGGGTGAACCATGTTCTGTTTTGCAGGCTTATATAGAGGATGAGGTCCCTGTAACAGGATAAGATGTTGATTACATGAGTATGGTGAAGATAGATATCTACAGTGATTCCGCTGCGACAACGCTGAATTCTGTTTAGGTGTGGTTAGAAATTCCGCGCACCTTTGTGCAGTTGGTGCAGGGTACGTCACACTGGATCCATGTCAGGTCAGTCCCGGTATCGATGTCGAGAAAGTAGGGTCTTGCAGGGTTTCCAATATTTATGGAAGTGTAATACTGCCTGCATTAAAAGGGTGTAAGAACAACAATTTGATGTTAGTACGTAGTAGAGTTCACTGCATTTTGAGTTTTTTAAACTCCATTGTGAATTCTGGTAAGTAAACAACTGCAGATAACAGGACTTGCTCAAAGATTATCCTTGAAAAGCAGAAATGGTAATCTGAACACCAAAATGTTGACTTTGGGAGTTGCACAATTCTTGCTTTTATTTGATTCATACCACTAGCGACATGTCTATCCAAATACAGACTATTCCTGCAGTTTGGAATCAAATGGTTTGCAGTTTAATATGTCGACGGTCGAACGACAGGACAGATATGCAACATTCCAAAATAAAATTCTTATCACGCGTGTGGCTAGTTTTCCAAATTTCTGGAAGGAATCAACTCAGACTCATCCGTGTGAAATTATTGGACAACAAATTACCCCTTATTTTCAGTAAAAAAATGAGATGTTCCTGCAGTCCAATTTCCGAAGGCAGCAGCATTTGAAAAGATCAGATACTCTCAGGAAACAATGAAAGTGGGAATGACGAGAAAAAAACATGCAGGTGGAACCGACAGAAATGTTAAACGCAATTCAGAAAAACAGAGCAAACCCCAGGTCCAACCAGCAAAGAAGAGCAAAATGGAACAACGAGAAGAACAAAGAATGCAAACGGAGCTTGGCTCTGATGGTTGGGTTCCCTGTGGTGGAACCAGCCCACCCAGGTTCAAGTCCTAGACTTGGCATGGGCGTTTGCATTTACCTGGATTTATTCCAGGATTATCCGGCGCTATTCTTTCAGTGGTAGGTGACGTGCCCGTCAACAGCGAGGCGCCTGTGGTGACTTCGTCAACCTCAAGATCTGCCGGCTCAGTCCTTCAGAGGTGCTCATAGGGGTAGGGTGTGCGTGCGTGCGTTCATAGGGGTGAGTGTATGTGCGTATTTGTGAGCGTCTGTGTTGTACTGTGTTCTCAAAAAAAAGAGAAGAACAAAGAATGTGATGTCAGTATGTAGAATTCTGAGTTCTGAACTTCTGATTGGTAGCAACCGGAGACAGCCCAAAGATTTAACCATGCAAGACAGAGATGGTATTCTGAACACGAAGATGTTGACTTCGGGATCAGAGTATGAGCCTTGTGTAATTTCATTTATGATATGGTGGTAGTTGACATGTGCATCGAAATACAGACTGTTTCTGCAGTTGGGATCTTAAAGGTTCCTCTGCATTTGAATAGGTCGGCCCGACAGGACAAAACTGTAGCATTCGAAAAGGAAAAAAACGAGATCCTTTCCTGCGCAAGTGGTCCAAATTCCTGTGACCGGGACAAAATGAGAAACTCCTGCAATCCAATTTGCGTAGAAGATCGACTCTTGTTTGAAATAACAAAATGGATGATGAAAATCCGAGTTCATGATAGAAGTGGCAAAAATGTCAGTCCAACTTGAGACACAATCGATCATCCAGATGCAATTAAGAAACCGAAGAACAAGCAGCCCAGAGGCCACGAAACGAATTTCCTGTGTGACACAGAATTGTGGTGTCGGACGAAGAACAGAGTCGAATTTTCGCAGCACGAACCTCTCTGGGAGCACGGCCGTTGCCGGCGACGCCTTGACGCTGCCGGCCTTCTTGGGGTGGAGCGGCAGCAGGAAGGACGAGGAGGAGGCGCCCCCGTCGGCGCTCCATCTCCACCACTCCGACCCAAGGACCTCCGGGGAGGAGGAGTACATGCCGTGGCAGTAGTGCCCGGCCACCGCGAACGCCGCGAGCACCATGAGCGCCCCCGCCGCCCGCCGCAGCGTCCACCATCCCTGTCGCTCGACGCACGCTACCGGTGCGGCGGTGACGTCGTCGTCGTGGTGGTCCGGGAGGGCGATCACGAAGACAGCGCCGTGGCCATGCAGCCGCGCCGTCTCCTCCTCCGCCGACGACAGCAACGGCGCCGAGTCCGCCATCTCCATACACCGGCGAGCTGATCAATCAATCCTTGCAGCGAGCGACGGAGGGAGGAGGCGGTGGTGGTCTCGTGGGCGCGAAGGCAACGTGGGATATGTCGAGGCTGTTGGCTTGGTCTGGGTTTGGTATAATACTGATCGCTCGCCGCGGGTTTTGGATTCCCGGCCGTGCCCGGTTGACTTTAAACGTAGGCGGGCGGGAGGGCAGAATCGTAAGCTAGCAAAAGGGAGGCTGTCCCTATCGTCCATGGCCGTGTCCGCTTGTGTGTGTGATCCCCGCGGCCGCACTCCGGCCCGTCGCAGCGTGGCGCGCCGACGGTGGTGGACAGCCGGAGAACAAAGATCTTGTTGCACGTACGGCCAAGTGTCTCCCCTTTTCCATACATCAAATTGTCTTTTTACTAGTAGTATAGTAGTAACAAAATGACAAGTGTACACCTGTTGAAAACATCGGACACGAGAACTTGACTGTGACAAGATGGTTAGGAGGGTGGTTGTACCTCCAACCCACTAGAGTTTAAATTTTAGATTTGACATTGGTGTTTCTCATTTAGGCGGAATGTTCTTCAGTGGGAGGCGACGTTCCGTCGACAGCGAGGCGTCTGTGCTGATTTCGTCAATCTCAAGACCTGACCGCTGGTTCAGTCTTTCGGAGAAGCTCATAGGGGTAGGGTGTGCGTGCATGCGTTCATAGGATTGAGTGTGTGCACGTGTATGTGAGCGTCTGCGTTGTACTGTGTTTCGCAAAAAAAAGAAAAACACCGGATACAACACGCTAAATATGTGCACACCACTACACACACAAGGATTTGGCAGAGGACGGCGTGCTCTATCCCCACGAACTTATTCCGGTGCTAGCAACGGCACCCTCCACTTCGTCTGCCGAGAGGTGTGGTTGATCCTTAGGTTCGAACGGGTTGGGTCCATGTTGAAGCTAATATTGGGTGGGTCGGAACCTTACCCTAGTGGTAGCAAAATCCAGGTTTGGTCCAGCGAGTCACTGGGCCAGACCGGACCCATCGCATCTTGAATCATACGCGTATTTTGATCACCGCGACAGATAAGTTAGAAGTCAAATATAATAGGGTTGACTTGATCTATGACACTCGGATTTTCACTCGTTGATATGTACCACTATAAATACTAAACTTTGGATATGTGCCACACCAACTTACTCATATCTCTACCTATCCCATTTTGCTCCACTTATAAGTATAATAGTTAAAAAATGTTATATATGACAATTAATAAACGAAAGTAAGATCAAACATAGGTCACACGAGGTTTTAACAAGGAAAACCATCCAAAAAGAAGGAAAAAACCATCAGAATAACTTTCGACACGACTTGGGTAACAACCGACGCGTCGAAAGATTATAATTTTGGCCAATAATTTGAATTCTTAGAAAAATCTGCAAACATTACCAAAAAAAAATCAAACACTCTACTCCGAGACTAGTGTTCAAACATGAGCCAATTCTAGACACGTCTGGACCCTTAAATTTAAGTTCTGAGTTGATCTGGTCACCTTTGTCCTCGTCTTGCGTGGGTGTCACTGATGGCAGCATCCCTTGTGGTGATCGATGCGTCTTGTAAGAAGTAGTCACGTCAAGGGGGCGCATGTATGTGATGTGCAAGCCAACAACTTCCATTTCATGGGTTGATTGCATGCATGATTGGATAGCATGGGCTTGGACTAATACTATAATTAAGAACACACCCGACGCGAGGCTAACACACAAAAACTTATGTGCCGGTAATCAATACCTACTGGCCACGAAAAAAACATAGCGGAGGAAAAACATTGCGGGCATTGAACTATTGTCCAAGTTTAGTCTTGGTGCCTAAAGTCTAAATTCATATTAGTTTGACCTTTAGTTGCTGCCTGGCCAGACTGGCCGACGACGACAAGGACGACGATACGTCGGACGGAGAAAGAAATCAGCTAGCTTGCGGCCGGTCGAGTCAGCTGCTGAAGAGCGAATGGCTGGCCGGTCCTGCAGCACCAGACAGTAGGTGTTCTGGCTTGGTGCGCGGTCAGACTCCGTTGGCCGGCCGGTGTGCGGCCGTTTTCATCTTTCTATGCCTGCTTTCCTTTTTTGAGGATCTGCTTGGTGAGGATCTTTAGGGTGGTTTTGTTCGTGGTTTAAAGGCATTTTATATACACACACAAAAATCACCCAGGTTCTGTATATGGGAAGTACATTGTTCATTTGGTTTACAACCTTGGGCAGGTTGCACAGCACAATGTTATACTAGTTCAATCTTCTGATGTTCGTTCCATCCGAGAAGATTCGGTTGATTCGCCACTTTTCGGCTCGCTTGTGGTGAAGGTAACCCAGGATCTGACCTGATCTGATTGCAACCTCCACTACACCACAACATACATTTAGGGGCACTTTGGTTAGGGCATTTTTCAAAGTGCCCTAAAAGCCTCTAATTAGGTGCACTTTGACAAAGTGCCCCAATAGATATAACCTTTCGTGGCACTTTGTCAAAGTGCCCCCAAATGTCATTGCTATTGGGGGCACTTTGACACCCAAATGTCATTGCTATTGGGGCACTTTGTGAAAGTGCCCCAAAATGTCATTACTATTGGGGCACTTTGGCAAAGTGCCCCAAATGTCATTGCTATTAAGATACTTTGGCAAAGTGCCCCAATTAGTCAAGGGCTATTGGTTCGGTTTATCAAATGATTTTTTAAAGCATAGATCAACTCAGTTGGGAACTTTGAGACGCAATTTCGTCGCATCGGCCAGCAACGCCTGCAGCGAGGGACTATTGGGCCGAGCCCATCAGGTAATATTTTGCCGTGTTTTCCTAGTTTTAATTATTTTCGATTTTCTTTTCCGTTAATGTTTTTCAGAGAAAACTTGTGAAATCGAAAAATGTTCTCAAAGTTTGAATATTTAGAAAATCTGAACCATTATTTTATTATGAACATTTTTTAAATCTGAAAGATTTTAAACTTTGAAAATTTTCAAATCTGAAACATTTTTAATGTTGGACATTTTAAATCTAAACAAATTGTAAATTTCGAGCATTTTTTAAATCTGAACCGTTTTCAAATCTGAACCAATTTGAATTTCGAACATGTTTTGAAATCTGAAACATTTTTGAATTTTGAACATTTTTCAAATCTGAACCATTTTTAAAATCTGAACCAATTTTGATTTCAAACATTATTCAAATCTGAACCATTTTTAATTTGGAACATTTTTCAAATCTGAACCATTTTTTAAATCTGAACCAATTTGGATTTTGAACATTTTTCAAATCTAAACCATTTTTGAATTTTGAACATTTTCAAATCTGAACGATTTTTGAATTTTGAACATTTTCAAATCGGAACATTTTAAAATCTGAACCAATTTTGAATTCGAACATTTTTCAAATCTGAACCATTTTTGAATTTTAATAATTTTCAAACCGGAACTATTTTGGAATTTGAACATTTTTTAAATCTGAATTATTTTAAATTTAGTATTTCGAGAATCTGAACATTTGAAACATGAACCTTTTAAAATTTGGAAATAAGAAAAGAAAACAAATAAAAAAGGAAAAGAAAACGAACCAGAAAACCAACAGAAAAAACAGTGAAAGAAATAACGAATAAAAAACTGGTCAACTGGTCAAACTGGACCGACCTACTAGGCTGGCCCAATTATTTTGGGTCAAACCGACCCAAAACTCATTCCTCCCTTCTTTAAAAAAAAGTCACTCCTCCCTCTCATTCTCTCTCTCCCTCACGGCACTCTCCCCTCTCTGGCGACGCGATGCGCCGCCCGCGCCGTCGCTGCTCCGGTCGTCGACGGCCTCTTCCGGCGCCGCCGTCTGCTGGCTCTGCTCCGCCGCTTTCTACACCGCTGATTCCCTACCTCGATTCGCCCCCGCGTGCTCCAATCGAACTTGCCCGTGAACCCTAACCCTAGCTCGCCGCCAGTTCGGCTCGGCGCCGTCCGGCCTCTGCCCGGCGTCGATATCCTCCACCAAAAAGCGTGCTACTCCCCGCCGCCTTATCGACCACGGCTTCCTCCGCGAGCCTCTGCTCGAGCTCCTCCGCGAGCACGTCCTCCTCTCGAATGCCCAGGTCGAGCACGCCGCCTCGGCCACCACTTGGGCCCCGGCGCTGCTCGGCTCCCTCTCGAGCCCCTGTTCGAATTCTAGCTCGCCTACCTCAACCTCGACGCCGGCGGGATGGCTCTCAGATAGAAGCAACCACGGCGTCCTCGACTTTCTGCCCTACGATTCGGCTGCTAAGGTGGTGTGGGAGCGATTTGGTGCGGTGGTCTGCTGATGCTGGACATGGTGGTGCTGTGATGGTGTGGCTGGTGCTGTGGTGTTGCTGCTGCGACTACGACTCTGATGGGACGGCAATACATCGACTGCAACCCCGTCATCGCCTCCCTCGTCTACTTCCTCGACTACGCCTACTGCAGCTCCTCCATGCTCTGCCTCGGCTACAACTTCCCGAGGTGAGCACATTGTGGATTGGTTTGGTTGATCTAGTGCTATATGTGTGGTGCTGGTGACGAACTTGTTTAGGATTTAGGTTGTGGTGCTGCTCTAATTCATCATGGCGATGAACTGATGCTGGGAATCTAGCTATTTGCCCCTAGTTGGTTTCAGCCAGTGGTGTTAACTGAAGAAATGTTCAGTTTAAATGTGTTGTTTGTGTTAGTTAATTTTTAGAGAGGAATTCTAGATGATTACTCATCTGCATCAGTGCTTTTGTGGTAACTTAACTCTGACAAAACTGAATATAAACTACACTGTTAACTGAATTAATTCAGTTATACACCTATTTAACTTATTGTTAGAGTTGGAAATGATTTATTAGGTGATTAATGGCTTGCTGAATTTGCTTGTAAGCTTTGCTCGGAGTCGAAGGGAGCTGGGTGGCCTCCACGACGGCGACAGCAATTATGCGCTTTGACAATGGCGTTGATGCCTCCAAGTGTGTTCCACATCGTCCTCGATTCCTAGGTACTGCCTCCTCTGCTCCTCACTGACCTGTCCGTCTTCTCAGTTCCTCACAGAGGAGATTAAATGCCTCCTCTGCTAATCCTCTCGGTACCAAACAGAGGACCCTTGGTCCTAGCATTATTTACAATAATTTTGTTACTTAAATGCTTTAGCATTGAGTGCTTGACTTGATTGTCTATTTCCATCCATTTATGAAGCCAATTGATATATACTGAAGATGATTTCGCATTTTTCCAAGGTCTACTGAATGTACTAAAATCAGGCGATTTATTTTGTGTCCTTCGGGTGGGATCTCAAATGGTTTGTCATCCATCTAATTTTTACTTTATGGTTAATCGAAATATCTTCATTTTCTGCTCCACATTTGAGAACTGTAAAATGATTTAGTTAGAATGTGGTGTTTCAGTAGAAATAGAGGGCTCCAGAATGTGTAAGTTGGGTTGTTAGTGCATCATACATGCAGAAGGGATACGCTACACATTGATCAGTTAGGAATAACTTCTTTGTTATGTTAGGAGCTGAAAATATTAAATTTATTGTGTGAGGAAACAGAGCTGGTGTAGTATTTATGTGCTTCTCTAGGCAGATTAACTTAGGCATCAGGAAATCTTACCTCTATCTTATGTATTGTCGTTTGTTTTGCACTCATCCTTTTTCCTATTTTGCTTAGCATTTATACTTAAGGAATGAAAGATAATCAAATTCTGAATATATTTTACTTCATTTAGTCTTATGTGAATATGCCAAGAACTTCTAGCAACTTTCTGTATTTGTATTAGATTTTGAGCTCTTGAGAAAGAATAGAACTATATAGTTTTAAGGGTAGGTCGCAAGAAAATCACCTGCCTTCTTATGATCTGTTGGGGTAAAGAAAAGGAACTCATGTAGAGATTTTTCTATTTTTTAAACCTGGTCTGGCTTAGGAGGAATAATTCCCTTATGGTGTTGTTGTTCCCTGTGTGATAATTTCATTACCAACTTCTTATGATCTGTGTACACTAATCCACCCTCCAGTCCACATATGGTTTAAAATCCCTGCATTTTCATCGATTTAAGCTTGTGTGGCTGTCTCCTACTCTCGTCATGGGTATCAAACCAATTGCCCCTGATTCTAACTTGCTTCTGTTCGAAATGAAAGCCAGGAAGTACTGTATAATGAAAGCCAGGAATCTTTGGCCGTCTTGCGGAAAGAGAAACCCCAAATACTCTCTCCACTAGTCCCCAAATCTGATAGACCCAGGGCGGAGGGCAATAAAATAAGTACACAGTTCTATTTTTATTCCTGCTGAATTTCTGTTAACCATAAATCTACAATATCTATCGCACCTTATAAAATCAGTAGTACTATTCTATTTCTATCTTTTGGTGAGGAGTTTTCCTACACGTATTTGAATGGTGGAGGGCATTGAAATAATTTTATGTGATAGAAAGTAGATGGCTGATTGCATGCCTTCAATTGTGCACTAGTTACTTTTTTTTCTGATTTTCAGTTGTTCAGTCCAATGTCGTTACTGATTAATTTTCCACATGTTATGATTGTTCTGGTCTTAGAAGTTGGTCAGAGTATTCCTCGGTTGCTCAAAGGAGCATTAGTAGGCTTATAGGAGATGTAATCCTCGGTTGTTCTTACTGTGTTATCCTCTACTTGTCGCATATACTGGACTATGTAAGCGATAAACTAGTAAAATAATATGAGACCATTAGTTTCAGTACTAGCTGATGTCACCCGGTAGAACTAGGGTTCATTATATTACAATTTGCTATTTTTAAATCTGATGTCATTCCAAAATTCTTTTGTATTTCAGGTTGTTAGTGTGTTCATATTGATCTTTCTCTTCGCACTCTGTTATCAACTTCTAGTTCTATTACCTAGTAGTGCTGAAATGATCTATCTAAAATATCCAGCCACAGGTTCAGTTAGCGTGAAGTTAATACCACTGAATGATCTAATAATATTCTAATGTAACATGGTTTTTGCACAGGTGTCTTTAGAGGTTCGAAGCAGAAGCAGCTTATCGCTGGATGATGTGCAACCTGAAATGCGACTCGTGTTGATTACTTATGACTCTGGCTACATCTGCTGCAGTTTTCTTGCTGAAATTATTTCATATATGCCAACTGTCGTGTAGTACTTAATCTCTCTAGTACTCTAGTCAAGTGAACTCGCCTTGGTTAATTCGGCAGTGTTGAAAGTGTAGTTTATAATCAGATATATTTAGAGGCCTCAAATACATGGTTACGAACTGATGTTTATATTCAGATATTGTGGAGTTACAAACTGCTGTTTATATTCAGTTACAAACTGCTGGGATGTATTTGACAGTAGATGATCTATATTGGGTTTTAAACTGTGATCTATTTTCGTTTTAAATTAGCTGTAACTAAACTGGTAGTTACATGATCTAAACTGTGCCCCCAAATACACTTAGGGGCATTATCTAAAATTGTCCCAAAAACAATTAGAGCCACTTTCTCAAAGTGCCCCTAAATGTATATAGGGGCATTTGATATAATGCCTCTAAATGTATTTAGGGCAAATCTTGAAGTGCCTCTAATTGTTACATTTTGGGGCACTTTTTGGGACACATTAAGAAGTGTCCCAATAACCTTTACCACCATGAGCGCCTGTGGCACTTGTATATAGTGTCCCAAAAATAATTTGAGGCATAAAATTGACATTTAGGGGCACTTTGAAGTGCCCCAAAATGCCAACCGTGATGTAGTGCTCTGAATGAACCTTTCTGATGATTTAATTAGCACCAGGTGCATGTTCCTTTCAGTTACGGGTCCCACAGACCTATGTTCTTCTGCGGAGGGCAATTACGTTCTCTTTATTTTTGACAGTCGGCGATTAAGCTCTCGGCCGAGGCGATTCCTAGAACATCACACTCGATGATTGTTGAAGGGCGTGCCTTTTGTTTTTTCTTGACTTACAACCGCATAGAAAACTAGGCAAGGAAATTGGCTGAGCTCACTTGGTTGGTGGAGTGATTAACTGATTATACGAAGCCAACACCTGCGTTCAAGTTCTCACATATGTATATGTGAATTTAAATTACTATTTAATCTTGTGAACCAAGCTTGCTGCTTATCCAATGTTTTACCCTGATATTCTGTCGTGGTGGTGTCACGGCAGATGTCATATGATGGCTTAAGTTGGGGGCTCGCTAGGATGTTGGGGGATCCGGGGAGGGTGTGCACGCTCAAGAAGCACGCATGAAGGACAACCAAGAACTCACAAGAACAAGCAAGAATAAACCAAACCAAGAACAACCAAAGCACACCAAGCACACCACGATGTACCCTGCTTCGGGGCCCTCTTGTGGAGGTAACACCCCTACTGCAGCACTAGCCTACTCTCTTTATATCTCAATGGTGACAAGTACAGAGTGCTCCTCGAGCTGTATGAAGCAACAATGGTGAGAGCTCTAGGAGGAAGATGGAACAAGGGGGAAAAATGAGGCCTCTCCTTCGTCGTCCCTCGCACTGGAGGATGTAGTGGTCTACTTATACACTAACCGGTTTACCTTTTTACCCCTGGCCGGAGACGATAATGGCATTGCCAAGAGGAAAAGGACAAGCCTCTGCCTCCTGTCAATCCAACGGCCGGACTGTCAGGCCTATCTTGCCCCTTCGGGCAATGGCAGCTGTAGCCCACCGGGTCTAGGTCACATCCTCTTTCCCGAATTGGCCGAGTCAGCTCCTAGGTTGCTGCGCTCCCAGGAATCCCGTGGCTTGACCTGGCTGTCAAGTCCTAGCAGGCCTATCTTGCCTCTTCAGGCAATGGCAGGCGTAGCCCGCCGGGTCTAGGCCACAGCCTCTTTCCCGAATTGGCCGAGTCAGATCCTAGGTTGCTGCGCTCCCAGGAATCCCGTGTCTTCTGAGCCTCAGGCAGGAGGCCTGCAGGACCCGTGAACTTTACTGACATTACTCGGCCCCTGTGCATTATCCGACATTACTGGTAAGCCGGGTTCTTCCAGGCAACCCGGCTAGCTGAGCCGGATCTCTTCCAGGCAACCCGGCTAGTCGAGCCGGGTCTCTTCCTCTGATCCGGCTAGACTTTGCTTGATGCTTCTTGGTCTCTTCCTGTCTTTAAATATGGTCCGGTCCGAGTGATCCGGTTTGTGAGACCCGGATTGACTTTCCATTCCACCTCTTTGCCCTACCCGGGGGCAACTCCCCGACATATTCATAAGCTTGTTAGGCAACCAAAGCTATCCTGCAACTCATGCTTTAAAAACATATATTCATCCTTTTGGTTATCATAGTGTAGTTATGTGATAGTTAATTAGACTGTAATCTGATTTCTCAACAAGATGGTTCCTCCTTCTTTTTTTGAAAAGTGACACAAGCAAAAAATAAAACGAGGCGCTAAGTATTCGCCAACTTGTTTTTGTTTGAGATGATTTCGCTACTATTTTTACTCAACGGCTAACGAAATAAGTATAACAGAAAACAGAGTAGCAACACACTTCAGTAGCTAATGCTGAACTGATGGACATAGTTTTGGTTTATAACTCGACACATCTCCTCGAAGAATATCTTTCCAGGTAGTACTCTAGTATCTTTCGAATTTTCTTTCCCCGAAAGATACTAGAGTACTACGCGGATGATGCAGCGGTGTTCGTGGCTCCCATTAAGGAGGATATTGCGAATTTTGCCTCCATTCTTGAGGCTTTCGGAGAGGTCACCGGGCTATGCACAAACTTTGACAAGAGCTCTGTGGTTCCTATTAGATGTGCCAACTTAAACCTTGATGACATTCTTGAAGACATTCCGACAACTAGAGCAACCTTCCCCTTGCGCTACCTTGGCCTTCCGCTTTCGATTTGGCGCCTAAAATGGGTGGATTTCCAACACCTTGAGGACAAATGCGCTGCCAAGCTTCCAACTTTGAATGGCAAGTTCATCACCATGGCCGGCCGGGCCACCTTTGTCAAATCGGTCATCGCCTCCCAAGCCATCTACTACTTGATGCCTCTCATCATTCCTCCGGGCACCATGCTTTTTTTGAACAAAATTCAACGCGCCTTCCTTTTGTCGGCTAAACACACAACTACGGGAGCCAAATGCAAGGTGAATTGGGATTTGGTGTGCCGGCCAAAGGATCTTGGGGGTCTTGGCATTCTTCATCTTGAAAAGTTTGCAACGGCGTTGCGTTTAAGGTGGCCTTGGTTGGAGTGGAAGGATCCCGCAAAGATTTGGGTCGGTTCCGGCAACCCATGCCCTCAAGCGGACTTGGACATTTTCTATGCCGCCACAACTATAACTATGGGCAATGGTCTCAAGACTCTTTTTTGGCATGCGCCATGGCTAGAGGGGCGCAAGCCAAAGAATATTGCACCGCTTATTTTTGAGTGCTCTAGCATGAAGAGGTGGACGGTTGGGAAGGCCATGGAGGGAAGTGCTTGGATTCAGAAGGTGCGGTTCGACGAGACTTTCACCACGGTGCATTTTGCCCAATTTGCGGAGCTTTGGGTACTTCTAACAAATGTCAACCTCAACGCCAACATGGATGATGATATCACTTTTTAAACTAACGGATGATGGGAGCTACTCGGCATCTTCGGCTTACAAAATGCAATTCATGGGGACCACTACCTCTCACATGGGAAAGACAATTTGGAAACCTTGGGCTCCTCCAAAAACAAAAATTTCTTAAACATATGTGTCCACTGAAACTCTTGAAAAGATGGCATCCCGGCCTTGTGTCTAAAGAAGAACACAAGCTTCCTGGAACAGTGCGTTCATTCATTTCGAGCAGAAGATAGTGGAAGCCCCAACCGTACCAAGCAACTGAAGAAAAGAAGAACGACGGCGGTGACTGCCCTGATGGCTGGAGCAGCCTTCTACACAAGTGAAATAAAAACACATGGGGGCCGGAAAACTCGGCAGGCCTGTGTAATTGATGCTCTGTTAAGCTCTAACCACCTGCAAAAAATACCATAATGTAGGCAATCATTCATGGGACAGCGCGCCTGCTTAGCCTGAAACAGAAAGAGCCAAGAATTGCTGCTCAATTCGTGGAATTTTCAGATAGGACTTGGGTAGAAGAAGACTACATTAATAGACATTGCCCTGTGGTTGTATCCTAGTAGAGCAAGTGCAAGGGACACAACTATACTTTCAGCAGATTAGGAAGACAGCCAGCATACTACAAATCATGCAGGTTCTGTTCTTTAACCACCAGCGGTTAACAGCTACTCCCATTCCTACCCGACATGCATGTAGCCTGGCTCAGTTTGCAACTTGCCTAAGCGGGATTAGGGTATGCTTAGTGGTTAAAACCTAAACTTAATCCCAAGCCAACTTGTATATATATGTACTAGGGGACTAAGCGTGGGTTTCGCCGCGCCCGTGGGCTAAAATTTCGAATTGTTCAACCATACAATTGTTGGAATTCAAATATTGTCTAGGTTGAGAAGTTGTTTAAATTTTTGAAATGGCCAAACTGGGGAGCTGTTCATACTTGAATTGTTTTCACGTTTATGCAAATGATTCAAATTTTGAAAATGTAAATTTTGTTTAGGGTTGCGTGTACTGAAATGGGGGGGGGGAGTTTACACTTAAATTATATTCAACTTTTACATTTGCCGTATTTTTATTTTCATATTTTAAGGCTATGTTATAAATGGGTTATTGTGTTTAAATGAATTGCCAAACTTAATGTAAGTAAGTTTTTTTTGTACCAAATTATTTTATTAGGTTTATCGTTTTGAATGATATCGTGGATTTTATTTTTCTGGATTTATTTGAGTTGGGGAAAAAATGGAATCCATATTCTGTGAAATCTCGTGTGGATCGAGCCTTTATGTAATATCTTAACTTTCAAAATTTTCAAATAATTTGGAGAAGTTCCCAACGTATTTGCAAAGGGCAGCTTGATTTTTTCCATTTTTTTGGAAATTGGTTCGAATTGGTTTGGAGCTCTATTTGAAAAGGTACAATTTGTTTGGAAAATAAACAAAACGGGGAAACATTCTTTGTTGACGCGATTTTGGATAAGTTTTGTCGGTTTTACATAAGAAGGCGCGTCGTGTGGCCTACTATGCACATGGTACTAATTTTTATATGTTTGTTTCCTATTTTGTTTTATTGTTATCATTTTCCTTGTTTAACTTCGTTCTTTCCTCTTTTTTTTGGGCCTCTTCTTGCCTTCATTTACTTTATTTGTTACTGTCCTTTACTTTTTTATTTTTTGCCTCATTATTGCTTTCATTTCATGTTCATTTTTTGGTTCATTGTTATATGTTCTTTTTTATCTCTTTTATGGTTTATTTATATTTTTGGTTTCACCTTTTCAACACATAAGTATATACAACATGCACCCATTACAATTTGTTTGGAAAATAAACAAAACAGGGAAACAAAATTAAAAAAAAGGCCTGCCAGGTGGCCCAGCCCACCGAGCAGCCCCTCAAGCCCAGCCTAGGCCGCAAAAAAAAAAGGAGCGGCCGGAGCTGGACGCGACGGCGCCGTCGACGCCGGCGGGATAGTTAGCGCGGCAATGTCGCGCGCCCGTGCTTGTAAATTTGAATTTGAAAATGACGATGTTTTGAAGTTGTTTAAGTTTGGAAATAATTGAAATTGAAAAATGCTTCCGCTTTAAAAGTGGTCGGATATTGAAAATTATTGTAATTCAATTTCAAATGTGGTTTGTTTTTTTTGTGTGAATTTTTTTAAGTAGTTAGTATTTTTTTTTGAGTTTGTTCACACATTGTTGAGTTACGTTAAATATTTAGTAAGGTGGAATGGTTTTAAATGTTTGTATTTTGTTGACATATTTGTTTGAATTTCATAATTAGAGGATGTATAGTATATGGTTATCTGTTAAAGTTAATTTGTAGTTAGAGGAAATTCATTTAGAATTGGTACAAATATTTTTCAAATTAGAGTGGTGAAACTTTATAATTCAGGAGAATGCGTTAAATGTTTAGTAAGGTGGAATGGTTTTAAATGTTTGTATTTTGTTGACATATTTGTTTGAATTTCATAATTGGAGGATGTATAGTATATGGTTATCTGTTAAAGTTAATTTGTAGTTAGAGGAAATTCATTTGGAATTGGTATAAATATTTTTCAAATTAGAGTGATGAAACTTTATAATTCGGGAGAATGGATTATGTGAGATAATATTTGAGATATATATATTTTAGAGGATTTCATTTTTTTCCTTTCTTAGCGATTTTAATTTTTCAAATGGGTTGCATGTATTTGTTTATGAGAATTATAATATATATTTATTATGTAAGAAACAATTTGTAATATCGAGTATTTTTAGATATTTGGAAATTTGGGATGGTTGGTCATATTTGGAGTATAACATAAAATTTGTTTTAACTTCATAATTAGGGTGACCGTAATGTGTGAGATATATTTTAGTGTGCTTTTAATTTTCGAGAAAACAAATTGAATGATTAAATTTGTTTTTTTAAGAACATTTATTTTGAATGTGTTATCTTTTTTGTAGGGAAATTATAATTTTCTAACAATTTTAAATGCTAAAATTTGTTGCTTTGGTTTTAACATTTAGTTCAAATGTATTAGTTCTTTAATCGGAAAATACTGTGAAATTAAATATAGCAACAATAAATATTATTGCAATTGTTTTGCAAATTAAAAATGTCTTGCATTTTTTTTCCTTGATCATTATTCCAAAAAAAAAAATTACATAACAGAAGGGAAGGGAAGATGGAAAGAAAAGAAAAGAAAATAAATACAAAGATTTTTCTAACAATTTTGGATGCTCAAATTTGTTGTTCTTTTTTTTAACATTTATTTTCTAACAATTTTAAATGCTAAAATGTGTTGATTTCGTTTTAACATTTAGTTCAAATGTATTAGTTCTTTAATAGGAAAATACTGTGAAATTAAATATAGCTACAATAAATATTATTGCAATGGTTTTGCGAATTAAAATGTCTTGTTTTTTTTATCATCATTCCAATATTTTTTTACATAACAAAATGGAATATGAAAAGAAAAGAAAAGAAATACAAAGATTTTTCTAACAATTTTGAATGTTCAACTTTGTTGTTTTTTTAATATTTATTTAAATTGTGTTAGTTTTTTATAGAAAAATTCTAATTTTCTAGCAATTTTAAATGATTAAATATGTTGTTTTTTATTTACATTTATTTCAAATTTGTTAGCTATAATTTTTTTATTTTCTGTTTTTTTGGTATATGAGTTGTTTTTTTCTGAAGTGTAATTTAAAAGTTATTAATTTTCAATTTGTAGCATTTTTAAGTAGTTATTCCAAAACTGGCAGTGGGTCCCGCATGCCATTTTTTTAAAAAGGAAAAAAAGAAAAATAAAAAATTCCGAAGCTCCCGCGGCGGCGTCGGGCTCGCCGGCGGCGCGCCGCCGCGCTTCCGGACTCGCGAGTGGGGGCGCTCGATGCGCCCGGACATGGGGAGCATGTAGGTGGCGGCGCCGCCCGCTTTGGGTCACCGGAGCGGCACCGGCGAGTGGCGGAGGCGGTGGCCGCCTCGGCGGCGATTCCCGCGCCCGTGCGGCGGCGCCTCAGCCGATCTGCGGGAGGAGACGGAGGTGGCGACAGCGGAGCCCTCCGTCCTCGTGGATCTGGACGGGGAGGGCCCTGGCGGCGACCCGCGGTGGCGCACGGGGAGAGAGGGAGAGGGGGGTGTGCGGGCGGTTTTGCAAGAAAGTCCTTGTGGTTCGGATAATTTGCAAATCAGTCCTTGTGCGGGGGTTTTCTGTATAATTGGAACCATTTTAAAAAATGTAACTATTTTCAAAATTGGAACCATTTTTTAATTTTGGAACCATTTTCAACATTAGAACCATTTTCAAAAATGAATAATTTTCAAATTTGGAACCATTTTTTATTTTGGAACCATTTTCAATTTTGAACTATTTTAAAAATGGAACCATTTTTATTTTGGAACCATTTTCAAAATTGGAACCATTTTAAAAGTTGGAACCATTTTAAAATTTAGAACCATTTTCAAAATGGAACGATTTTTAAAAAATGAACCATTGTCAAAATGGAGCCATTTTTAAATTTGGAACCATTTTCAAAATGGAACCATTTTCAAAAATGAACAATTTTCCAATCTGGAACCATTTTTAATTTTGGAACCATTTTTAAATTTGGAACCATTTTCAAAATGGAACCATTTTTAAAAATGAACCATTCTAAAAAATGAAGAATTTTCAATTTGGAACCGTTTTTAATTTGGAACCTTTTTAAATTTGGAACCATTTTAAAATTTGGAACCATTTTCAAAATGGAACCATTTTAAATTTGGAACCATTTTTAAATTTGCAACCATTTTCAAAATGGAACCATTATCAAAAAGGAACAATTTTTAAATTTGGAACCATTTTAAATTCAGAACCATTTTTAATTTTAGAACCATTTTAAATTTGGAACCGTATTTAAATTTGGAACCATTTTTAAATTTGGAATCTTTTTTAATTTTGAACCATTCCCAAAATCAAACCATTTTTAAGTTTGGAACCATTTCAAAAAATGAAACTATTTTTAAATTGGGAACCATTTTCAAAATAGAACCATTTTTAAATTTAGAACCATATTTAAATTCGGAACCTTTTTAATTTTGAACCATTTCCAAAATCGAACCATTTTTAAGTTTGGAGCCATTTAAAAAATGAAGCCATTTTTAAATATGGAACCATTTTCAAAATAGAACCATTTTTATATTTGGAACCATTTTAAATTCAGAACCATTTTTAAATTTGGAACCATTTTAAATTTGAAACCATATTTAAATTTGGAATCATTTTCAAAATCGAACCATTTTTAAATTTGGAACCATTTAAAAAATGAAACCATTTAAAAAAATGAACAAATTTAAAATTGGGAACCATTTAAATTTGGAACCATTTTCAAAAATTTTAATTGTTCCAATTTTAAAAGAAACAAAAATAAAACAGAAAATAAAAAACGGAAACAAAGAACAAAACAAAAAAGAAAAAGGAAATAAAAAAACGAAAAAGAAAAGAGAAGAAAAGAAAAATAATAAGAAAAGGAAAATGAAAAAAATAAAATAAAAAGAAAAACGAAAACGAAAATAAAAATAAAAAGAAGCAAAAAAGAAAACAAAAAAAATAAAGAAAATTGAAAAGAAAAAGAAAAAGAATAAAAGAAAAAGGTTAGAGTACGTACCTTGTTTTTTTTAGAGAGAGTACGTACATAGTTGAAACCATTCGTACTACTACATATGTGTGTGCGCTAAGCTAATTGGGCCCAGCCCAGAACGGAAACCTTCAGGCGGCGCGACTCCTATGCGGCGCTAACGGGCGCCGCATAGGGTTTGCCCTATTTGAGGCCTGCTGCGGTCGTTAATTAATAGAGTGTGACGCCCACCCACTGCCGTGCGGAGGGCCGGTCCAACAAGGGTTCGCTCGGCCGCGTTTCCTGTTTGACGCATCTAGCGTCAGCTAGGCAAACCCTATGTATCGCCCGCAGGACACGCTTTAGGCTCGCGTCGCCTGCAGGTGGCATTGATGGCCGGCCCGTCATGCTTTTTTTATTTCTTTTCATCTCCGCTCTTACCGTTTTTCTTTTCTTTTTTTGATTTTTTTCTGTTTTCCTTTTCTTTTCTATCTTTTATTTTTTTCTGTCCAAAATGTTCAAATTGTAAAAAATTAAAAATGTGTTACTCATTTGTTAATGTTGAAATTCGAAAATTAAAAATGTGTTCCTTATAGAAGCGGCCCATGAAGCGCCTGTTGTACACTCCCGCCTCGCCTTTGAGCGATGTATAGGAGCGTCCCGTCACGTACAGCGGCAGCGCCTACGTGGTGGGCCGGTTCAGGTAGGCTACATTGTTTCCTTCATTTTTTTCTTGTTATTTGTTTCTTTTCCCTGTTTTTTCGATATTTTTAAATGCTTGTGTGGGGTGTAATTTTTACTATAAGCCGATATATAGTCCAGTGTAGTTTCAAGTGTATCATTTTCCGCTTAAGTTTATTCAATACAAATTTACATGTACAATATTTTTTTCCCTATTTCTCATATATTACAATTAAGACACCTACAAGGTTTCTCCAATAACAATCACATTTTTTTACGGAAAACAACTGAATGGGCAAACAAAGCAGGGGATGGTGTGCGATGCAAGCTATCGTGCGATTTTCATCATTGTTGGTTATACATCGTTTCCTCGTAAGCAATCGGAAAATCTAATTGGCAGGCTGCTATTTGGCAAAACTGTACGCTCCTTCGCGAGCCGTTCGATCCGATTCACTGCTCATCTGGATAAGGTCGCCTGACTCTGCCTCCCGAATTCCCCCAAAGTCGCGACTTCATGCCATCGAGCGCACTGGCCGCCGTGGATCATCTCCTCGACTCCTCCCGGCGCCGGAGTTCAGCGAGCTTGCCTGCCTCATCAAGGATTGACGGGAGCGCCAGAGTGGGATTCCCGGCTGCGCACCGAGCCGACCACAGTAGACTCGATGCTGGCGCCCTCTCTCACGCGTTCCTCTGACCAAGGCGAAGCTCCTCGGACTCCCTACTGAAGCCCTCTGTCCGCGCGAGTTCGTGGGGCTGGCGATGCCGGAAGAGCTCGGGTGGCCGGCTGGAATTAGTGAGAAGTGCGCGGCTGTTCGAGCTTGAGGGAAGTCCTTGAACGGTGGTGCACTGAGGCGGCGCGGGCGTTCCAGCACCATCTGATGCAGTACAGCGGACCGGATGGGCGAGCACGCTGGAGGTGGAGGCGCTCGACGGCGGCCGGCACGTGCCGCTTTTGACCTACGGTGTTGGTTTGCTTCGTGCTCCCTGGAGGCTGGAGACGACGCCCAGCAGCAAGCTGTCCACGTTTGGATCCTCTATCCCTCTAAATCAGCTCTCATACTGTGTACTCGCTGTCTCCAACCAAGGTTTCGTGTGCTTGCTTGTAGAAATGCCAATACTTCTTGGTGTGTGTATATGTGTCATGTGTGGTAGCAGCTTGATTAAATCAACTTTCTCTTAGCCTGTACATGTGTACGTGTGCAAGAAACTTGCAGCCTGTCCTTTGTGCAGTCCTTTGTCCTGTACATGAGTTGGTCGTGGTTAACGGCGACGACGAGCGGAGAAGGCCTCTAACATCACCGCGCTAGGAGGGGCGCACTCTCCTGCGGTTCCCGCCCCGGCGATGGCAGAGGGCGCGGCAGAGAGACTATGGTAGGGGTGGCGGTCCTCCGCTGGCCGCCGCTCTGCCCTCTGATCCGCTTTCCGTCGGCCGCCGCTTTGCCCTCTGCTCCGTCCTCCGTTCCGCCCTCCGTAGGCGGGTGGAGGAGAAGGAACCGCCGCTCCGACCTCCGCTTCACCCTTCGCCGGCTCGATGGGAGCTCTCCCTGGTGGCGGTGCGTGGAGGAGGAGAGGAGCTCCGACCATCGCGAGGAGGAATAGGTGGAACCCGATTTTGTTTCTCTTCAAGGGCCTTTTTGTAAAACTTTGGTCCTATTTGTAATTTCATATTCATACGACATGTCCCTACTCATACTGCTACCAAACAACATCTCTCTTCAACTTCAACATGTTTCAACTTATACGAGCTAACAAACACGTAACATAATCTCAACACAGACTATATATGCCCAGCTTGTATTGACTAGGAAAGCCATGCATGGAGCAAGAATCGAACATGGGATACTAATATATCGGTAATAGTTACCCTTCTGTATCAATGTAGTTATCATATTCTCTCGGTAATAGTTATCCTTCTGTATCAATGTAGTTATCCACCACAAAATCAATGTAGTTACCATATTCTCTCGGTAATAGTTACCACCCCAATACTGATGAAGTTACCACCCAGTACTGATAAAAATTACCCATGTTTATCGTGCTCTCTTGGTAATAGTTACCACCCAATACTGATGGAGTTACCGACCTAATACTGATAAAGTTACCCATGAGTTTTCATGTATAGTTATCCACCACAAAATTGTTATAGTTACCCTACTCTCTCGGTAATAGTTACCACCCAATACTGATGGATTTACCCACCTAGTACTGATAAAGTTACCCATGTGTTTTCATGGTGTAGTTATCCAGCACGAAATCAATGTAGTTAACATACTCTCTCGATAATAGTTATCCACCCAATACTGATGGAGTTACCCACTCAGTACTTATGAAGTTATCCATATGTTCATGATGTAGTTATCCACCACAAAATCGATATAGTTACCATGTCCTCTAAATAATAGTTACGAACATAATGACCATCTTTTTTAGTGGTAGTTATCACTATGAAATCGACCGTTATCATCCTAATTATTATGCACGATAAATTTACCATCTCAAAGTGATGTGGTAACTTTAAACTCATAAAAATCTAAAAGAATAATAAAAAATGGTTCTATTTCAACCCGAAAATTAATCGTTAATATGGTGGGTAACTTACGTATTCGAGCCCGGGTAACTTATATGTTACGTGGTGGGTAACTTTTGTTCACAAAAAAAGTCTTCGGAACATATCGACATGGGATCTAGTTTCGAAGATCTCGTCGCGACTAGTCCAACGGTGAAAACGAATTTTAAATCGGATAAACGGTTTGGGCTACAAAACTTTTTGAATTTTTTAGTATCGCATTTAATGCGGGATGACATCAGCTTTTTTAGATTTTTGTGCATGTATGCAAAGAAGGGCTATTCTATCTCTTATCCCGTGCGTACCGGCTTGTGCGCATGCGCATGCGCATGCATGCATGAGTTCGGTGATTAACAAAAATTATTCTAACGCCTTACGGTTATGCCAAATATAAGGCGTCTTACACATAGTCATTCCCAAACTCCGCCTATGTCTTCTAGGCATAGCCGGTCCCAAGCCCGGATAAAGGAGGAGGGTTGTGATAGGCTTGGCGAGCCAACGTAAAAACTAGCTAGTCCCATGGATATGAAACCCACGAGAGTAGTACTAGGGTGGGTGACCTCCTGGAAAGTCCTCATGAAAGGTTTCATATCTAAGGGTTGTGATAGGCTTGGCGAGCCAACGTAAAAACTAGCCAGTCCCATGGATATGAAACCCATTTGGGCGAGAGTAGTACCAGGATGGGTGACCTCCAGAGAAGTCCTCGTGACAGGGTTTCATATCTAGCCTACCCCAACTTGTTTGGGACAAAAGGTTTTGTTAAGTAACACATAGTCATTCCCAATAAATAATATCTATTTGATATATTTCATAGATATTGTTCTCAGTTCTCTTGGTTGTCTATTCCTTTTTCTATATTCATATGGAAGTTTAGTTGAGAAGGTTATTTTCTTGTTATGTTACGAAAACTGCACTAGGACATCTATCAATGCAAACAAACTATTTTTACGAGGTGATGTGGAATTATTTATTGAGATTGTGAGCTAGCTTTTGGAAGATTAAGATTTCTAGGAGTATAGAAGTTTTGGTACAAGCAATCTTCTGAGAAGGAGTAATTTCTTGTTCCCAGCGCAATACCAAGACGAGAAAAATGGGTGACTCTTTGATTAGGCTTAAGGCTTAAGACTAAGCTGCATTGTACCACACCATAAAAGGCGGTGCGGGTAAGAGAGTCCTAATAAGGTTGGGCAGAGGATATATAATAAACGATGTCGGAGTGGCCTCTCCAATCCCCATACGCTAATTCTAGGTCGACCTCGATGTAGCTAGTATGGTCCAATCTTAGATGAATAAGGTCTTTAAATATAGTTAAAAGTCAACATCCTGTAAGTTTCGACCAATGTTATAGACAAATTTGAACATCTACAATACCAAATCAATATCAATAGATTCACCATAAATATATATTTTCATGATGTCTGTATTTAATACTATAGAGGTTGATATTTTCTTCAATATATTTGGTCAAAGATAGTACGATTATTTATTGAAAGAGAGCTGGTAGTAGTACTAACTTAGGGTGTGTTTGATTTTGGAACGAGGTGGAATGGAATGGAACGGTTTCATTCCACTAAAATGGAATGTCACGGTTCCATTCCGTTCCGGCGTTTGGTTAGAAAAATAAGGTGGAATGGAATTGTTGTAAAGCAATTTCATAAGATATGCAATCAAGGCATAATCCGTTATCAAAACAATTTTTAAAGAAAAAATAGGTAACCAATATTAATCCAGTATTAATCAACCACATAAATGGGTGCCACTGGCCGCATCCGGCCGCCGCGCCTACTCTGGCCGCTGGCTGGCCGCCGCGCCTCTGGCTATCGCGCCGCTGGCTGGATGCCGCCGCGCCTTTGGCTATCGCGCCGCTGGCTGGATGGCCGCCGCGCCTCTAGGCGTCACGCCTCCTCTGGCCGCTGGCCGTCGCACCTCCTCTGGCCGCTGGCTGGATGGCCGTCATGCCTCTAGCCCCCGCGCCTCTGGCCCCCGCGCTCCTCTGGCCGCTGGCTGATGACCGCCACGCCGCTAGCCGGCCGCGCCTCCTTTGGGTGGCGGGCCACCGTTGGCCACTGGCTGGCTGGCCGCCGCGCCGCTGGTTGAGAATCGGTCGAGGGGAGATAGAGGAGAGGTTAGGTAGCGCGAGCGGTATTTTTTTTGTTAGTGACCGGTTCCACCTCGTTCCACCGATTCGGTCGGACGGGTATGTTCCGCATATTAGGGGAATATTCCCTTTTGAGGAACCAGTCAATTCCATTCATCTTCCATCCTGTCTCCCCCCCCCCCCCCCCCCCCCTCTTTAAAAGATCTTCTCTTTCCCTCTTGTCCCCATGTAAAATCAGCTCCTTGTAAAAGAGGGTTCTCTTCATTATATATGAAAAAATTCAGGTGGGGACTTTGTCCCCTTCCCCCCCCCCCCCCCCCCCCCCCCGTTGACCATAAAAAAAGGAAACCTCCATTCATTATATGCAGCATTAATTTAATATGTCTTGAGACAAAGTAACCAATGATGGGTTTTCATCACTGACTACTATTCATTTCGCTTTTGCTTAGGACTTTTATGTAAAACACTCACAAATGAGTATTAACCCAGGGACTATTTTCTTCTCTCATTTATTATGAGTTATTTTCAAACACACATCAGTGTCTTATAGTCTCATATTTAGTATTTTCATATTTTAATTCCTTACAATGTTTATTCAATTTGTTTATGCATATTTGTTCAAGAATATTTTACATGACTGGGATCATGACGACTGTGTCAAGATACTTAAACGTTGCAAGGAAGCCATCCCTGCTAGAAATGTTGGAGGAAATGTGATAATCCTAGATATGGTAAGGGGACTAGAGCACGGCGAGAAGAAAATAACAGAGATGGAAGCCATACATAACATGTTCATGATGTACATCAACGGGGTCGAGCGAGACGAAAGTGAGTGGAAGGGGATATTTTGTGATGCCGGATTTAGTGAAGATTATAAAATCATGCCGGTACTGGGTCCCTATTCAGTAATTGAGATCTACCCATGAAATATTTGGGAATTACCACATTAAAGGGACACAATAAGTTAAACATACTACAAGTCCAGTAGGTTCGTAGTGAACTCGAAATCTTCATGGTGTTAATAAGCATGATATATTGCCGACATGCCTGTGTTGTCATACTACCTCTTATGTTAAGGATGGTTCCTTCTGGAATTTGTAATATTGTATTTTAAGAAACTATATATCATGTTGTGGTTGATGATTGGATTTTCCTTCTATGAGCCATAAATATTTTTGTGTGATATTTTTTAGAAAGATTGTTGTCCCGATTCTATATTGGGTCCATTCGATAAACCCAGTGACATTAAAAAAAGCATAAAATCCCTGACATTGTTGCATGCAAGACGTGTGCATGAGAACGTGAGTGTGAAGCAAGAGTATCATTGGAGATTATGCAAAAAGAAATTTGACACCACTGGTCGTTCATAGAAGAAAAGATATGGGGATATATCTTCTCTTTTTTGACACAAGAAATGTCATTCGTAGAGAAAATTAGAGATTGTCATGCACTGGTTTTTATTAAGAAAATATAAAAATTGAAATTAGTTTTTGATATAACATAGATTTTTTTCTAGGATCGTCCTACCCTTGTAGAGCTTTTTTAGTCCGGGAAACCATTGCATATCTTTAACATTTTCTATTTTTCTCAAATTTTCTTCTTTCTCCACCCTTCTTGTTTTGGTACAGGTTGTTGTTTATGATGATCCAAATTCTATACTGATGAAGGCCAACTTGTGACGAAGGAGAGCGGAACGGTACGGATCGTTTCCGGGTCGGACTGCAGCCGACCTAGGGTTTTATGCCACCATATATTTATCTTGTAAGCCGCCGGTTGGGAAGAAGCCATACATTGTAAACCCACGGCATTTGTAACATCACCCGATTATAGTGAATTATTGCTGGCTGGCGCCCGTTGTTTTTTCTCCTCCATTGTCGGAGGGGTTTTCCACGTTAAAATCTCGTGTCCCCATTGATTTGATCGTTCCGCACTTCATCGTTTCTTTGCTATCGTTTATAACACATGTAGCTAGTTCAATCTGTGTAGATAGCTTGCTAGAGAGGATATAGATATGCATATATAATGCAGCAAAACTTCATCTACATCAAATGCTCCCAGGTCATGCAATGGAGCTCAATCTATTCAGCACCTCAATATTTCTATCACAAAGTTACTTGGACACGTCCACATGCCAATGAGAGATGGGACTGACCAAATTACTCAAAGAAACTGGACCAGCTTGTGGAGAACCTGCACGGCCACGTCCATGACCTCATCAATGCAGTTTTGAATATTTTGAAACATCAGGAATTTAGAAGTAGTTTGTGAGAAGAAGAAAAAACAATCATGTGTGATTATCTGTAAGAATCATTGGGAAGATTTATACACAATTTTTTGTGTATGATTATCTTTCCATGCACAATGCACTGCCCGTGCACACAATCAACAATTTATTATTTATTTTTTTGAAATTTTCCACGTATATTAAGTCAGCAAGCCGCCTCATTAAAAACCTTTCAGTCCCTTACGATACCCTGAAAGAAAAAGAGTGCGTCTGAAACTTGCCGCTTTTCAACATTTAAGCACACTTACAATCATTAGCGACTAACTCCAACACGTAGGACGGAGCTGAATCGCTTAACACCCCATTAGACTCACGCTTTCCTAATTGAGCCAGGTTATGCGCAACCTGGTTACTACCTCGTTTGATCTTCCTAATATCTAACAAAGGGTTGGTACGCACCAGGTCTCTAATCTCCATGTAAATACTCCAAGATGGTGAGTGGTCTAGGGCCATGCTTGTAACCGCATGGACAACTCGCTGGCAGTCCGTTTCGACTACACCCGGTAGGTGCTGAATATCGAGAAGGAGTTGGAAACCTGTCAGGCATGCCCTTGCTTCAGCTTCTTCCGCAGATGCACAATATGGCAAATGCGACCATGCAGAGCAGATGACCTATCCCTTGTAGTCGCGCGCTATAACTCCTATGCGACAATCAACAATTTATTATTGAGTGGAATGGATTTCCATCTTGCATACATGAATGTTTTTAGTACACCGGGAAGTATGTCATGGTGCTAATACGTCAAATTAAACTGAGATTTCTTCGTCCGTCAAAACTGAGAGATACATTCTCGTCCCTCTTGATATTATGCTAACCAACATCGTCTGGTCTGGTATTGTGACTGCAAATAGCTCCTATGCGACGTTTTTCCATGCTAATCGATGGATAGCGACGTCGTTGGTTGAAATAGCTCGCGTGCGACGACATCTCGTTGCTGAAATAGCTCGCGTGCGACAGTCGGGCTTAACCGCAAGGGACAGGTTAGGGGTTGGAATTATGTGAGCCTAGGACCCACCTCTTGTCCATGTCATCAGCTGGTACAAAACAGATCCATCTCGCCCCCGTGACAGAGCCATCCCCGCGAGCGAGCTTTCCGACCGTTGCCCGTATCCTCTCGTCCCCCTTCTTCTCCGGCAACAACGCGCATCAACGCCGGCGGTAGAGGTATGTCTTCGAGCTCCGCTTCCGCCTCCCACTGTCAATGGCCGTGCTACAGTCCAGTGCCGCTGGGAAGGTGCCCTAATTGCCCACGGACGGCACCTCTGAAGCGGCGGGTCACCACGAGCGACAAGAATGGCAACGCCGGGCGCGAGTATGTGAAATGCGAGAGCAAACCAGAGCCAGGGAAGGTGAGATCTGACTTTCCCCTCTTCCAATTTCGTTTTATTTTCCTCAATTTTGTGTTTTCATGGCACTGAAGCCAGGGAATTTCCTCAAACCAGAGCCGGGGAATTAGGGTTAATATTTGGTTCCTATTTTCAGGATCTGCTGCCATGCGACCATTTCGAGTGGCTTGATGTGTACATCAAGAGGATTGAAAAGGCGGGCACATCCCTGGTGCCCAATTTGCCGCCGGCGGTGGAGCAATTGGGATCTGCTACGGGGGTTGCTACGGTGCAGAATGGGGTACAGAATGCGGATGGGCTTGCGGAAGTGAAGGCCGAGTTGAAGAAGATGAACAAACAGTTAAAGAAACTTTTCGATCTGAAGAAGCAGGACAATCTGATGGCTGCAATTTTTTATTTATGTGCAATTGCTCTTGGAGTTGTCTATGTGCTGATCATTAGTCATTAAACAATGTAATTAGTGTTGCACTTAGCTTGAAATGGATAATTTCTGTATGGCTAAGACTTGAAAAAAATGCATCACTAATCCACCATTTATTTGGTTTGTTTCAGTTTGTATGACAGTGTGCAGATGTGTGTGCAATTTTCAGTTCAGTAGAAGAACAAAAATAAACAACGAGTACGAGAAAAGGCCAGGCCCAAATAAAACCTAGCCATGCCGAATATTTAAAGAAGTGTTCGTCCGGAAAAAAAACATACGTGCACACTCTAGGCCCAATAAACCTAGCAAGGCCCAATGGACAACGAATTCACCTCTTGTCTCTTTTTTTTTATTCAGCTTATGTTATTTCACACATACATAGTTTATTTCATTATTTCCTTAGCGTCTCCCTCTGCCCTCTCTTCTTGTTATTTTATTATTTCCTTGTATCATCTTACAGCATGTTTATACTGAATAAGTTTTGGTTTAAAAATTTCCTTAGCGTCTCAATCTGCCCACCCTTTAATTATAATATGAAGATTAATTCAAAATATAGTGAGGCTTCGTATTGATACTATATAGGTAGAATAGATGCTAAGGAAAATTATTTGGCTGATTTGGAGATGGTCGAAAAAAAGTTGCTTAGAAATGGGGTCGTTTCCCCTAGCTTTGGAGCACATTTGTGAATGTGAAGCTAGAGAAGTTGGTGGTTAACTTATGTTCAAAAAATTTGGTAATTAATTCAAACATGGTTATATTTTAGTACGAGCAAACACTAATATTTTATATAAGCACGAACAAATATGGATACATAGATATAGCGCATCCCCTTACAACATAGATAATAGAGGCATCATCTTACATGAAAATAAACTAAATAGGGGTATATATGCCCAAGTACGACAAGGGAAAGTAAATAAACTGAAAATAAACTAAATAGGGGCATATATGCCACCATCTTCACTCCAGGCACCATCTTCTTGCTCGGGCGCCCCTTCTTGCTCACTCCTCGTCCTTGATGTTGTAGGGGAGCCTGTGCACATGGCGGGGGTGGGGAAGGCATGTTGTACAACGTGAATGCCATGAACTCACAGCCGCACCACTAGACGGTCCCGAGGAGGAAGCGGGCGTCCAACGAGTTGGCGAAGGTGGCCGTGAGCATCACGACGTTGCCGAGATTGTCACGGGTTTCGTGGAGGCTAAACATGGGGCGCATGCCCGCTGGGCGGTTGAGGTGGCGATAGCCGGAGGCGAGGAACTCGCGGGCGAGCTCGAACTGGGACCTCCACCTCGAGATCACCCACACGCGGAGTCTGTTCTCCACGAACACGCCGGGGGGGTAGAGTTCCTCCGGGTACGTGCGCGGCGGCCAGTACGTGACTCCGGTGAACTCCATCTGGCTTGTGTGGCTTTGTGCTTCGAGAGAGGAGAGGAAGAAGAAAGGAGATGGATCTGGCTGTGGCTTGTGTGGAGAGGGGAGAGGAAGAGAGATGTATAAATGGGCAGAGAAGAGGGTTGGCATGTGTATCGGCGTGCGATTACTCTCCCGTGTATAATTGCTGCGGTGCGACGGGTCAAAGTCTGAAAAGAGCTCGGTTTTTTAGTCTGAATCAAAGTCTGACGCGTTTAATTGCTGCGGTGCAACGGCGGGCTCAGTGGCAGCGTGCGTCTGAATCGGCGGCCGAAATTGCTGCGATGCGACGTGGAAGGAGGCATGCAATCTGAATCGCTGCCACTAGGTCATGCATGCATGGAGAGGCTAGACGGGTGCGTAGCACAACGGACACCATGCATGAAAAGGCTAGCCTGTGTGAATGACATGTGGACCCAATACACGGTGGGCACCACGAGCCAGTGACTCAAATTCGTGCTCACATAGTCAACCAATCCATTCCCCAACTGCCCACCCCCGAACCCTATGCGTGTTGGAAAAAAGAAAACATTAGAAAATAGGCCAGCCAATCAGAGTGCAGAACGCGAGTCTCGTGGATCGCCATGGCTCAGCCGATCGCAATCGTCTGTGCTAGATTCCTTCTAGAAGGCGTCGATCCAACGGCCAACGGCCAAAACGCGGGAGTCTGCAGGTTTCCTTCTAGAAGGCTTGATCGGACGGCAACGTAGGGCTTATCCAACGGCCAAAAATACGAGCTAGGGTTAGCGGGTGAAAGGACAATGATGTCGCCTAGAGGAGGGGTGAATAGGCGATTAAAACTTTTCCGGTTTAGCCTTGCTAATTGCGGAATAAAAATAGGTGTTTAAATTAACAAGCCAACAATCTAAATAAACTAGGCTTACCTATGTGCACCAACAACTTATGCTAAGTAAGACAAGCAACAAGGTGATAGCAATATAGAATATTTCAAGCACGAAGGCTATCACAAAGTAAAGTGCATAAGTAAAAAGCTCGGGTATAGAAATAACCGAAGCACGCGGAGACGAGGATGTATTCCCGAGTTCCTCCTTGAAAAGGAGTACGTCTCGTTGGAGAGGTGTGAACCGACACAACGGTTCAACAACCACAAAGGTTTCACCCTCTTCTCCGATGAACCGCACCACAAAGGTTTGGTTCACCTTCCACTATCGGTATTCCTTCGAGGCGGAATCCGGAGCCTTTCAACAACAATCCGGGGCACAACCCACAAAGGGATTGGGGGCTCCCGAACGGCTTTCAACAACAATCCGAGGCACAACCCACAATGGGATTGGGGGCTCCCGAACGGCTTCAATTGACCACACAAGGGTCCAACCACCACAAAGGCGTCTAGGGCCCGAAGACCCAAGAGTAACAAGTTCACAAGATTTCAACTTCCACGAATCCTCGTGGAGAGCACACCGATGCACCAAATGCAAAAGGCAAGAGCACAAGTGCTCAAATCCTTCACTCTCAAATCCCACCACAAGCAACTAATGCTTATGGGGGGAGAAGAGAGTAAGAACAAAGAAGAACACAACAAATGGAACTCCAAGACCTAGATCGAAAGGGTTCCACTCACTTAGAGGAGATATGGTTTGGTGGAAATGTAGGTCTAGGTCTCCTCCTTCAATCCTCCAAAGATCAACAAGTTTGGGTGGAGGAAATGGGAGTAATCGAAGAAATGAGCTTGCAACAATGGAGGAGAGAGAAAACTGGGCGAGCTACTTGGCTGGAGGTAGGTGGAGGGATATTTATACCCTCCCAGAAAATCTGACCGTTGCCCTCAAATCCGCACATAATCACTTGGGCCGGAACTTCTGGCCGGGCCGGAACTTCCGGCACTTCTTCCGGGCAAACCTCCGGCCGATCACAGAACACAAATCCTCCGAAAAATGTCGACCGGAAGTTTCGAACCGGAACTTCCGCCCCTGGGGCCGGAACTTCCGGCCCACACCGGAACTTCCGGCCAGAGCTTAAAAGCTGCAACTTCAAAAACACCGATACAAAAACGGTAATAACTTTCTCGTATGAACTCCAAAACAGGTGAATCCAATTGCGATGGAAAGGTAACGACAAAAGCTTTCCAACACCGAGAATGCAACAAGTTTTCCATCCGGACTCCGTTTTTAATGATCTTGGGCTTGCTTCGAAGATAATCACAAGCACTACAAGATCATGCATATACACATCATAGTCCATCATGTGAGGAGAAGAGCACAAGAGGAGAGTTTTACCTCTCTACAAAAGACGAACCGGTAAAACCTCCAACATCAAAAACATCACAAGATATTCAAATGGAATCCGTTTTTGACGAACTAGAGCTTGGTATGGAGATGAACACAAGCTCTAAATTCTCACATGGATAAAAGCCAAATAAGAACCAAGAAAGATGATATGCCAAGTATGCAAAGGTTTGAGCTCTCCACAAAGATGCGATCAAGTTACTCACTTGAGAGCCCCTCTTGATAGTACGCCGTCTATCCTAAAACCCGGTCTCCCACAACATGAGACCGGTAAAATAGAAAACCTATCAAGATCATACCTTTGCCTTGCGCATTCCACTTGAGCTAGATGATGACGATCTTGATCTCTTCAAGTGGACCACCTTTCTTGATTGCGCTTTGCTTGGTGAAGATTCAAATGTTACACCCCCATACACCAAGATGGGAGTGCCACTCTTAGGAACATCTTCACTTGACCATTATCTCCAAATGGGTGGCAAGCTTCAAGCATATGATTTCTTCGAGATGCTTCTCTTGAACTTGCACTTCATCTTCTCTACATATGACCATTCTTCATATAAACCCTTGAGTAGAGCATTGATCATCATGTAAACTTCTAGAGTCCAACACATGAACTCCAATCTTTTCCTATGGACAAGATCTACAAGTACATCTCAATGCAAACATTAGTCCTTAAGGATTGTCATTAATTACCAAAACCACACATTGGGCAACACATGCACTTTCAGCGGGGTTATGCGGGGTTTCGCCTCGGTCAACGGGGTTTTGTGAGGGTTGACTAAACTAGGGTTAAGCATAACTAATTCAAAAAAAAATTAAAAAATTAAGAAACCTGCGCACATGGTTTTGTAATGTACTATAGTAACAAGAAAAAAATATAAATATGGTTTATATGCATTTTTATGAAAAATCCTAAAGTCAAGTGAGAGACCTCGAACACTTTCAAATGAGCATAATTAGTTCAAAAAAATCAAAAACTTAAGAAACCTGCGCACATAGTCTTCTTATGTCATATAGTAACGAGAAAAAAATATAAAGATGGTGTACATACATTTGCACGAAAATGCCTTTCACTCAAATGTGAAATGTTGTACAGAGTAGTATGGATTTCAAAGAAGCGAGTAGGTGAGTTGAAAGTTTTTGAAAATGAAAATTGTCAAAACCCCACCAAAGCTTGGATACTTCTTAGTCACACCAAAATGAAGCTTCTGTGAGTTTTTTGAAAATTTCATGTTGCAAATCCCAAACCACCTCTCTTCACACATGAGAGTTCATAGTTTGAGATTTGAGATTTCACACCACATTGAAGCATATTTTGTTTAATTATATCTAGACCTTGTTTATCAATTGGAGTTGTTAGTACATGACAAACTAAGAACATGTGCACTGGTTTTTTATTTTTTGATGTTTTGTGAATATTTTATGCTTATTTCAAATTCGGTCAAACCCAAGTTTGACCAACATTTAAACAAGTTTGAAACATGAAATTGAAAATCCAAGCTTGGATACTTCTTAGTCACACCAAAATGAAGCTTCTGTGAGTTTTTTGAAAATTTCATGTTGCAAATCCCAAACCACCTCTCTTCACACATGAGAGTTCATAGTTTGAGATTTGAGATTTCACACCACATTGAAGCATATTTTGTTTAATTATATCTAGACCTTGTTTATCAATTGGAGTTGTTAGTACATGACAAACTAAGAACATGTGCACTGGTTTTTTTTTTTTTGATGTTTTGTGAATATTTTATGCTTATTTCAAATTCGGTCAAACCCAAGTTTGACCAACATTTAAACAAGTTTGAAACATGAAATTGAAAATCCAAGCTTGGGAGTGACACTTTATAGGTAGAATAGATGTCTAGGAAATTTATTTGGCTCATTTAGACAAGGTGGAAAAAAACTTGCTTAGAAATGGGGCCGTTTACCCTACCTTTGGAGCTCATTTGAAACACATTTTTCAGGAGTTAGCAAAAGGCCTCGGATTGATGACCATTTAGATCAAACAAAGTGCATAATAGTTTGAAATCATTGCAACATCCAAGCTTAGCATAACACAAGTGGCATAAAAGTTTGAATTTTGGTTCAAATTTGAATTCAAATGACCAAGTGGCAAATTATTACAACAACACCATTCATAGTTATTACAACAAATACAACAAATCAAGTTTAGTACAACATCATTCTATTTATTTTGCCTCTTCTTACCACGGGCACCACTCGGTTTCTTCTCCTTCTCAACTTGTACAGCAAGCAACTTGTTGATACTCCTTCTTTTCTTACCAAAACCACTAGGCCTACCCACAGCACGGCCAAGAGGTTCATTTTGGACAACATCAGCAACATCTGGTTCAGTTTGCACCACAGCAAGGTCCAGAACAGGTTCATCTTGCACAGCCAGGTCCAGGACAGGTTCAGCTTGCACAGCAAGGTCCAGGACAGGTTCAGCTTGCACAGCAAGGTCCAGAACAGGTTCAGTTTGCTCCCGTGCATCAAGAACAGGTTCAGTTTGTGAACTGAAACTTCTCTTCTTTCTACTGCCACTGAGTCTTGCTTTTTTCTGTGGCCAGCATTGTTCAACAACAAGAGGTGGGCCTTTTTCTGCACGCTTCCTTCTGAAAAATAAATCATATCACTTGGTTAGACTGAAAAAAGCAGCAAAATCAAAAACAACACACAAACAACAAAATTAACATACTTTGGCCTTTCCGGAGTGTAACGGCATTGTGTGGAACCAATTCTATGCCCAAGTTCCTCACACAACTTGCATCTGTTTTTGTTACCTTTTTTAGGCCTTTTTGGCTTTCCATCGTTATCTTTTTTCTTTTTCTTACTACTCCCACCTTTCTCAAACCAAGCTTTGAATCTGCTCTGTTTGGGCCTCCCAGCCTTCCTTTTAGTGAGGGGTGGACACAAAGAAAATTCAATTTCCACCTCAGGCCACTGCGATTGGTCTGTCAGTGCTGGAATTGGAGTTGCATATGCAGCCTTGAATCTTTGCACCGAGTAATAATCATGCAAATATGGGTGCATATTTAACTTGGGTTTAGATGCCAAAAAAATTATGGCATGCTCACATGGTTTCCCAGTGTGTTGCCACTCTAGGCAGGTGCATTCATGCAAATCAGTGTCAACAACATGCCTCTTGCCACTCTTTGTATCTCTAACTTCAGCACCCCTCAATGATGATTTCTCAACAGATAGATGTGAAAGCTTTCTGCTCCTGTTGACCACTTGTTGTACCACTGCCGGAAGCTTATCCCCTTCCAAAATATCACCAATTCTTCTTCTCAATTCCCACAAGCGCATGATCATGATCCTGATTTGGTCCACCATGTCATGCACAGGCAAGTCTTTCAACTCCTTCACCCTGTTGTTGAAACTTTCTGCCAAGTTGTTGTTGATATGATCGCACTTGATTGCAGTATTAAAACCTGACCTATACCATAACAGAGAATGGTAGGTGTTCAACCATGAAGCAAAATCATTCTCACTACATGCTGCCATTATCTTACCAAGGTGATAGGAATGTGTCTGTGAGGTGTAAGCTCTTGCTGCCGGCCACATGCGCCCAAATTCTTCTCCTCTGAATTTTTTTATCAGATTCATCCACATATGGCCAAAGCACTCCCTCTGCTCAGCATGAGGGAAAACAAACTTCACCGCATTTTCTAGCCCTTTACATGCATCTGTGTGGATGGCCAAAGGTGATACTGACCCTAGGGCTCTTTTCAACTGCATCATGAACCATGTCCATGATGCCTCTGTCTCTGACTGAAACATTCCAATGGCAACAGGAAACATCCAGTTGTGTCCATCAAGAGCATTGCATGCTGCCAACTGACCATTCCATTTTCCAGTCAAAAAAGATGAGTCGATGCTCAAATATGGACGACACCCTGCTTTAAATCCATCTACGCAAGGCTTTAAACACATAAAAAATTGCTGAAATAAACCTTGCCATCCTCTTTTACCTCAGTATCTATCTCCACCACACTGCCAGGTGACCTCTTCTCCACCTCTGCTTTAAAACTATACAACATCCTAAATGTATTTGCCCAATCACCATATAATGCTTTCATTGCCCTTTGTTTTGCCTTCCACACTGTGGTATATTTCAGCACAATGGGATACATCTTTTCCAGGTCAACTTGAAGTCTCTTTGCTGTAGTGTTTGGTGTCTTGGCTAAAATAGGAGTAATCTTTTGTGTAATCCAAAGCTGTGATGTCATCCTTGAAACTTGCTGTGAACTGCTCATACATGTATGCTCATGTGGAATTTGATTTACCCTGATTGTATGGCCATCAGGTTGTCGTCTAGCAGATATGTACCACTTGCAAGGTTTGGCACCTCCATCAAAACCTTGGCACCTAGCATAAAATTTCTTTCGATCAGTCCACAGAGTCTTGGCATCAAACTCATGTCTCACTGCATAGGTCTTGAAACACATCCTAAACTCATCCATGTTTGGCCACATCTTCCCCACCTCAATGACAGGGTTCTCTCTGTCATACACATGCACCAGCTCATCAGCATGTGCATCATCTACATCATCTGCAGCATCTAACATCAACTCTCCATCCACTTCTTCATTGCCTGAATTTGTGTTACCATCAGCAGGCAAAGTACAGTCATCCTTCTCCTTATCTCTGTCATCAACTGGAATTCCAAACATTTCGGCCATCTTAGTGTCAGCTATTGGTTCAATGACCAAATCTGTGCGTTCAGCTAATTCTACTGCATTCCAATCAACAACAACCTTCCTAGCATCATGGCATCCCTGTTCTGCATCTGGGGAGCCCCCTGTTCTGCATCTGCAGCAGCCCCGTTCTTCACATATCACTGTCAGTTCAGAGCATTGGCAACAACATCTGCTTCTCTGCAGCCCACTCAGCATCTGCCATCTGTGAAGCCATCTTTGATGGCACATAACCAACCCTGGAATCTGGTTCAATCAATGAGCTCTGCCCAAAAGGTTGCTTTTTTTCTTGTCCAACCTTCTTGTCGATCAATTTCATCAACCATATCTTCTCCATCCTCAATTCGGACATAAGCGTTCTTGCAATCATCATACCGTAGCAGTGATACCTCTTGTTCTGGACCCCAAATAACGCTCTCCCCAATTCTCTCCACCAATTCTTCACTGCCTTCTCCTCCATGCTCTGAAGTTCTTGGGGATCAATATCTGTACATTTGACCTCCCAAATAATCCTCGTGTCTCTCTCAATGTTTCGAACGCTACCATCACCTAGCTTGGCCTTACAAGGAAAGAATTCAACTGTAAATTCGAAGCTAGGCGCAGAATCTCCCCTGTCAATGGCGGGCGGGAAGCGGCAGTCAGCTAGGGGTGCAGGGGACGAAAACCAAATCGAGTTCAAATAAGCTAGAAGAGGGTGCGCATTACCGATTTGAACTCTCTCCGGGCTCCATCTCATTCAATCCACGCGCACCTCTCCAGGCTTCTCTGATTTCAAATCGGCCGGGAAACAGATACAGGCCACAGACGCATCCAAAATTGAGGGGAACGAGACTAGGGTTGCGAAATTACTCACCAGAGAAAGCTGCGCCGCCGCCGAGAAGGCGCTCCACAGCTGGCGAGAAGAAATCGTTGCCGCTGCCGGACAAGGGGGCGGCGCCGTCGAGCAAGGGCGGATCGAGCGGGAGTGGTCGTGGCAACTGAGTGGATCCCACCAGTCGGAGCACATAACCAGCCAAGTCCTAACCTAATCTCAGCCTCCGTTAAGAGCCAGACAGCCGTTTTATCAGTTAGTCCTGTCTGAGCTATTCCCACGCTAAAAAGTCGCACCAGGGCTATTTCAGCCAACGTCGTCGCATGCTGGACAATTGCCCTCAACGACGTCGCACAGGAGCTATTCGCCGTACTGTGACTAAGTGTTAGTCCTTTGAATGCCGAAATACGGTAATAAGTAAAGAAGTACAAATAAGTAACTAGGATAATAGATATAGTGATAATAAAAGTTGATTACGAGAATACCATCATAGTCTCTTCTCGGGATGAGTGTAACGTATCGCGAAAAGAAAGGAATTGAATATTGTAACACAAGGTTCGCTCGGTAACCATTTTCGGTGCGAGAATCGTTATGGATATCGATATCTCATGATGATTATTGACCGGATGGGTTTCAAACATGTCCACATATCCTCGAACTTGTACGGTCACATGCTTAACAGTTTGGGGACATGTATGAGTTCTTCACTGGAATGGAGAATAAAAGAGAAGAGTTTTGAAAGTGTTTGCCACAAGTGCACTTCTTTTGACAATTTTATTCTACTGGGTACTCGGCAAAGAGTTTTTCTCGAGTTCTGATGGAGTACACACCGTGAAGCCGCTAACACTCGGCAAACGGCTGATTTCTGCTTGTGATGTTTCCCAGTAGTGAAGGATGTAAATTAGAGACAGATGCAGGGTCGGCTTTGGCCCAGGGCAAGAGGTGCGACGGCCCAGGGCCCATAGCTAGTACGTACATAGAAGGCCTGATAATTATTAGAAAAAGGGTTCCCTTTACAAAGGGAAACTCACACTGGTCCCACAAAAGTGACCTTTGGGAAGGGAACCCTTTCTGTAGTGGTACCCAGGCATGGTAATCACTAGAAAAAGGGTCCCTTTGCAAAAGGAAACTCACATTGATCCCGCAAAAAGTGACCTTTTGGAAGGGAACCTTTTTTGTGGTGGTATCCATGGAAAGGTACATTATCAAGATAGAGTTTCATGTATAGCACACCTGACGTGGATCTCACTCTCGACCAGAAAGATATAAAATAAAATTACATATTGAAACAATCATGACTAATAGGTCCAGCACATGAAGCTTTATATCAAATACACAAGGGTCTTATTTATAACACAATACGAAACGATATATAGAGTTGCAACACGCACGTGCATACACAATATTCAGTTACATGCCACAATATTCAGTTGCATGCCCTTGATTGGTTCGTACTAACCAGCGTGTGATTTAAGTTTTCTTGGGAGATGAGGGTGCGCGGAGCACCATTGTCTCGACTGTGATTCGGGGCCCGAAAGCCAGCATCGCACCCCACTCCGGCATCAGATCACCCTCATCCTTCCTACGCCGGCGCAGCTCATCGAGCACGAAGACGATGGTTGCGCCGCTCATGTTGCCGTACTCGCGAAGCACCTGCCGGCTGGCCGCCAGCTTCCCCGGCTCCAGCTTGAGCACCGTGTCTATGTTGTCCAGGATTGCCCGCCCACCAGGGTGCACCGCTCAGAAGAGGTCGTTCCAGGAGCACGGAGCATCATGGGCGAACGCGTCTAGGAGGCATCGCTCGACGTTCTGCGCTATCAGCGTCGGCATCTGGATGCCGAGGTGGAAGTCCACGCCCGCTGCCGAGACCTGCATGCCGAGCGCGTCCCGGGACCTCGGTATGGTCCTCTGCGTGGCCACGACCGTCTCGAAGAGCGGGCGTTCGCTCTCACCGAATGGGCCGGCGCCGACGATGACGGCGCCGGCGCCGTCGCCGAACAAGGCGTGGCCAACCAGGTTGCCACCGTCAGGGGCGCCGAAACATACAAGGGTTGTCTCGCAGCAAGCCACAAGGACGCGTGCGCCGTGGTTGTTCTCGGCGAGCTGCTTGGCCAGGTGGAGGGCCCGGCCGCCGCCGTAGCAGCCGTGGAAGCTGAGTATGGTGCGGCAGACCGTGGGACGGAGGCCGAGGAGCGAGGCCAGCTGGAGGTCGGCGCTGGGGGCCTGGCAGGCGGAGTAGGTGCTGAAGACGAGGTGGGTGATGTCGGTGGCTGGGCGGCCCCACTCGGCGATCGCCTTGGTGGCGGCGGCGTGCGCGAGCTCCGGGACGGCGGTGGCGACCATGTCGATGCGAGCGTCCAGGGATGGAAGCTCTCTGTCGAAGAACTCCGGGTGGGCGGCAACTGATTCAGCGTTCAGGTGGAAGTGCCGTTTCTCGATGCCGGTTTTCTGGCCTGCAAGGCTGCAACGAAAAGAAACTTCTCATGCATGCATGCATGCATATTTAAAGACGGGAATGGAGGGGGACTGCATTACTAACTGCTGAGCGATTTCTCGCCCTCTCCGTGCCCGGGCTACTGTAGATAGCTACAGAAGTTACTGTAGTTTCTACAATGTTGAACAGTGTCGTGGAGGGATCTGTTCGTAATTTATAGAAAACTGAAGGACTTTCTTGCAAAAATGCCATAACATCTTCTCCCTCTTCTCTCTCCCGCGCAACGCGGAAGTCGCCGCCTCGCTCCGCTCCTCCCTCGACGCATTCAAGCAGTCCCCGAGGTCCGCCGTCATCCCCTCTACCTCCTCCACAAGCCATGCGTGCAGGGACGCTCGGAGCGCAGCGAATCGACCATTCTTCTCCGACTTCGGCCACCGCCGCGATTTGGTCGCCGCCGGCCAACTCCGGCGACCATATGGCTCCCTCCGCCGCCAGTCGCCTCCCCTCGACGTCCTCTAGCTTATCCGCGTGGCCACAACACCGTGTGCGTGCTTCCCTGCCCGAGCACGAGCTTGGCAGAGCCGCCGTGTCGCGCCGCCAGCGCTAGCCTCTACACCGCTTACGTCAGCAGTGACGTCAGCTCGGGCCCACCTGCCGGACTTTTAATTTCCGTAAAGAATTTCGCAATTAACAAAAAAAACTGACAAGCGGGTCCCGTCTGTCAGATTTCTAGCAATCACAGAACAATACAAAAAAATTGTAAAGATCATATCTTTTGATCTGTATTTCAGGAAATTTCGAGTAATATACCAAAATATTCAGAAAAAAATAAACTACTTATTTATGACTACTGCAGTTTCTACAGTGTTGAACAGTGCCGCGGAGGAACCTGTTCATAATTTATAGAAAACTGAAGGACTTTCTTGCAAAAATGCCATAACATCATCTCCCTCTTCTCTCTCCCGCGCGACGCGGAAGTCGCCGCCGCCGCCGCCTCGCGCCGCCGCTCCGCTCCTCCCTCGACGCATTCAAGCAGTCTCCGAGGTCCGCCGTCATCCCATCTACCTCCTCCGCAAGCCATGCGTGCGGAGCGTAGCGAATCGACCATTCTTCTCCGACTTCGGCGGCCGCCGCGATTTGGTCGCCGCCGGCCAACTCCGGCGACCATATGGCTCCCTCCGCCGCCAGTCGCCTCCCCTCGACGCCCTCTAGCTTATCCGCCTGGCCAAAGCACCGCGTGCGTGCTTCCCTGCCCGAGCACGAGCTCGGCAGAGCAGCCGTGCCGCGCCGCCGGCGCTAGCCTCTACACCGCTTACGTCAGCAGTGACGTCAGCTCGGGTCCACCTGCCAGAAATTTTAATTTCCGTAAAGAATTTCGCAATTAACAAAAAAACTGACAAGCGGGTCCCGTCTGTCAGATTTCTAGCAATTACAGAACAATACAAAAAAATGTAAAGATCATATCATTTGATCTGTATTTCAGGAAATTTCGAGTAATATACCAAAATATTCAGAAAAAATAAACTACTTATTTATGACAAATTCATGCATAATTGAACAACTTAAATTAAAACTTGCCTACAATTACTAAAATGCCACTTTCTTCAAATATGGGATTTGTTCCAAATATTGCTTTTAGTGGTATTTGGACCCCATTTTAATTATTATCCATCTTCTAGAGTTTAAAATGAACTCCCTAATTTATCATGTTACACATGTTTGTATGCGCACTGCATTATACCATATGTTGATTATTTCCTTCCTTTGCAGTGTTGGTTTTTATTGATAACACGTGAATCCGAAGTGAATTACAACATTACCAAAGACGAATACTTGATCATTTATTTATGTCGAATTCATGCATGATTGAACAACTTAAAATAAGATTTGCCTACAATTACTACAATGCCACTTTTCTAAATTATGGTATTTGTTCCAAATATTGCTTTTAGTGGTATTTGGACCCCATTTAAATTATTATCCATTTTGTAGAGTTTAAAATGAACTTCTTAATTTATCATGCCATATATGATGAAAATGCAAATTATATATCAAAATGTTCATCAAAAATATTTCTATCTAATTATGTCAAATTCATGCATGTTTAACAACGTCACAATGGGCCTGGCCTGTCAGTGTTTCTTTCTTTTCGCGGGAATTTCCATAAAATGATAATTGCAGAAAACGAATAATGTTACAGGTTCAAAAATTTCAAATCTTTCTACCGGAAAAAATTTGAACAATAACTCAAACAAATCACAAAAAAAGTGCTTACTAATTAGGACAAACTACAAACATATTTGAACATTCCAATTCAGTAGAAAAAAATTAAAAAAGAAAACAAATGCACTCACTTCAACTATATCAACAATTGTATGGATTTGAATTTAAAACAAAAAAATTGAACTATGGAATTCAATTGAATATATGAACATTTCCATTCTCTATGGACTTAAATTAAAATTTAATTTAAAAAAACATGTTAAAACATTCCAATTTGCTTAAAAATTGGAAATATTCTGCACTAGATGAACAAAACATTTCAATTTGGCCAAAATTTGAAGAAAACAACCAATGCACTTGCTCCAATTATATGGACAATTACATGGAGTTGAATTTCACAAAACAAACTCTCTAATTATGGAATTCAGCTAAATAAATGTGCTTTCGCACTCATTATAAACTTAAATTAGAAATTGATAAGCAAACAGAAACATTTTTTTAACATTCCAATTTGCTTAAAAATTAGACATGCTCTAGAATATAACGGATTTTTTCCCTCTTCAAAAATAATTTCATAAACTTTTAAATTTCTGACCGGCGGTCCTACCCTATTTAACCAAATTAGAAAAAAAGTTGTAAATATAAATTTCTTCTACCAAATTTCAAAATATTCAGATATAAACTACTTTCGAATGTGCGCCTTTATAAATTTGAAGTTTTCCCACGAAGTGTTCACAAATATGACAAATATATCAACATTAACACACAAAAAAACACACTGACTATTTACAGCATTTGATCAAATTTCAAGTTTGAAAACTTTAAAATATCCAATACCTTTTGAATCTGAGCACTTAAAAACCTCAAAAAAAATCACATGCGAACAGCTTCTAACGATTTTGAAATTTAAACAATTTGTAAATGTAAACTTCTCCTTTTTTATTTCAATACATTCAAATCTAAACAACTTTTGAATGGGTACATCTTCAAATTTGAATTTCTCCCACCACCGCATTCACAAATATGACAAAAATATCAACATTAACAAAAAAAAAAAACGCTTACTATGTATGCCACATGACCAAATTTCAAATTCAAAAACTTCAAAATTTTCAATGGCTTCCAAATTTAAGCATTTGAAAGCCGAAAAAAACATACAAATAGCTTCCCACTTTCACCAATTTTTGAAATTCAAACAAATTGTAAATCAAAATCTCCGAATATATCCATTGGAAAAAAAGAGTAATATATCAAAACAATCCAAAAAATACATACAAACTACTTATGTTTAAAAAAAAATGAAAAATTCAAATTCTGTTACCATTTGGAGGTAATTCAAATCTTAAATATTAACGACGAAATACAAACATGGTCAAACATTTCAAACTACTAAACATTTAAATATTCTACAAAATATATCAATAATGCTCAACAAATATGCCCCCTATTCATAACAAAATAAACAACATGTTTGCAAATTTCAATTTAGCCAACATTTTAGCGAATATACCGATATTCCATTAAATATATCGATAATGCTAAAAAAAATATATGCTTATAGCAAATTACAAATATATACAAAGTACTAAAAAAACTATATGCTTATATACGAGATACAAAATACGTATACACCGATCTTACAGATCTGGAAAGATAGGATAAATCTATGTGACAAACCAACGTCTATCCATCTTCTTCGGCACCACCATAGCAGCCACCAAGGAAAAAATAGACAGATCACCTTCTCACCCGAGCTCGACGCGGCTCTATCGCTGATCATCAGCTTTTCAGACCTCCAAAGTAGTTTGCCATAGGACAAACCATTACCGTTGAAAGAATCAGACCGGGGCAGCATGACCCCGGACACGCCATTGAACTTCAGCACTGGCACCCCCGCACGACGACGTCGGAGTAGGGAACCAGAACCATCAGCCTCCATCTACAAACCCACCACAAGGTGCATCATCTTCCAGCTGTCACCAGTGCAGACCACTGTTTGCACGTACTCCTGGACGAATCCTCTCTGCCCACCATGGCGTCGGAGACAACGCCGCAGCAACGGGGACAGAGCAAGAGGAAAAACCCATCTGATGGAGTCGCCGCCGCCGCCTCGCCGACACCATCCATGAACCCTACAGCCACCGATCTGAAAGATCGGCAAGCACACAGTGCCACCAACTCCGAGACGCCGCCATGAAGGACAACGCCGATGTGGGAGTAGAGTTGAGGCAGACTTATTTGCCCAGGCGCCGCTCCCACCACCCGAACGACGCACCATACCAAAAACATCCTAACCCTAATTACCATGCAAAAAACGGGGTCCCCCTCCCTCCTGCCACCGGAGCGGCAAGCGGAAGAAGAGAGCCCCAGCTCTTTCAGCGGTGGCGGCGGCGGCCGGCGGCGGCGCTAGGCTAGGAAAACCTGTTCGCCTCGCTAGTCGCCTCGTAGTGTTCTCGAGCGAAACGTTTTTTTCGTCCGCATCTACGCCTGTGCACCTGCATGCCTGTCAGGTATGCAGTTTATTTTACCTTCGTATTTGATGAAAGATTCTCCCATACAAACGATAGGAGAGCACGCCTTCTCTCACTGGTCCCCCCTTTTTAATTGTTAATCTTGGGAGAGCATCTTTTTTACACTTTTAACACGCATGATGATGCATGAAGGTAATCACTCGTATCGTGACGGCAATGGCTGTCTATAAACTCACCTTCTTTAAACTACTTCGCTAAATTTCTCTAATCAACATAACCAGACCTAAATTTAAGATAAAATGTAATACAAAAAATATGCACGTCGACGAGTAGGTTCCATTTTCGTACTCGATTTCGAGATTCGTCAACTATAAATTCTCAATTTTGAACTAACGTTTGGAAAAAAAATATGAATTAGGTCAAATTCGTCGCACTCGGTTGACCGTTTGTAATATCTTTTGACGAGCACATTCATCTCAACGTTTGGAACAACTTTCGTTTTATAATTTTGCAATACTATATATTTATAAATCATTGCTTTTCACCGGATAGCTATGAGGCGGATCCGAGATACCGTCAACAGGTTGCGACTATTCAACGCCGGTTATCCATGTAACCACTTGTCGATGTCTTCGTCGCTTATCGTATCAACATTGGATATCTTTGTCGCATTATCCGGATGGCCATGACCTCGATTCTAGATATCTTCAATAGTTTCGGTTATCCATCACTACTAGAAGGTACCCAGGAGGTTCCGACTGGCTAACCGAGTCGTTATCGTATCAACATTGGATATCTTTGTCGCATTATCAGATGGCCATGACCTCGATTCTAGATATCTTCAATAGTTTCGGTTATCCATCACTACTAAAAGGTACCCAGGAGTTTCCGATAGGCTAACCGAGCAGTCCGACTCGGTTAGCCTATTCAACGCCGGTTATCCATGTAACCGCTTGTCGATGTCTTCGTCGCTTATCGTGTCAACATTGGATTCTAGATATCTTCAACAGTTTTGGTTATCCATCACTACTAGAAGGTACCCAGGAGGTTCCGATAGGCTAACCGAGTCGTTATCGTATCAACATTGGATATCTTTGTCGCATTATCGGATGGCCATGACCTCGATTCTAGATATCTTCAGATAGGCTAACCGAGCGGCCCGACTCAATTTAAGAAATTCCTATAAGAAAAATCCAAACATCATCTCAAAATTCCTATAAGAAAAATTCCTACTAGACGAATTTGACAAAATTCCTATAAGAAAAATCCAAACATCATCTCAAAATTGAGAAATCACAGTCTAAGAAATTGGAAACCGAGTACGGGAATGGAACTTAATCGTCGGTGCGAATATTTTTCGTGTACATTTCATCTTAAATTGAAGGATGGTTATGTTAATTAGAAAACATTAGCTGAATTAGTTTAAAGAAAGTGAGTTTAATACAACATACAACGCAGTGAGCGAGGAGGGATTAGCATCCTGCATGGTGCTAAAAGTGTAAAAAAGATGCTCTCACAAGTTTAATAACAAATATAAAGGGAGGAGCACTGAGATGGGTGCGTGTTGTCCTGTCGGCTGTACGGGGGAATCTTCCGCCAAATACCAAGCTAAAAAACAAAACGCACACCCGCGCACACCAACTGAGCAGCCTCTTTCTTTTCCGCCCCCGTTGAGAGTCGTCGTTGTGCGACTGGATCCGGTCCATCCCGCCGCCGGCCTTTGCGCTGGAGAGTGTGGAGTTGGATTTGGACTCCGGCTTCCTCTGTATAGTAGTAGTATTAGGTTGAGTTTTAGATTTGGGCTGTGTCCCGTGTGTGCCCATGTGGCGACTGAGGGTAGGTTGGAGATCTCCAGCGACAGGATCTTCCACGCCTTGGATTTCTTCGATTCCGCTGTGTCTCGCGTGTGGCAGGTGGTGGCGCAGGCGGGGTCGTCGGATCCATGCATCCCTCTGAATAAGGTGTGCCAAAGGAGCTTCGATCTGGGCGAGATGGACCGCGCCCGGTCTTGGGTGCATGCTTCCTGTGTCGCGGTGGTGCTCTCGTGGAGAGAGCCAAAGACGGCGACGGAGTGGAGCGCGTCCGGCTCCCTGAGTAAGGTTCGTTTATCCGGCTTCCTCTGGTTCTGGAGGCTTGCGATGCTGCTCCCCCTTCTAGATGGCCATGGTGGCGAGGAGAAGGGCCGGTGGAGTGTGGCGGTCTGCAGATCTGGTGGAGACCAGGGATTTCGTGATACTGCGCTTTTCTGGAGATCAATCTCGGTGGCACATGTTTGGCGGCCGACTCAAAATGCTGGCGGGCAGCAGCTCCAGGCCCTGATGCCGGTGGAGCATCAGGTGTTCTTCAACCTCCTTCGGAGGCCCCTTGCTGGACTCGCGGCGGCGCTCCACTTCTCCATTGCACCAAGTGGTTTCGTCCCCGGTGTTGGTGGCGAAGGCCGTTGCTTGAGGCCAGAGATCGTCGACGGTTTCGGAGGACCCGTTTGCATTTCCTGTTTTCTTTCTCGGGTCTGTTCTGTAATTGTTAAGGACCCTGTTATGATAGCTTTTCTTTATGAGGTCCTTTTTGTAAAATGTACCGCGCCGCTTTGTTAATGCAGTATCCAGGCCCTTCGGGGCCTATGCCGCTTTCAAAAAAAAAACGCATACCTGACCCGCATGCAAGTGCAGAGCAGTTGTGGGTCCATTGGTCAACACATTGGCTCGGATCCACATGACGAAGCAACGGCAGAGATAGAGCACGGGCGCCATAGCGCATGAGCAAAATCCGCTCTTGGTCAAGCGGAAGAGGATGTCAGAGCATGTCTAGTAGTGCCCTCAAACCCTCAGAAATAACTGTTTTTTTATGGTTTGAAACGAAACTAGAACCCCTAAACCCATAAAAAAATTAGAGGTCCGACCCCGGGTCCTCCTTCCAACCCGTGAAAGTGAGGGTTGGGGAGGGAAATTCGCCCAACCCCTAATTCGGCCCGAGCCAAGCGCGGGAGGGAAAATTTCCCAACCACCTCCTCCCGCCGCCGCCTCCCTCGCAGCCGCCGGCCGTCGCCCGCCGCCCCGCCCGCCGCCTCCCTGGCCCCGCCCGCCGCGTCCGTCGCCCCGCCCGCCTCCCCCGTGCCCGCCCCGAGCCACCCGCACGTCGCGGCCGTGGTCGCCGCGACCCACGTTGGCGCCAAGCGGCGGCGTACGGGCCAGCACGTCGTCTCGCCCCAGCCAGCCGTGGCTCCGCCCGCCGCGTCCACGCTCGCCCCGGCCGCCGCCGCGAAGAGCCGGTTGAAGGTGGCGGGCCGGGGCCGCGAGCTGCTGCGGCCTCCAAGGCCAAGGCGGCCTCCTCCCCGGCAACGAGGAAGGTCGTACCCAAGGCCAAGGCCCCGAGGAAGAAGGCCGTGGCCGCCGCCGCCGAAACTCCGCCCGCCACACACGACATGCTCGACGAAATGCCCGCCCTGTCGACGTCGTTCATGGACATGCTCCAAGAAGCGGAGGTGGACATCGGGGCTCCTCCTCTAGAACCCTTTAGGGTTGGTGATGACTTGGAGGAGGAAGGGGATGACTTGGAGGAGGAAGGGGATGATGATGAGGAGGAAGGGGATGATGATGAGGAGGATGTCACCGAGATAGAGGAGGAGGCGTTCGCCGCCGTTGCTCGCCCCGCCGTCCGCTCGACGAACTACACCGACGTGGAAGATGTTCTCTTGGTTCGAGCTTGGGCATCGGTGGGGATGGATGCGGTGGAAGTGGTCTAGGAGATGGCGCCGAGGTGTAAGTTTTTGGTGATGGTGCCAATGAGATGGGCAAGATGATGATTTTGTGATGTAAACTATTAAACCATGCATCAATGATTGTCATTTTCTAGTATGTTTGAAGGTTGATTGTGTTTTTGTAGTGATAATTGTGATGAATGTGTGACAGTTTTAGAGGTTGGGGTTGAGGTAAAGACTAGAACCCTCAAACCCAACCCTTATAACGGAATATTCTGTTATAAGGGTTGGGTTTGAGGGTTCTATTATTTGCCCCTGTTTTTCAACCCTTAAAAGTGAAAAAAAAAAAGTAATTTTTCGATCCTTAAAATACTACCGGGTTTGATGCTCTCAGCGAACTCGTCCTGGGGCAGTACATGGCCACTCGGGTTGGCAGTGCCGATGGCGAGCATGGCCGCAGGGCCTTCCCCGTGCTGCTGCACCCCACCTTGTTTTCTGCCATGGCCGACAAAGCTGAAGACTACGTGACTTGGATCTTGAAAGGCAGTGTAGTGCAGTACTGTGTCTAAGGGGCTCTGCTGGGTTCAGGTTTTATAGTTGCATGGCTAAGCTAACAACGACGACCCATATAAAAGTCTAACTAATAATCTATGTCGCTTCAAAGTATATATGCACGCGCACGCCACCGGATATAACCAAACAAATTGGTTCTCCGCGCTACAATCGTTGATCCCAGAGCTTGCAAATTTCATCCGGCCGTCAGATCAATCGTTAATTAAGTCGGTGGATATATATATGGCGCTTCTCCTTCCCACGCACGGCCGGGGACTAACTTATCTCGCTCCTTCTAATCTGCCGCTCCGGATTCGTTGACTTCGTGAAGTAAAGTCAGCGAGCTACAGTAGTCCGCTGCCGTAGCTCATTTTTGGTCACTAGATGGCAAAGCAACGGTCCAGATCGGGTGCTACATGACCACGCTACAGTACATCTGAACAGTGTCATCTGAATAGTGTTCTTTGAACAGTGATTTGTGAACAGTGGGATCTCAATCTATACTGTTGGATTTCGATCTGATAGTTGAGAAGCAAAGTCAGCGAGTGACTTTGCATCACAACGTCAGCCAAGCCGCGCTCCTAATCTGCTCCCCGCATACAAATCTCTGACTAATCTTTTGTCTCCTTTCCGATCTGGCAGGAGGCACATGCATGCCTCTTTCTCCCGTAATTTCCACATCGATTATGCAGGTCGTGTGTATGTGCTGGCCTATATTTTCTTCTATTTCCTGTCAACAAAATCGGTGAGCTACTACTGCGATACGGTTTTGATTTCCTCTCTGCTAATCTAATCCTTAATTAATTCCGCATATATTTTCTAGTGGTGTACGACATCAATGAAGCAGTACTTTGGCGATCTCAGGAATACTTGATCGAACCAGCTTTTCTATGACGCAGGCCAACGTTATCAGTATATATATAATCGTCAACTGATTACTCAACAGCACAAACATATGCCTCCGGCGTGGCAATGAAGAACCGACTTACCAGCTCTTCGCTAATTAAGCGTCCATGTACACACTATACTTCATTTGTGATGCTTCTTTTTTTGTCATCGTGATGAAACAACTAAATGATCAAAACCATATAATTAACTGAAACAACCATGCATAGTTGAGGGTCAACATATGCATCTTTTGTTTCAGCTCCCACCTTCCATCTTGCCATTAATTCCAACCAACCCAAACTACGACCGAAATATTAATGATTTAATAATCTGATAATTCTTTTTTAAATGTGTTTGTATTAATCAGACATAAAAGGTTTGATTACAATCATTCAAAACCAATTTTGACATGTAGGCCGAAACCAATTTTGAAACACACCACCACGCAACTCTCTAGGACCTATTCGACAAAGTTCATGGGCAGCAGAGTTAATTGCAGCTTCTATTAACTTTAGATAACTTAACAAGGCGATCAACAGGCTTCTTCTGTCCGAACTCATTCGCAATCACTCTTATTCCAGACTGATCATTACTTCCCTCTTTAGACCTTGATGATCCGAGCACAGTCCGTTTCAATATTAAGGTTTGCGCAGTGCACATTTGTAACATCTCAATACATCACACGGTCAAAGGTGGGAGTATCACATATTTAGCAACACACGTATACTGGTATGGCCCATGGTTCGTTGCCAAGAGCATGGACTGCTTACACATGATGAAACAAGTATATACGCAGAAAAACACAAAGTACTAAAAATTTGGACAAAACGTTTTTTGAAGATCAAAACAACACAGACCTATAGAATTTATAAAAGGGGGACGTGGCGTAGGCCGACTGACAGTTGGGGAAAAATTGGTTGTTTCCCCCACCGTCTGATCGGACATGTGGTGCGGATGTGTATCGTCCTGTTTATTGCAACGAATTTCTCACTCATGTATCTAAAATACACTATTGCAAAAAATATTTGCAACATTCTTTTTCCGAAAATGTTACAAATATGAGACAAAGCTTCGAAACCTTTTCAAAATAGTAATGTAACAAATATGTATTAGTGCAACAATTTTTACCACTTTTTTCAGGAAGATGTTGTAACCGCGCAAATAGTTCGCATTTTTTTAAAAAGTAACAATACAAAAAAAAGTTATTAAAGAATAATTGTTTTTGCTATAGATTGATTTGCAATAAAAATCATCAAACGAACTTCAAAGAAATGACCAATGACAAAAAAAACATATGATTGAAACATTTTAAAGAGCACCACTAGTGGAAAACAGGCCTTTAGTCCCGGTTCTAGAGGGCCTTTACTCCCGGTTTGCCAACCGGGACTAACAAATCGGGACTAAAGGCCCCCCACCTTTAGTGCCGGTTGGCCACGAACCGGGACTAAAGGCCCCCCATGTGGGCGGAGCTGTGTGCGGGCGGGTGGAGGACCTTTAGTCCCGGTTGGTAACATACCTTTAGTCCCGGTTGGTGTTACCAACCCAGACTAAAGGTACTGGAATTTTTTTTAATTTTATTTTTAATTCTATTCTCAATTCTATTCTCAATTATTTTCAATTCAATTTTTAATTCTATTCTGAAATTTCTCACTTAGCCACACACTTAAACTAGTTATACACTTAATCTCAGGTCAAAGTACTTACTCTGGTCAAACTGCACATTCGGTCACCCATCCTGAAATTGTTCCAGCCCGAGCACGCTTAACTTTTGAGTTCCTTCCAAATTAGCTTCCAAATGAGAAGTTAGAACTTACTGATAATAGTATCCTATCAATCATATTGACCCCTGAGTCATGATGTTACACTTTTTTATTGTTTAATTTTTCAAAATTTATTTGAATAAACACAATGATTATGTAATATATTTTTTGAATAAATAACAATGATTATGTAATAATATTTTTGAATAAATAACAGTGATTATGTAATAATATTTAATATGAAATAATTCATATATTTAAATCCGTAACTCGAAATTTGATAAATAAAATGTCTAAATTGATAAGAAAAATGAGAAGAATTCAAATATGTCATCCTATCAATCATATCTTTTGCATCACAGAAACATCGATAAACTTGTTATAAAAAAAACTTCTAGCATGGAGCCAAATGATTAAGTTATGACAATTCTCACGGCATAGTTTGTGATAAAGTTCTCATATTCGACAAATAGATGTTTCTTGGCATAGAAAGTAATGATTCCGAAGGGATTTTTCAAATTATTTTTATAAATATCATTTTCCTTTTTCTAAGAGCCAAATTGACTTTTTTGTGAACCAAGTACAAAAAATATGGTGCAAAATGGCACCATCTAAATATCACAAAGAGTGGTCCACATTTGATGGATAATCCCCAAGTATTAGGAATTTTCTTGATTTCTATCTAATTTTGCCTAGTTAAATGAGTTTATGCTGATTTTCCAAAATTAATACAAATTTGAACTACAAGTGTTTAATAGTTTGGTCTGAATTTTTTTAAATCATTTTAAGATACACAACCAGTGGTTATATCACAGAAATATCAATAGTTTTAAGAGAATTTGACCTCTTTCGATGAATACGCCTGGTGGCCATTTCGACCGTTTTTCGAAAAAAATCCAATAAAGTGAAAAAACCCTCAAAAAAAGATATCCTCTGGCATGGAGTCCTTTTACGTGTACTAGTTGCTATGGAAAATGATAAACTTAATTTTGGACCAAGTTATGGCAATTCCCACGACATAGTTTATGATAAAGTTCTCATATTCGACAAATAGGTGTGTCTTGGTATAGAAAGCAATGGTTCCGAAGGGATTTTACAAATTATTTTTATAAATATCATTTTCCTTTTTCTAAGGGCAAAAATTGACTTTTTTGTGAACCAAGTACAAAAAATATGGTGCAAAATGGCACCCATCTAAATATCACAAAGAGTAGTCCACATTTGATGGATAATCCCCAAGTATTAGTAATTTTCTGGATTTCTATCTAATTTCGTCTAATTAAATGAGTTTATGCCGATTTTTCGAAATTAATCCAAATTTGAACTACAAGTGTTTGATAGTTTGGCCTGAATTTTTTTTAAATCATTTTAAGGTACACAACCAGTGGTTATATCACAGAAATATCAATAATTTAAGAGAATTTGACCTCTTTCGATGAATACTCCTGGTGGCCATTTTGACCGTTTTTCGAAAAAATCCAATAAAGTGAAAAAACCCTCAAAAAAAATATCCTCTGGCATGGACTCCTTTTATGTGTACTAGTTGCTATGGAAAATGATAAACTTAATTTTGGACCAAGTTATGGCAATTCCCACGACATAGTTTATGATAAAGTTCTCATATTCGACAAATAGGTGTGTCTTGGTATAGAAAGCAATGGTTCCGAAGGGATTTTACAAATTATTTTTATAAATATCATTTTCCTTTTTCTAAGGGCAAAAATTGATTTTTCTGTGAACCAAGTACAAAAAATATGGTGCAAAATGGCACCCATCTAAAAATCACAAAGAGTAGTCCACATTTGATGGATAATCCCCAAGTATTAGTAATTTTCTTGATTTCTATCTAATTTCATCTAATTAAATGAGTTTATGCCGATTTTTCGAAATTAATCCAAATTTGAACTACAAGTGTTTGATAGTTTGGTCTGAATTTTTTTAAATCATTTTAAGGTACACAACCAGTGGTTATATCACAGAAATATCAATAGTTTTAGAGAATTTGACCTCTTTCGATGAATACTCCTGGTGGCCATTTTGACCGTTTTTCGAAAAAATCCAATAAAGTGAAAAAACCCTCAAAAAAGATATCCTCTGGCATGGAGTCCTTTTATGTGTACTAGATGCCATGGAAAATGATAAACTTAATTTTGGACAAAATTTTCAAAAAAAATCTTTACAAAAAGTTCTATCATGTATAAACATTTATAAGTTTCAAGCCAAATAACCAAGTTATGGCAATTTCCACGGCATAGTTTGTGATAAATTTCTCATATTCGACAAATAGGTGTGTCTTGGTATAGGAAGCAATGGTTCCGAAGGGATTTTATAAATTATTTTTATAAATATCATTTTCCTTTTTCTAAGAGCAAAAATTGACTTTTTTGTGAACCAAGTGCAAAAAATATGGTGCAAAATGGCACCCATCTAAATATCACAAAAATTAGTCCACATTCGATAGATAATAACCAAGTATTAGGAATTTTCTTGATTTCTATCTAATTTCGTCTAGTTAAATGAGTTTATACTGATTTTTCGAAATTAATCCAAATTCGAACTACAAGTGTTTGATAGTTTGGTCTGAATTTTTTTTCAAATCATTTTTAGATACACAAACGATGGTTATATCATAGAAATATCAATAGTTTTAGAGAATTTGACCTCTTTCGATGAATACTCCTGGTGGCCATTTCGATCGTTTTTCGAAAAAAATCCAATAAAGTGAAAAACCCCTCAAAAAAAGATATCCTCTGGCATGGAGACCTTTTATGTATAATAGTTGCTATGAAAAATGATAAACTTAATTTTGGACAAATTGTTCAAAAAAATTCTTCACAAAAAGGTCTATCATGTATAAATATTTATAAGTTTCAAGCCAAACGACCAAGTTATGTCAATTCCCACGGCATAGTTTGTGATAAAGTTGGTATAGGAAGCAATGGTTCTGAAGGGATTTTACAAATTATTTTTATAAATATTATTTTCCTTTTTCTAAGGGCAAAAATTGACTTTTTTGTGAACTAAGTACAAAAAATATGGTGCAAAATGGCACCCATCTAAATATCACAAAGATTAGTCCACATTCGATGGATAATCACCAAGTATTAGTAATTTTCTATCTAATTTTGTCTAGTTAAATGAGTTTATGCTGATTTTTCGAAATTAATCCAAATTTGAACTACAAGTGTTTGATAATTTGGTCTGAAATTTTTTTTAAAATTATTTTAAGGTATACAACCAGTGGTTATATCACAGAAATATCAATTGTTTTAGAGAATTTGACTTCTTTCGATGAATACTCCTGGTGGCCATTTTGAACGTTTTTCAAAAAAAAACCCAATAAAGTGAAAAAAAAACCCTCAAAAAAAGATATCCTCCGGCATGGAATCCTTTTATGTCTACTAGTTGCTATGGAAAATGATAACCTTAATTTTGGACAAATTGGTCAAAAAAATTCTTTAAAAAAGGTCTATCATGTATAAACATTTATAAGTTTCAAGCCAAATGACTAAGTTGTGGCAATTCCCACGACATAGTTTGTGATAAATTTCTCATATTCGACAAATAGGTGTGTCTTGGTATAGGAGGCAATGGTTCCGAAGGGATTTTACAAATTATTTTTATAAATATCATTTTCCTTTTTCTAAGAGAAAAAATTGACGTTTTTTGTGAACCAAGTATAAAAAATATGGTGCAAAATGGCACCCATCTAAATATGACAAAGAGTAGTCCACATTCGATGGATAATCCCCAAGTATTAGGAATTTTCTTGATTTCTACCTAATTTCGTCTAGTTAAATGAGTTTATGCTGATTTTCCGAAATTAATCCAAATTTGAACTACAAGTGTTTGATAGTTTGGTCTGAATTTTTTTTAAAATCATTTTAAGGTACACAACCAGTGGTTATATTAGAGAAATATCAATAGTTTTAGAGAATTTGACCTCTTTCGATGAATACTCGGGGTGGTCATTTCGACTGTTTTTCGAAAAAAATTCAATAAAGCGAAAAAACCCTCAAAAAAAGATATGCTCTGGCATGAAGTCATTTTATGTGTACTAGTTGCTATGGAAAATGATAAACTTAATTTTGGACAAATTGTTCAGAAAAATTCTTCACGAAAAGGTTTATCATGTATAAACGTTTATAAGTTTCAAGCCAAACGACCAAGTTATGGCAATTTCCACGACATAGTTTGTGATAAAGTTCTCATATTCGACAATTGGGTGTGTCTTGGTATAGGAAGCAATGGTTCCGAAGGGATTTTACAAATTATTTTTATAAATATCATTTTCCTTTTTCTAAGAGCAAAAATTGACGTTTTTTGTGAACCAAGTACAAAAAATATGGTGCAAAATGGCACCCATCTAAATATCACAAAGAGTAGTCCACATTCGATGGATAATACCCAAGTATTAGGAATTTTCTTGATTTCTACCTAATTTCGTCTAGTTAAATGAGTTTATGATGATTTTCCGAAATTAATCCAAATTTGAACTACAAGTGTTTGATAGTTTGGTCCGATTTTTTTAAAAAAATCATTTTAAGGCACACAACCAGTGGTTATATCAGAGAAATATCAATAGTTTTAGAGAATTTGACCTCTTTCGATGAATACTAGTGGTGGTCATTTCGACTGTTTTTCGAAAAAAATCCAATAAAGTGAAAAAAAACCTCAAAAAAAGATATCCTCTAGCATGGAGTCCTTTTATGTGTACTAGTTGCTATGGAAAATGATAAACTTAATTTTGGACAAATTGTTCAAAAAAAATCTTCACGAAAGTTCTATCATGTATAAACGTTTATAAGTTTCAAGCCAAACGACCAAGTTATGGCAATTCCCACGACATAGTTTGTGATAAAGTTCTCATATTCGACAATTAGGTGTGTCTTGGTATAGGAAGCAATGGTTCTGAAGGGATTTTACAAATTATTTTTATAAATATCATTTTTATTTTTCTAATTGCAAAAATTGACCTTTTTTGTGAACCAAGTACAAAAAATATGGTGCAAAATGGCACCCATCTAAATATCACAAAGAGTAGTCCATATTTGATGGATAATACCCAAGTATTAGGAATTTTCTTTATTTCTATCTAATTTCGCCTAGTTAAATGAGTTTATACTGATTTTCCGAAAGTAATCCAAATTTGAACTACAAGTGTTTGATAGGTTGGTCTGATTTTTTTGAAAAAATCATTTTAAGATAAACCACTAGTGGCTATATACTTATATCACAGAAACATCGATCGTTTTAAAAAATTGACCTCTTTCGAGGAGGGTCATGGTGGCCATTTTGACCGTTTACAAAAAATTTAAATAGAGTAAAAATACCTCCAAAACAGATATGGTGCAAAATGGCACCCATCTAATTTCATAAAGAGTAATCCACATTTTATGAATAATCTCCAAGTATTAGGAATTTTCTTGATTTCTACCTAATTTCGCCTAGTTAAATGAGTTTATGTCGATTTTTCAAAAGTAATTTCGCCAAGTTAAATGCGTTTTTGTGACACAAAATATGATATAGTTGTCATATTTGGATTCCTTTCATTTTTCTAATTGATTTAGACATTTTATTTGTTAAATTTCGATTTACGGATTTAAAGATATGAATTATTCCATATTAAATGAAAAATGTGGGACCTTTAATCCGGGTTGGTGCATCTTTAGTACCGGTTCGTGATACGAACCGGGACTAAAGGGTCTCGTGCTGGTCCCCACGTCTATGGCTGCCTACCGCAACCCTTTAGTCCCGGTTGGTAATACCAACCGGGACTAAAGGTGCCCTACGAACCGGGACTAAAACTGGCCGGCGCCCTGGCCGGTCGAACCGGGACTAATGGTCCCATTAGTCTCGGTTCCAATAATGACCGGACAAAAGGGCCGAACGGAAGGCCCTTTTTCTACTAGTGCACCTACCCAATATAAAAAATCCGAGGTAAAAACAAATTGTATCATAGGCCCAGAAAAGTATGCAACATCCCACGTCTGCTTTCACAACAAAACTCATATACATCAGAAGGAAAACACAATTTGTAGAACATCCATATAAACCTTATAACACCTCGCGTGTGTTTTCTCAACAAAACTCATATCACCTTGTTACAATTTTAAAGAATGTATGCCACATCGGAAATCCTTGAAATCAAACCTTGTGCTAGAGCACTGACCTCGCGAGATCAGGCGCGCCACATGGTGAATCAGAGCCAGACCCCCCTTCCCCCCCCCCCCCCCACTCGATGCCCTGTCTTCCTTGGGCCTGAGCACAATGGATACATCAGATTTTAAGCTCTACCGTGTGGTTGTGCTTGAAAACAAGGATTTCGATGGTGGGAAGAGCAAGGAGGAGGAGGCACCGGAAGAGCAGTGCCATGGTGCTAGTTCGAAGGCACATGGGAACTGGCAAGTAGGCTGGTGGAGCGTCGCTGATTGTAGAAGCTCTAGAGAAGGCAAGCGTGGAGCAGCGCGGTGTGGAGGTGCGTTGGCCGCAGATGTGGAAGGGTCATGTAGGCTCTTTAACTCCTCTGATTCAGAATCAAAGAGACGTAGAAGATATTCAGCATCAGAGGTGCCGCTCACCCCGAACATGCCAATATACACTTCTCGCCAGTAGGCAGAATAGCACCCTCCGACGGAGCAGCATCTAGGGGTGCGATTCCCCATAGCATTGTTGATGACGTATTCGCACTCGCCTTTTTTGAGTGATCTCGCCTGGAACAAAATTCTAGCAGCCAAATGCCCCACGGTGGAGCCAAATGTCAACGTGTATTTGCGGGGTGAGCCATAGAGCAAGAAGGCAATGTCTAAGAACATGGGGAAAGTAACCATGGATGTCTAGCAATAACACCAGTGGGCTTTAGTCTGTTCGTGGGCTTACTGTTATTTGGTGTGTGTCTGTCTTGGTGCTTCCTTTGGCGGCTTTGGCCGTTTGGCGTTGGTATCGGGTAAGGTGGTTGCTTTCCTAGTCCAATTGGATTTATGGTTTGCTAATTGTTGCCTGGCTTAGGTGATCTGTAGAGCAAATGCTTTGTTTGAGCTGGAGTTTCCACGAACTTGAGATGGTACCGAGCTACCCTTTCGGATAGGAAAAAACAGATATGTGAATAGGAACATAAGAATAAATCTTTTCTCAACCGCAACACCGTGATTATTGGGAAAGAAGCGGGATCCCTCTTCACAAGTAGCATGGAGAAAGAAGGAAAAAATGAGAAAAAAGAAAACATTTAAGATAGGGCAATGGTTTCCCAAACTAAAAAAAGCGCTACAAGGGTAGTACCATCCCAGCATCAATCTATGTTGTATATTGTCAAAAACTATTTTAATTTTTATATGTTTCTAAATCAAAACTAGTGCATGACAACCTCTGCTTCTCTCTAGGAATGACCTTTCTTGTGTCAAAAAATAAAAGATATATCCACATCTCTTTTTCTTTCTATGAACGATCAATAGTGTCAAATTCCTTTTTGCATAATCTCCAATGAGACTCTTGTTTCACACATACATTTCCACGCACATGTCTTGCATGCAACCTTTTTATGTGCATTTACTTTATGCTTTTTTAATGTTACGGGGTTTAGCGGATTAACCCAATATAGAATCAGGACAACAACAATTTTAGAAATATCGCACAAAAGTATTTTATGGATCAAAGAAAGTAAAATCAATCATCAATCCCAACATGATATATATTTTGTTAAAATACAATATGACAAATTGTAGAAGGAACCATCCTTGACATAAGAGGTAAAATGACAACACGGGCATGTGGACAATATAGCATGCTTATTGACAACACATATAATTAAGTGCACAATGCACCTGCTGGACCAGCTGTATGTTTAACTTATTGTGTGCATCAATGTGAAAATTCCCAAAGATTTCATGGGTAGATCTCAATTACTGAATAGGGACCCAGTATCGGCATGACTTTGGGTTTGTTCAGCTAGACGAGAGTGGCATAGTTCAGCAAGCCAAGCCTTGAACTGCATGAGATGGTCTGAGCAAAATATAAGAAACAAATAATTAGATAGACATGTATGGAATGCAATTATAAGCGAGGTATCATCCACAACATGTTGAGTTCAAATATACCGTCATAGCTTCAAAGTTCACTGGTAGCACTGTGACAAACTTCTTATCCTTGCACCTAGCGTAGCCGCAACTAGCGCTCGTGATATTCATTTGCTGCATACATCCAAAGAAAAAACATGTTTTGTTTGTTGCACATCATCAAAAACATCAACATAAACCGTAAAACATTATAAACTCGACTACATACGATTAGTTGCATTAAACAGTCTATAACATTGATCTCTAGATAACTCCACCTCTATAACGTTCTTTGGTGACAGTCTTGTTGCCACTCCTTTTTCATTGACTTGCCAAATGTATGGTGAAATCCTGGAGAAGGACATCACCCCTTTGTGGGAAATTTGGAATGAGCACAATGCATGGACCTTCAAGCACACTAGCACCTTACCCATCGCCCTCTTCTCTAGAATCAAACTCGAGGCGAAAGGTTGGGTCTTTGCCGGGGCAAAGCATTTGGGTCACTTATTACGGGGAGATTAGTTGTTTTTGTTTCCTTTGTTGCCTTCACGGGCTGTAACTTAAAAACCTTGTGACAACTCTTTCTCTTTATCAATGAATTAAGGCAAGTCTTTTGCCTTTCTTTAAAAAAGTAATATATATATATATATCAAAAGCTATCTTACTTTTTATATGTTTCTAAATCAAAACCAGTGCATGACAATCTCTGCTTTTCTCTACGAATGACCTTTCTAGTGTCAAAAAAGAAAAGATATATCCACATCTCTTGTCTTCTATGAAAGCCAATAGTGTTAAATTCCTTTTTGCATAATCTCCAACGATACTCTTGTTTCACACTCACATTCTCACGCACATGTCTTGCATGCAACCTTTTTATGGGCATTCATTTATGTTTTTCTAATGTTGCTGGGTTTACTGAATTAACCAAATATATATAGAATCAGGACAACAAGAATTTTTAAAATACCGCACAAAATATTTTATGGATCAAAGAAAGTAAATTAAATCATCAATCACAATGTGATATATAGTTTCTTAAAATACAATACTACAAATTTGGACGGAACCATCCTTGACATAAGAAGTAAAATGACAACACAGGCATGTGGACAATATAGCATGCTTATTAACAACACATAAAATTAAGTGCACAATGCACCTACTGGACAAGTTGTATGTTTAACTTATTATGTCCATCAATGTGGAAATTCTCAAAGATTTCATGGGTAGATCTCAATTACTGAATAGGGACCCAGTATCGGCATGATTTTATACTCTTCACTGAATCCGGCATCAGAAAATATCTCCTTCCACTCACTTTCCTTTCGCTCCACCCCGTTGATGTACATCTTGAACATGTTCTGTATGGCTTCCATCTCAGTTATTTTCTTCTCGCCGTGCTCTAGTCCTCTTACCATATCTATTATTATCACCTTTCCTCCAAGATTTCTAGCAGGGATGGCTTCCTTGCAACGTTTAAGTATCTTGACACAGTCATCATGATCCCAGTCATGTAAAATATTCTAGAACAAATATGCATAAACAAACTGTAAGCAAATAAAATAGAGATGAAGGTTTCTACGTAGGGGTTGCGCTAATAGTCGGACGCACACAACATCTTAACCCAAACTTGGAAAATACCACGTGGTAACATGGTAACATGATAACAGTGTATTGGTTGGAAATTATACTATTTTACTATAGAACTTGTAAGTAAAAAGTTAAATTCGTCAGAATAGGTGATCTAATTTTAGAACTCTTATTGGAATAAACCTGACAGTTAAGATGTATCATAAATTGGCTAAATGATTGGGGAATGAAAATATTTTATTATATGAATATGTGAATTTAACGATATTTGATGATACCAACTATTTAATTTTGTGTGCAAAAAAATATACACGACACGGTCCCCTCATGAATATTCATCCATGCACTACTGGAATCAGCGTGTTTGCCGTTTATTCGAAATACATGACAAATACATGACATGGCGTGTGTGCCTTGTATTCGATGGTTTTAGTTTCTTCCGTAAACAAACTATACAGTTTATTATCACAACATATATCAATGCTGCGCATAATGATTGGAGGTGTCCATTTCTAGGACTGTCCTCATGATAGTACGCAATCATAATTGATAGATGCATGAATGTTCATATATAAACTTAAATCATGCAACGTGTGAGATGGATATACCTTGAGCACGATAGCATCCGCCGGTGGAATGTATTGAAACATGTCACCGGCTACGAATTGCAGGTTTTCATGGCCGTCGTCGTCGGTGTCCTGGCCGATAACGTGAGGAAGGTCCATGACGGTGCACTTGATGCGCGGGAAAGCAGCTGCGATGACCTTGGTGCCGGCGCCGTTGCCACCGCCGACGTCGACGAGCGAGCCGAGGCCGCGGAAGATGCGGCCCTTGTCAGCAATAATGACCTCGAGGAAGACCTGGCTGTCAGCGGCCATGGCGCCGTTGAGGACGCCGCTGAACTCAGCGTCCTTGCTCGTCATCTCCCACTGGGAGCAGCCGTGCGCCAGCTCGAAGAGGGACCGGGGGCCCGCGGGCGCCGGCTCGGTCCTGAACCAGGCGGGCATGCTGAAGAAGGAGGAAACGACGAGAGGGTTGAGCAGGAAGGGCACCACTGGGGACAGGTTGTGCCAGCCGACGAGGAAGCGGCACGCCGTGGTCAGCCTGTACAGGGTAGGACCTGCACCCGCGGCGGCGGTGGTGGTGGTGAAGATGCCGGAAGCGGCGAGCAGGTCGAGCACCCGCTGGAGGCAGGGGCGGGCCCACTTAAATTCAAGGGTATTCAAATGTATACCCAAATTTTTTGACAAAAAAACTAGGTATATATCTAAAGAGTATAATCATGGGGGAGTAGGAGGCTTCACAGCGATTTGGGCATATGGGCCGTTGATCTGGAGCGACTTTCGATCCTGGCCGTCCAGCGAATCGGCGCGGTGGCAGGGGTCGTGGTTCTGTCGAACTCGAGGGGCAAAATAGTCATTTCGCGTCTGCGGTATATAAGCCGCTCACCGCGGTGGAAAACCCTAGCCGCCTCGCGTCTCTCCTGCCTCGCGTCCTTTCCCCCAACCCTAGCAGGAGCACGGCGGCCCGTCGCGACCTCCCGCTCTCGCGCCTCCTCCTCCTCTTCCCTGCCGCGCGTCCTTCCTCCTCCTCCATCTCGCCACCTCGCGCCGCCAATCTCACATGGAACAGCGCAGCTGGCCGCACCGTCGTCGGGCACCGCGTTGTCGCCTGGAGGAGCGGCTTGTGGGGGCTCTTCTGGGGGAGCAGCTGCTGGAGCTGCAGTTTTATATTGCGCGGGCGGGAAGAAGACGCAGCCGTGCAGGAAGTGGCGTCGGAGAGGAAGAGGAAAAGCTAAGGCGAAGGTACGCACGAGGCCGTCCGCGTTTCCTTTTTCGATCTGGATTTGATTCTTTTTGCTCAATCCGTTTTTTTCTTCACCGTTCGATGGAATCAGGTTCCTGTTGATTTTTTACATGACAAGAACTGAAGAAGTGGTCCCGATCCAGATCCATTCCCTTGTGCATTTAATTGTTAGAACGGCCAACATCTCATCCGCCTGCCCCGGCCACCGGCAGCCAGGATGGCTTGCATCGATCGATGTGGAGCATTTGACTTAGGTGAGGATCTTCCCATGTTTTCTCTTTTCCTATTCTGTTATTTCTTCTTTTTTGAAGGAAATTCTGTTATTTCTTCTTTTTTGTGGGCTATTATTTGAGGGCTGATTTGGGCTATTATTTCAAACAAAATGCACTCTGTTTTTCTTGCAGTTTTGATGAGAAAAGACAAATCTGAGAGGATGCTAACCGATATGGTGAGGAGTGGGGTTTCTTGCAGCTTTATGGATGGAGTGTCGCTGATGTGGTGATGAATAATGGACTGAGAAGAGGAGAAGATGGCAGGTACGAGCTCATATTTTTTTAGCTTCATCCCCAGGTCATGGGTATCTCCCTTCTCCTCACCAAAATTCAACGTTTATTTTGGGCGATTGAAACTAATTTATTTATGTTTCTATGTGGTTTATCTTTGAGGAGGCTAGAAATATGTTTATATACCGTGGAGGCTAGATTTTCTTTTAAAATTTTCACTTTCATAGGTTTTCAAGAATTTATCTGTTTGTGTTTCTGTTGTACTACTTGCAATTAAATTGAAATCAGGACAAAATTATGTAATTCATTTGGCTGTTTGTGTGACTAGCCTAATTTCCACGGCGTGTCTTACAATTTTGTTTGTATGTCTGTTATTGCTCTCTGCATTTGATTAATTTTATGATCAATTATGCAATCGGTGTTTAGTTAGCTTAGTGAATGAATGCTTGGATATTTTGTTTGTTAACCATCTCCATGTCTGAGAGTTTAGAGGAAGTACTAGGGAAGGTCGGAGATCTTTCCCTTGCTTGCCAAAACAAGACGGCGGGCTAATTCTTAGTGTTGTTGTTGTCCTGATTTCGTGTATTCAAACAGATTAAAAAATGACGTGTACACCACGTGATATACGTGGTAAGCAACCCAAAAAATTAAAAAAATGACGTGTACAACTTCATCTTGATCTGATATAGGAGATCACTTCCACATGCCTCTAGCCTGGGTACATCGTGTGAGGTTTAAAATGTGCATTGCCTGATGTTTACACAGGAGAATACTTTTTGTTAGTTACATAACATGGTATGTTGAAAGCCTGCTGGTTCGTTTTGCTTCATGTATTGTATGAGGCTATGAGCTCCTTCATTTGTTGTATCATATTTTTCTTCAGCTCCTCACTAGATTGGGCTTCCATGCTGCGTCTTACACCTCGCAGACCAGGAAAAAATTATGTAGTTCACTCGGTTGTTTCTGTGGCTAGCCTAATTTCCACGGTGTGTCTTACCATTTGTTTTGTATGTCTATTATTGCTCTCTGCATCTGAATAATTTTAGGATAAAATATGCAATCGGTGTTCAGTTAGCTCAGTGAATCAATGCTTGGGTGTTTTGTTTTAAACCATCTCCATGTTTGAGATTTCATAGAGGAAGTACTAGGAAAGGTTGGAGCTCTTTTTCTTGCTTGCCAAAACAAGAAAGTGCGCTAATTCTTAGTTATGTTGCTGTCCTGATTTTGTGTATTCAAATAGATTAAAATAATAATGTGTACAACTTCGTCTTGATTTGATATGAGGCACCCATTATTTTCCCCTTTATGCAGCTCAGATCTGACATTTTGGTATGCAAATATTGCTCTATTTCTTCAGGGCTAAGGCTGCAGCAAGAAATCTTCATCACCCCAACCATGGAATCGGGTAAAACATCTTTGACCTTTTCTTTAAAATAATCTTTGACCTTCACAAGTGAGGCTGTCAAGATGCAGCTTAATTTCCCCCGTCTATTTGACATGTTCTGTTTATTTCTTGTCATGTGAATCTAATAGAACTGAATCCCCATCAGAGAGATGACAGCTTGATTTGTATGTGTTTTTGACAGTGGATGATATTAATTTTCAGGCCTACACAATATGGTGAAGACCTGGTAAACATTATTCTTCCTCTTCCTTTTTATCAGTTTGGTGTACATACTTGAACTGAGACAACCATGTAGTTTCGATTTGTATCTGCAACCCTTATTTTTATTTATGTTGTCTCTGTCTGAGTCCTATTTGATATTTCCCAGGTCAGAAAGTATTATGGCGTGGTGGTGGTGTGGTATCAAAACCAAAGTGGTGTGCATACTGAAATATGTATTGAGAAGATTATTTCTCCCCTGTACATGTATGCTTATTTGCAAATCTTTTGAGCACTGTGCTTATTTGTAGTTCTGATTTTGTGGCAGCAAGTAAACCTTGCATATCGATTATTCTGTGATGCATATATTACTGAAGCCGTCTTGTGGTTATTGCATATCTGCTCGCATATCATCAGTCTAATGCAAACAACAAGACACTAAAGAAAAAAAGGTGTTCTCATGTCATTCATTTGTAGACGTATGAAATAACTGAGCTTCAGTTACAGTTAGTCATATCCAGTCTCATGTTTAACTGTAGTAAAATATTTCTACTTATTATATTTATTGTTTCATCGGAGGACAAATAACCAAGCCTTATTGTTTTATAGAAGCACTAGGTACTGAAGTTTGCCCAATTTACAATAGTTTCATACTTATTATATTTATTGTTTCATCGGAGGACAAATAACCAAGCCTTATTGTTTTATAGAAGCACTAGGTACTGAAGTTTGCCCAATTTACAATAGTACTTATGCTGTGTCCGTCCAGCATTACATTAAACAGACGAAATTCAGTTTATTTCATGTTCCAGATTTCGACTGCACTGATCCTGTTGATGTATAAATTGTTGTCAGTTCAGTTCAGGCATGACTTATTCTATGTACTGATTTATGCATGTCTTTTAACAGAGCCAGTCAGCTAAAACTAAAAGTATGTTTCATTGCGACGCCATAGTTACATCAATAGGCTGTGTGGTCCAGTCAGCTATGTATTCCTTCTTAGTTTGTGTAGCTGTTGAATCATATGTACCCATGTTCACGGTGGGCGTTTGGGTTTACCCGAAATTTCGGGTCGGGTTTTTCGGGCTTTCTATAAATCGGGTTTCCAAATCTGATACCCGAGATTCTTCTGAAAAAATCAAAACCCGACAAATCGGGTACCCGATAATTCGGGTTCGGGTACGGGTTTCCCCGATTTGCCCAAATTAGCACATCCGACGAAGAATACCGGCGGCGGCCAAGGGGATAAGAGGGAGAAGGCCGGCGGTGCTCTGCCCGGCTGCCCCCTGTCGCGCATGACATCAAGTTTGCTGGGTTGGTCGTCGTCTTCCCGCATCCGGACGAGCTGCAGCCTGCAGACCATGCGGCCGTCGGCGCTAGATCGAGACTGCAGGATGGAGGCGGAGACGCATCACCGTGCATGGGCTGCGGGCTGCGGCAGATCTTGATTGGCCCCATGAGAGAGTCGCCGGCGCAGTGGGGTGTGGACTTGTGGCGGCGGCGGCGCGCTAGAGTAGGACTTGCATCGCAGCTAGGTCGTGCGTGCCTGGGTGCGAACGAGATTGGGGATGACTGGATGAGGTCGTGGTCGTGGGCACTGGGCAGGAAACAGCCAGTTACGTGGGGAAGTTGGCCTTGGGCCTTACCAAACGATCACTTTTCTTAGTGGCCTTTCTACAGCTTCGGGTATTTCGGGCAGTTCGGGTACCATAACTTCATACCCGAATTTGCTGAATAAAATTCGGGTTTCCAAAACTGCTACCCGATGTTGCTCTCGGGTTTGTCGGGTTCGGGTAATTCGGGTTCGGCCTCGGGTATTACGGGTTCGGGCTTCGGGTATCGGGTTTTATGCCCACCGTGAACCCATGTCATATTTGTTTCAGCTCGCTTTGTTTGCAGCTTAATTTTGTTTTCATCTTTTTTATACTTCCAGGTTTTGTATGTGTTGAGAAATCTAATGATGTTTATGTGGATATTGTGCAGATAGTACTTCCTGATCAGTTCTACAAATGCTCGGATTCTCAGTTTTCTCTATGCTTATGGTAGAGATATGACGAAATGTAACCTTCCATTGGTGTATTGGTGGTGAATATGCAGTCTGGTATGCTCTTTTCTTTAATGCATGTAATTATTTGTTATTTTGTTATATTTAGGAAAGTATGATCTGAGAACCGCTACTTGAACTGCATCTGGTACTTTTGTTTAGCTTCTTTTAACCTTCAGACTATATGTGGCTGGCATGACCCATCCTTTGACCTTTTCTATGATGGAATATCAGGAAGTAGCCTACACATTAGTCTGATATGCAGTTCACCTCCTTGCTTGCCACTCAGTCTTATATTTTTGAATTCTGAAATTTGTTGAGTAAGAGGCAGCGAGAGTGTTGTTGGCTATAGTGCCCAAGTCTGTATGTCAGTTAAGATACTTATTTTTTTCTGTACGAGAAAGCCTCATCCCAGTTTAGTATACTTTTTTTACTTCATGTAAGCAATTTAGGCCGATTGATGCAAGTGCTATCTATTTCTTACTTACGATTGATTTACGTTTTCAATGATTCATTATTTGCTGACTAGGTCTATGGTTTTGCAGCACCGTGATCCGCATGTCGTGCCTCCTCCAAGCTAGCTACTGCCTCTTCCAATCTTGCTACTGCCTCACCAAGAAACGACAAGGTGAGCACCCCAGTCTATAGTTATTTCTTGACATCATGCAGCAGCAAAGTGACTCTCCGGGACATCTTTAATTTTTACATCCGTTTGAATAAAATCTGAAGTTTCTTACCTGCTAATACAAGACATGATGTTCTTCTAGAGTTTGAACAGTTTGAATCATGCTTTGTTGGTAGTCTTTTCTTCTAGCTGTTTATTTGTTTGGTGTGGTGAATTAATCACTTTAACAATTAAAACTGCAGACTTTGCATCAAATTTTGTTGTCCACGCAACTGTAGTTATGCCTTTTCTAATTACTGATTTGAATGCTTTTGTTTGGACAGAGGGACATCTGTATGGTGGTAGTAGCAATCACCAGCATTGGCTTATGAGATTTTTGTGGTTATCCGACGTGTTGTAAGTGGCGCTTCCCTTGCTGCTCTTCGGATTACTTTTTTATGACTGCTAGCTGGATAGAAGTTGCAATCAAATTAGGCTCCATCGATGTTGATTACGTACTGTGATATAGTTGAGCACGGTGTGGCTGGGTCTGCTTTCTATTCCCATGTTAAATGCTTAAATCCTTCAATATTTTGTCCATGCTGCAGGTGGTCCAGCTCAGATTATTTCAGGTCAGTGTTCATGCATTTTGGGACTGAGGATGAGTGGATCACCAACATATTCCTTCAGGTGGAAGAGCCTCTTACCATTTTGATTTTCCAAAGCTGCGTAACGAGAGCTCTCCTCTATTTTTTAGCCCTTTATTTCTTACTCATAACATATTTTTTCACTTTCAGGGTGTTATATGATTAAGTGGTCAGCTCTCTATTTTGCCATTGCTGAGGTGTGATATTGTTCTATTGGATACAGATGGTGTGCAACATATATCAGATGATACCAGGGTGTGTTACCTAGCCTTTTTTTCATATGCATCTTCTGTCTTCTGAAGTATTTGGTAGAATGTTTGGTTAAAATTTTGAATAACAATATCCTAAATAAACTGGATGAAAGATATCTTGAAAGAGTGCATCCGTAATAGAACCATAAGTTATTTTGCGCAATAGTTAACCTCTGACTATTTTGTTTCAGGTATATTTTGGAGGGAGAAAATAAAGTATTTTCTCAGATTACATTCTTAATGTTGGATTATATGTTTGTCGATCTTGGATTCAGGTGAGGAATCATTTACTAGCCCAGTTCATATTTCCGAATGTGTGAGGTCAGTTTGCTCTTCTTAACAAACTGATTCCCTTTGAGGCCTCACTATGGAGTTGTCCTTCAAATTTTACAATAGCCATTTGTGTTTGTAATTCATCGCACTTGTTAGGTGTCTACGATGCCGCTGGTGATCATGCTAGCTACAAAAAACATTTGCTGGAAGATATCTCATTAGTTACTTCAAAACTGCTAGGACATATGGAACCAATAGATATAAATAATTCTCTGGTAATGAAATCAAGTTACTGAATAATAGTAAGTCCTTGGCTGTCATATTGATATTGAATTTTAAGTGCTTCTCCTGAAATCATATTTCTTGCCTCCATATTGCGTATTTTCAGTTCTGACTTTCGTTTCTTGCCTCCTTTCTTAAATTGTGATGTTCCAAAGTTTGTACTGTACCTACCCGATGTTTCGCTTGGTGATCATAGGCCATTCTTTAGGTTATCTTTAGGTTAGACAGAAAATCATTCATATAGCCTACTCCAAAGATAACAATGTGCTTATTCGTCCACATTATGGTGGACAGGGTACTACCATATTTCTGTAATTTGTTAATCGGATAAATTTTATTGTGATTCAGCAAGTAGCCTTGGTCAATTTCGAGCCGACTCTGCCGCGAAGCAGAATGCAAAAAGGGAGTGTTGATGGAGAAGGAAGAGAAGGCCCAACAATTACTGCATTCTCAAGCAAGCTATAACTTACAAGCTATGACAGCAAGGTGAGACCACCACTCCGCACATTTTATTTGCATCTTTGCTGCAACCAAGTTTATTACATCCATGAAAGGCTTGGATTCCTACTCGGTTTTAGTCACTCAGGGTTTCAAGGGCATTTCTTTTCTTCATCTTCCTACTGAGAATTTAGGGATGCATATTTGTTTCGCTCTTGTGTTCTTTCCATTTTGTTCATCATGCTGAAATCTTGAATCTCATTCGGACATTTTTCCCATATAATGATATAATTTATTGTCTTTGAAAGGTATTCAACTCCAGAACCAGACATATTTTAGGAAAATTTGGTCTTTTCATTTGGCTGACATGGACACGTTAAACCTCAACTTTTTCTTTATTTCTCGAGAGTCAAATGTTATTTGCATTAGTTTGGGTTGTACATGTTTGTTTGGGTTGTACATGTTTGTTTGACCTCAATGGTTTATTTGAAGTGGCCAAATAAATCTTAAATGGATCAACCTTCAATAGCCTTTGGCCTCAATTGAATGTGTGATCAGGTATCTATCTTAAATGCATCAACCTTGAATAGCCTTTGGCCTCAATTGAATGTGTGATCAGGTTACTATCTTGCACATTTGGCATGTTCAGTGAGCTAAAACTACATGCATGCGTGCGAACCTTCTTTGGCCTCAATTGAATACATTTATAAGCATATAAAGCCTGGTTTATAAGGTTCAGCCATAAGATTCTTTGATACAATTGACAAACTGTAGGTCCCTACTCTATCACATTTTAAAAATGAGAATGTACATGAATTATTGATTGAAATTCTCTATCTGTGCATTTGAAACAAGGAAATGATATATGTTCCAAGATAGTAAAATTGTAGAGAAAAGGATTCAGTTTAATAAAAATATATTTCTTGAGACGCCTCTCTGTGTTCTACTCATGCATTCTAATTAGTACTAAGTTATGCCTTTGTATTCGTTTTGCAAAGACTCTGGGGAAGAAATGCAGTTACATAATGTTGTACAATGTGAATCCGTGTCTTTTGGACCTCTGAATTACTGCCCTTGTGTGCTTTAGCACTGCTTTAATTCGTTAGTCCATATCTCTGCTTGACTTGTGAGTTTCTTAAGTCATGTTTGTATGTTGTGATGGTTGTTTCTTTGGAATATGCTCCTCTGAACCTATAATGCCAATGCTATATTAGTACTGCCAGCTATCACGTCAATTTAAGCATGTGTTTATCATTCCATTTAGTCAATTGATTACAATTGACAATTATGAACATGTTTGTTCCCTGTAGGCTGATACTGAGCTAATTGAGGATCTTGCAAGTTTATGTGACATCTACAGAATGTCCTGCTCGGTGATATTTTGGTTCTACCATCCAAGTCTCCGTCACCGAATGTCTATATTACTTCCGAGTGTTTCCATATTACTTCCCAAGTGTTTTATTGTATGATGTTATGATTACTGATTTCATACGATCTGGAAAATACGCTTTAAAATCTATATACTTGTGATCAAATTCATATAGATATAAATATTATTTAAATGATCTGTATAAAAGGTGAAAACCACGGGCAAAAAATTCAGCGAAGCAACAAGCGCTGCGCGGCGAGCCGCGCCGTTCGAATCTAGTAGTATACAGAAGGTATATGTATGAAAAAACCCAAAAATAACAGACGTAGACCAGAGTTGGTCACGCTCAGGCCGAAATACAACCCAGCCCATCTCTTTCTAAGTGGCCCAATTAGCTCTAGCCCATTTAGTGTCATCCCCACGCGCAAGTTCTACCCAGGCCAAGCGTCGGACACAGAACGCTGCAATTATTCCATCGTTCGCCTACCTTCTGCTCCCGATCGATCCCCTGTTTCCCCAATACAGCCGCTGATCGAACCCTAGGGCTAGACGATGAGCGACGCTGCGGCGACCGAGTGACCGACGACGGAATCCGCATCCGCTTCTCCACACCTCGTCGCGACCTCGCCTGCTCGTCCCCAAGATCAAGTGTCGCCGCGGCACGCACCTGTTTTCCTTGAATCGCCTCGGATTTACTGAACCATTCTTTGAGGTATACTAAAAATTCAGACCACCTGCAGTTTAGATTGAATCAGCCCGAAATACATAAGATTTGATTGATGTTTTTGTCTCAAATTTTTAAATTGTGTAGGTTGCACTTGCGCTTGGTCTGAAAGTCTGAAATATGAAGAGAAAGTCCGGTCCTGTTGTTAAAAGAGTTTTTAGAAAGGGCAGCAACGAAGAAGAAACAGACTGAAAATCAAACTGAAAATCAATGCAATCAGATGGTATTATTCCAAGGGCAGGAAGGGAGTGGGACATCGTTATTAGTTTTCAAGCCTTAAAGCACCGAAAAGTTATCCTGTAATTGTAAGATTTCCTATCATTTTCGTATTCTCTGTCCTCTTATTCTGATGTTGCTTCTTTGATATGTGGAGAAATTGGTACCTGTATGATTTAAACAATTTCGAGTATGATCTGTTCTCGTAAATTTGATATTATGCTCATATAACTGTGTCATATCTTCTATACATACATTATACAGTAGGACTATATGATGCAGTAATCAATTATACATGCCAAGACCAAGCCTTTTAGACGGCCAAAAAAAAAAATTTTGTGTCCTTTGAAATTTTGAATACACAGCATCAAAATCCTGGGCCCGCCGCTGGCTGGAGGTCCGCGACTTTAGGCGGATGTACCTTGGTGTCGGCGGCGATGTCGGCGAGGGTGGCGGTGCCGCCGCGGCGGTGGATGGCTTCCGGGATACCCATATCCACGGCGCACTTGAGCGACATGGACTTGACGTAGCCTAGAAGCTGGTTCTGGAGCTCGGCAAGAGCCACGACCAACTCCTGTGGGCTCACCTCGGCCAATAGTTTCAGCGTCATATTCCTAGCTAGTTTAGCTAACTTCACGGCAAACGTAAGCGTAGATGCAGATGTAGTTCTTGGCACTGCCTAGCATTTGCTACCGAGGCTTTTTATATACGACCAGCGGAGTACTACTTGCCATCACAAACAAAAATTGGAATAGTGTTAAAAAGAGGGGTACCTTCTTCTTCTTTCCCCTGCTACAGTCCCCTCAGGCGAAAGGAGAGGCGGCCGCGGAGTCGAGGTCTCCGCCGGCGGATTTGTTGCTCCCCTCTGCCTCCGGCCGCCGTTTCGGCGCCGTGAGGTGGGGGGAGCCTCGGCTCCGACCGTGCGGGTAGTTTAGGTTAGGGTTAGGTGTGCGTTGCCCAGTTTGGCGTCTCCGAAGACGGTGGCGGTGGCGCTGGAGTTTGGGGCTTCTTCGTCCTCCCCTCCTTTCCCCGTTCCGGCCTCTGCGCCGGGGAGGTAGTGGAGGTTCGTCGGGCGTGGATCTGCGTCTCTGCTTCTCCGGCCAGCCTTGGTGGCGAGGGAGGAGCGGGAGGAGGTCGGCGTTCCTTTTTGGTTGCAGGTGGCTCCGGTGGTCTTCTTCGTCGACGCTTCAGCTCTGGCCGGCCATGGTGGCGAGGGAGCTGCGCCCGGAGGTGGTGCGGGGCTCGTGGTGGTGGACCTAGGCGGCGCGTCGCCGGCTAGAAGATGGGTGGAAGCGGGGAGCGGCTGCTGTGGCCGTGCGCGTTCAGCGAGGCATGGATCCGTCCTTCTGCGGCGGACAGCTTCTGCGGCCATCTACAAGGTGTGGCGGCATCTTCTTCCCGGCAGCGAGAGGTACGGCGGCGACGTCGTCGCCTAGGTGCTTGGGGCAAGCTTCGGATCTGATTGTGATCTTCTCAGGCAGCTCGGGGTGCTCCGTGCAAGTTTCTGGGTTCCTCTGTAATTTCTTTGTTTCTTCGGGACCTAGCTGTAATTTGTACTGAGTTTCCTGTTATATGAATCAGATCCTTCCTCAAAATTGGAATAGTGTTGAAAAATATTGCATCTTCCCTTTTTAAACAAGTCAAACATTTAGGTGATCTAGCTGCATGCATCATCCCCCGATATAATGATTACAAGAAAAATATTTGAGAGACAACAAAATCAACTCCTTTATATTTTGGAGTAGAGTACTCCAAAATTGTCAATACTATTCCTTGTTTAATAGGTCTTCTTCTCCAAACAACAAATTGAAAATTATCGTGATATTTAATAGGTCTTCTTCTCCGAACAGATTGAAAATATCAAATAAGTTCGGAGTACTCCAAAATTGTTGTGGCATTTAATTGGTCTTCTTCTTCTAACAATAAATTGGAACCTGTGCTACATTCAGCCACTATATTTTATAAACATTACATCAAATTGTTGTGGCACTTAATGGGTCTTCTTCTCCTAACAACAAATTGGAACCCGTGCTAGATGCAGCGCAGCCATATTTTTCGACCACCAAATAGCCCCCTGGAAAATTATCGTGATATTTAATAGGTCTTCTTCTCCGAACAACAAATCAGAAGCCATGCTGCATGCAGCCATCTCGCCAATGCCTCGAGCTTGTTCGTTCTCCACGTTGGAATCTAATCTGCTAACACTTTACTGCTCTCGTTCGTATTTGGAGGGGGTTAAAGGAAACGATCATGTGGACATGTCGCTCCAGCAAGGTTACGGTGATAAAACGATCGGTTAATTAGTGTTTCCATGGGTGTTCAGTTACCTGAACTATTATTATGGTAGTCAAACCGGAAAGTTGTTTTGGCACATGGGCACCAATGATCCCGTTTTTCATGAAAAAAACGAAAATCGCACTCTTATGTTTCAACGAATTCTGAAAAAAAATATACACGTACATATATATATTATCTATGTATGTGCCAAATATCGTTTCGAATACGTTGTATCTACACATAAAAGACAAATCGTGACATAATTGGGGATTTTTTCACTACTTTATAGATCCGTAAATTTGTTATTTTTCTGTAGCCTGAAATAGAAGTCTTTTCAACCGAAACCTCGCACAAATATATATACCATATATACGTATCCACATTCAAAAAATGGATTTTTTTTTGTGAAACTTAAAAGTACCATTTAAGAAAAATCAAAACCGGGATAATTGGGCACCCACACGACACGCGTCGAGCATGCGGCACTTGGTTGACGCGGGCGTCGTAGAGGTCGTGTTTCCTCCACCACGCCCTCCTCACATGGCGGTTGTGCCAATCGGTTGGATGAGTCACGGCGAAGCACTTGGCGCTAGGGAGGCGCATGCATGCGTGGCGACACGAAAAGGTTGTTCCATTAACATTGGCGGTTCCCAGGTATGCATTAACGCCGACGACAGGTCAGGAAGGCGAAGGTGCGACACATTTGCACCCCGCCTGGGTAACTGCTGACTTGCATCAAATCAAGCGGATCGACACGTCATCCCTCGACTAAAATGAAGCCGATCGGCTTCATGTGTGGCTGACAGGGCCGCCCCTCCTGTTATCTGACGTGGCACCATTGTTCTTTTCAATCCTTTACTCCCAGCATGATAATATCAGACATTTACTTGGACACGCCCCCAAATCTGGCGCTATTGGGTAGCCATTGGGCTTGTTTCGATGCTCTTGCCTTGGTTAGATACAGCCACGTGTCCTTTATTTTTATTTTTAGGATTTTCCATCGATGGTTTGGTTTTATCTTTTGTCGTGCATCCTTGCACACGTGTTGGTGTGTGGAGCAGACAGAGCGAGGCGTGCGCGTGGGCCCTGCTTCGCCGTGCACTCCTGCACAAACCAACAAACACCTTCCTGGTCGGCCAGCCTCGCCGTACCTCCTCCGGCGAGATGCTCCTCTCGGAGCTTCCAATTCCACCCCGCCCATGGCGCCCCTGCATACGACAAGCCCATCCCGCTCGCCCTCGCCACCTCCCTCTGCCCCGCTTACCACCCACCACGCCGTCACCGAGAAGACGCCACCTCCTCCTGTCCGCCTCCGCCTCCCCGTCCGAGGATCCCGCGCTTACGCCGGCGAAGCGGTCTTCCACCTCGAGGAAGGCGTTGGGCGATAGCTGGAGGCGGAGAGCGGTGCCACCAGGAACGCGCGAGCCCCCGCCGCCGCCTCCCCGGTGGCCGGCGCGCGCTGCGTGGCGGAAGGTGGCGTCTTTGGTGCCCAGGAAGGCAAGGAGCGTCATCCTGCTCAATCTTGTCGCCCTCATTTTTGGTACGGACTAATTCGGCCTTAGAGCACCCCCTGCACTTCTGATATATACTACTCCGTGCTGCACACCATCTGCTCGATGTTATTTCTGACAGAAATGGCAACTTGTATGATAGTCAGCTAGTCAAAGACACCAGAACTATGTAGTTGTATGCTAGTCAGCTATAGCGTAGCGAATGGTTTGTTATCAATTTGAAATGTCAACCATATACCATGACAATTCTTTTTTCCCCTAATATGGAGTGCTATTCCTGTATCTCAGTCCATGCTGCTACATCCCTAAAACAAATCAATCAAGAAGCTTTTGTAGTGAGATATGGAAAATGGGAATAATAATTTCGATGGAAAATACTTGTAAATTGTGGTGCCGCGCTGCCCGATTTTGAATTTGACGCGTACTTTTATTTTCCACTTACTGGATTTCCCCCCTTAATAATCACCTAACTGACTATGTCTTTCTTTCTCCCAGCAAGCAACATTTCTGTTGTTAAAGACGCGCAAACTATGTTGGATCCTGACCTTTTCAATATGTTACGGTTCACTATCGCGGCCATTCCTTTTGTGCCATTCTTGCTAAAGTCACTCAGAGACATGCAAGTATTTAATAGAGGAGTAGAGCTGGGCATTTGGGTAACCTTTGCCTATGTAGCTCAGTCTACCGGGTTAGTTACAGCCGATGCTGGTCGCGCATCTTTCATCTCTGCCCTCACTGTAAGATATGTTCTCAAACTTAGTCCGATTAAGTATTCCGAACAATATATGTTGTATGTTCTTTACTCAAACATGTTCAGGTGATCATTGTCCCTTTCTTGGATGGTATTCTTGGAGCAGAAATACCCGCGTATACATGGCTTGGCGCATTTCTATCAATTGTTGGGGTTGGTATTCTCGAGCTGAGTGGTTCTCCACCCTGTGTAAGTCGACTAATCTACATGAAGAGGTCCACAAGTTTGTCTGGGTCTTTTTTTATTCGTCTTATGGCGTGTCAATTGTGTGTCACTGTGTACAATTTGAGCTTCAGGTCCTTGATTTTATTGAGTTGGCAATAACTGCATAACTTACATAAACCATCTTGATTGATCTTTTCTCTTCGTACTGTCATTAGGTTGGGGATCTTCTGACCCTCCTTAGTGCCTTTTGTTTCGCAATTCATATGCTCAGAACTGAGCATATTGTCAGAAATATGAAGAAAGAGAATTTTGTAGCCCTTGTCGGATGCCAGGTTGGTTTTCCGACTAAACGTCACACTGTCTTGCATTTTTATCTCATGAGTTTTTTAAAATCTCTTATTGTAAGTACTCTAATAATTGTTTAAAATCAGGTGGTTGTTGTAGCTCTTGTGGCGGCAGCCTCATTCGCTGTTAAATGCTTTCTCCGGAGCGCCGTACACTGGAATTTAAAATTACAGACACCTACAGAGTTATTCAGTGTGATGGCATCATTTCCTTGGCTGGCAATACTATACACAAGCATACTCTCAACTACCTTTTGTTTATGGGCAGAGGTAAGCGTTAGTCTTGACGTCAGTTTTAAGTTTTCTGCGCGATACTTCATTTTGAGACTTATCTTCGTCTTCAGGTTGTTGCTATGCGTGATGTATCAGCTACAGAGACCGCAATAATTTATGGACTGGAACCAGTATGGGGTGCTGCTTTTGCATGGGCAATTCACGGTGAGAGATGGGGCATTACAGGGCTTGTGGGAGCTATCTTCATCATAGGTACTTACTAACCAGTCACTGTGTTCTTAGCGATATTTAGCATTACAAAATTTCACTGATGAATATTAATACTTAGTTGTAGTGCAAGACATCAAGGATTCATCACTGTTGGATTCATATACGAAAGCACTTTCTCTTGGCTAATTTTCTAATTATAATTACGATATGGTGTAAAAGAAGTCAACGTTCAAAGTTGGATAATCAGTCTATGCCTTACGTTTACGGTAGTGAGTAGTTCTGAAAACGAGAAGATGATTCTTGTTTTGTTTGTTTTTCCAGCCGGTAGCTTGATGGTTCAGATACTGGGATCATTTCTTGATGTGTCAACAGAGGACAGTTACCAGATGGACAGCTAATACAGAAATTGCAGGATAAGAAGAGAGCCTTTCTTCATGAATAAGTTGTGGCGGAGCTAGTTTTTCATATGATGTTTTTTTTTTGTATGCAATCATATGATCACTGCAGCGACATGTGCGGAATAGGCGTGACAGTCCAACGAGATCTAACTACAGCTATGACCAGTAGCACAAGGAATGGAAGCTCACAAAATGGTGGCCTGAGACCATGTTTTTTTTTTTTTTTTTGAGAATTCCAGGTCTTAATACAGCTTGTAGTATCTGAACTCACGCACAACGCACTCCACACGCACACAACACCACACGCACACCACCTGTGCGCAAGCTAGACCTAACTAAACCATACTAAGACTTGAGCCTCCGCGAGCCTAGATCTTCCGGGAAACCCTGCGGTGGTGGGCACACCACAATACCAGTGTCGAACCGCGGTGGAATTGGCTCCTGTAGCTGGAACTGGGGCAGACTGATTAAAGGCTCAGTCCCCCAAAGGCCCTCCACAAATTTGCACAGCACGGACACTGTTCACGTGAACAGTGCCGAGCTTGGTGAGACACCTGAAATTCGATACCAAGGATCGAACCCGGGCGGGCTAGCGTAGCCACTGCTACCGCTACCAACGAGCCACAGCTCGTTCTCTGGCCTGAGACCATGTTACGCAGAATGGAGCTCTACATAATGGTGCTATGGATCACCGGACTAAAACAATTAGGGTAGCCTGGTATGTTGTATCTATAACATTCTACATCCAATGTTTCTCGGTGTAAATCAATCTGACATGATAATAACATGTAATTGGCTTTGTGCTAATTCAGCGTCGAACTTTGCTTGGAAGTGTTGTGAACATGATATTGTTCATTGTCACGAGACACCGATCTTGTGTACTCCCTCCGTTCCATATTAGATGACTTACATTTGTCTACATGTGGATATATCTACACATGTTACATGTCTAGATACATCCACATTTAGAATACACATGTTACATGTCTACATACATCCACATTTAGACAAATGGAAGTCATCTAATTTGGAATGGAGAGAGTAGCTGACAACTATGTCCTCGGACTCATGTTCATTTTGTTTCATCCATGGCAACGTATTCCGAGTGATCACTCTACCACAAAGAAGTCACAAGAAAACTCTACAAATATTTAACGACATTGCCTCGAGATGCATTTATATTAAGCATGGCAGACCCACCTGCTCAAATAAATTTCTCACAAACTTCTGGCCACGCCTATAGGACTGTTTGTCCCATGGCTTTCCTCTTCAGGCTGGGTGTATTCACTGGTATCACGAGTCCAGGCTGCTCCATGATGAACCTGACGAGCAAGGTGTCCAGATGCAGTGGATGTACAGGGAAAGCAAATTCACCTTGGAACTGGTAGCCACCCAGGGATGCTAAGAATGTAAGAGATCATCGCCGAGACTGATATTTGTCGAAGCAAGTGAAATACATACAGAATGCAGGCCCAGAAACCTGTTGTCATCATTCATCAGCCTGCACTACAAAACCCCCCCAGCTTTTCCATTGCACAGAGCCAGGACAGGAGGCTACTACTAACTAATATCTAGTTCCTCCATTTTGGCCTTCCTTAGGTTGCACGCCTCTAGGAACCAAGAGGACATGGATTACATGAACGAGCGGTAAATCTAATCATATTAGCATAAGAGGCAAGGAAAAACGAAAAGAAAATCAGGAAGGGAACGGTTGTCAGTAGTTGTTGCTGCCTTTGTAGCCGATGTAGTTGTTGCGGTACCGCATTCCGTACTGCTCATAGAAGGTGTCGCCGTAGTTCACGGCCTTGATCTCCACCATGCGCCGCTTGCTGTCCAACTCCTGGACCGCGCCGAACACGACCTCGTTCGTCGTCTCGCAGCTCTGCTCGTAGAAGGTCTGCGGCCCGGCCGAGTACTGCCTGTGCTGCTGCAGGTGGTACATCTGCTGCTCCGGCTGCTGCCGCCTGTGCTGCTGCTGTTGGTGGTGATACCCCTGCTGCTCTGGTGGCTGTCTGCTCTGCAACTGCTGGTGATATGCCTGCTGCTGCCTGTGCTGCTGCGGATAGACATGGTGCTCTGGCTGCTGCTGAGGGCCACGTGCATCCCAACCGCTCACATAAGGCTGACCGTGCCGGACGTGGTGAACCCTTTCAGGCTCGGTTGGCATGAGGGCGTAGTTCTTCCGAGGTGTAGGTGCTCTTGTCTCCAGCGGTGGAGGCGTCTCATCGTATGGGATGGCATAGCTTTCTTGCACCGGCCAAGGGTTCGCTCTTCGTTGCTGCTGGTGATGGTGCTGTCTTGTCGGGCGCCTTTTCCTGGAAAATATCTCGGCCACAGATGATTTCGCTCCTCCCATGAACTTGCCAATGGAGGTGAAGAATCCCTCTTCGGCATCCTGTTTTCCAGCTCCATCTTCATTTGGGATCAGTGGTGGGCGTAGAGAAGGCTGGAACGGATGCTGGTATGGTTGGTATGGTTGATATGGAGGGTTGCTTGCATTCCTGGGTCTCTGAGGAGCTTGAGGTTCCTGTATCATAATATTTTAGTTGCCAAAAAAGTGATAATAATTTACTGCATAAACATAGGGTAGCTCCAAAGAATATATTTGGTGTTCATCTTTACTTTAATTATGATCTAGACCCTATAGGGATATGACAAAGTGAGTTTCTTTAGCTTTTTGACCACTTGTTTAGATGCGCAAATATGCGTGCATTTTAAGTTACTGGGATTATTACAAACTCCAAAAGTTACAAACATACCATAGTTCTAGTAGCTGTGATGATGGGTTAACAAGTTGGGGCAAAAGGATGCTGGACACCACTACCTAACCAAAGGCTGACAGAAATATACTCATGTGATGTTCTGGTGATTTACAACAGGCCTGTAGGTAGAGCCATCCTCCAGTATAAGCACTGCCCAAGTCGCCAATCTATGCTGCCAGTAAGTGTGCATGATATTTCCTCAGAATAACAGATACACTATGGAGCACCTACCTCTGTTGTTGATACCATCCCTAAAACCCGAAGCTGAAGCAACGCAAGCATGTAGCCAAAGAAGGCAGCAGAGAAAAGCAGGGCAACACCTGTAAGCATTCAAGCTGAAGTAATTAGTGCTGGTAGTTGTAGTGGAACATTTCCTCATCAGCAGTGAATTTACGAGGATTCTGGCTTCAAATAAAAACAGTATTTTTTCGTGAAAAGTTTTATTGCAGAGGTTAGGTGGGATGGACCTAGAGGGAAACCAGCTTCATCCTGATATTCACAATCATCGGGCTGGAGCGGAATCTCCCGAATTGCTTGGTTTCCTCTATCGATGACCAAGAGGGAACAGCTACTGCTGATATAGCGGATTTCAAAGTCAGTAGAAAATTTTGCATCATCACTTGGACCGTCCATATGTCCACCTCTCACTGATTTCCCCCAGCAATGGTTGTGACCCCTGCATTTTGTATTACTCAACATGTCATGAGTCTCTTCACTACAAGTAACAAATTCATAAGGACATTCATGCTAGATGATTCCAGAAGATCCAGAAAAAATCATCTAAAGGCGAACTCAATTAGCACAAAAAGCAAAAGTAGGATGCTTGGGGACCATACATATATTACAATAACGTTTTAGGGTACCTGTATCGCTGATCTTTCTTATTGCCATGTTCATAGCGTCTGCAACATAAATATTACCCCTGTCATCAACTGTAAATCCCTTAGGGTGGTTCAACCTTGCCTCTCGGAGCCTCCCGTCGACATGGCCAGATAATCCTTCAGGCGAACCAGCAACGATCTTTGGTCTGCTATCTGCATGGTTTGATGACATTCGGTCACACAAGAATTCCAATGACAGATCTTCATACCAGACTTGTGAGATTTTGCTAATAAATCTGGCAAACAATTAATACTACTATATAAATTTTGCTACAAAATTTTCAGGCGAATATCTGCTCTGTTTGTTCAACTCCTAACAAGGCAAATGAATGTGACAATGTGAACTGCAAAACCATAATAAAGTAGAAACAAAGATCTCGCAATCAAGAACATATGTCTGGTCCAAAATCTAGCATGCAACCATCAACATCACTCTGTACTTAACACCCATATTTAGCACGGATAAAGATACCATATTTAGCACAATCCCATGATAACCAAGTAGTACCAAGAAAACGTGTCAGGACATGAAGAAGCAGTCGGAGATATGCTCACATGGAGAGAGCGGCAGCTGGACCCTGTAGACGTTGCTGTTCATGGAGTCGAGCACGAGCAGGTCGCCGGCGGGGGTGACTTCGACGGCGTACGGCTCGATCCCCAGCTTGCTGCCGTCGAACACCGTCTCCACCGCGTACCCGCTTTCGTATCTCACCATGGACCTCCCCGCGGCCGCCGTCGCCGCCGCCGTCCCCGTCGCTGCCGACACAGAAAATCCCCACCCCGAAAAAAAAATCCATCAGGAACCAAAGCAGAGAGTGAAAAGAAACGGCATTGGCGGCGGCTCAAGGATTACCCGTCCTGGCGGTCGATTTCAGGGACCAGAGCCACTTCACCACCGCCTTCGCCGTGCTGGTCAGCAGCCCGCCGACAACCTCTGCTTAGCACAGTCGGTACCAATCAACCCCAAGAAACCCACACCAGACCGAACTCGAAAAAACCTAAGCAAGAACCGAGGTGGCTCACTTGCGGGGTGGTAGGAGGAGGACGCGGCGGCGGGGCCGGAGGCGGCGAGCAGGAGGACGGCGGCCAGAAGGAGCGCCGCCGACGCCTTGCGGGCATCCATCACGTGCTCCTCTCGTGCCGCGGAGCAGAGGAGCAGGGAGAGGCAGGGGACCTTTGCTGCTGCTGGTCCTAGGGACTACGGAGGGTGTGGGGAGGAGGATGCCGCCATTTGAGGACAAGGGAAAGAAGGTTCAGAAAACACCAAAGAAGCCGAGCCTCTTTTGGGGCCCGTGGAGCTCTCGCTCTCCGCCAAGAAAAGGCAAGTAAAGACGAGAGGACTGGAGGAGAGAGACAGCGGGGGTGGTGCCATGGTGGTGGTACTGATGGCGGCCGCCTGTTGCTGCTACAGTTCCGGTACTCGCCGTCCGCCTTGCCCCCGTTCGCTCTGGTGCATTTTCCGTTTAGTTTTTCTTACAAAGATATGAACGAAAATTATCACATTTCATTCAAATTGGTTGAAATTTTATAGAGATCCGAACGAAATGTAGATAAATTTAAACCCTAAATTTACTCGCTACGATCACCGCAAACTCGTCAATGGGTTCGGCATTAGGGATCAAATCGGGCCCATTTCTCGCCTTCGAACATTTTCTTAACTGTTGATATGAGGGTTGCATCTCTAAGATATCTAAGCTCCCTAGGATTTTGAGCTATGGAGCATCACACGTGTCGGGTGTATGTGGTTGTTCTGGTGCGTTCTCCGGTCAAACGGCCCCACCTCTCAGGTCGGTTTGCTCCAGGCGGTTCCTCACGTGGTGGGACACGACAGCGGTCAGTTTCTTCGGTCAATACCCGCGTCGGGGGGCGCCGCCACCTCCTCCACGCGCCGACCACCTCCTTCCCCGGGCCGGGCGCTACCTCCCTCCACCGCGCCCGCCTCACCTTCCTACACCGTGCACCGTCCCGACCTCCCGCGCGCAGCCGGCGGGCCACCGCCTGCCTCCCGCGGGAACGCTCGCCGCCCCAGCTTGCCAGTCGCCTCCACCCCACCATGGTCGTTGTCGGCCACCCAGTTCACACCGTATCGCATCCATGGTTGGCTGGTTGCCGCCGACTTGGTTTCTTGCCGCCGACTTGGCTTCAGATCGCGTTCGCCCCGGCCCCAACGCCGCTGGCCCGATCTCCTTGCTCCAGGGCGCGAGCGCATCTGGATGCCCCCTACAAAGCTCCGGTGAGCGCCCTCCGATTTCGTCCAAGCGTGCGTGAGGCTTCAGCGCTTCTCACCCTCAGATGCGGGAATTTTGGGCATGCAACCCTGCTTCTACTGCAGCCCAAAGTGTTACGCATCTCTCTGCACCCATCCAGACCGGTTGTGTGCCGGCGGTAGAACCGTAGAAGCACACACCTTTGGCCGGCATTCGTTTTGGGCTTTCAATCTCACAATTTCCGTCGGGGGCTCATCAATCAGGAAGAGGCAAAAAAATCCTGCTGCGCTCCAGGGGCAGTAAGTACACCATGTCTTGTACGTGAAGTTCCGTTCTAGCACAAGCAGTACATGCTTGAATTCAGATCATTGATCCTATTTTCTCTAATACCCCCACCTTTGTTGTGCCTCCAGGACCCAGGCCGGCCTACTGCCGATGCTGCTCTTTTATCTCCGCGTGCGTGTGCAGCAGCCAGCAGCTCCTATTGCTGTACATGTGATGTGAGCCAATTATTTCCAATTCTTCATAATTCGTCATAGGCCAGAGATTCATACTACAGTGGCCATCCTCTGATTGGGATATTGAGTAATGATGGTTGCATGTAAGGTCAAGTTCAAGTCGTTCTAAACTACAAGCCAGAATTATTGAATAAATTTGACTTCTTTTGTAGAAGTCTTATATTCTTCAAACTGAGCACATCATAACTTCCTAAGATGTACGTGAAATCGAACTATGTACTTTGTACTGAAGATTGATTAACTTTTGTGACAACTGCAATAATAGTAAATTGTATTCTTATACTGTCACGTACGACCTCTATTCATGCTTAAAGATTTGGCAGATACGAGGTTATGTGCGCGGTTATGTGCGCGCTTCTGGTAGTTCCCTGTTAGTTGTGTGCTTGCAGAATTTTAGGATATGCTGTTACCTTATGTATTTTTTGTCTGGTTAGTCTCCGAAAAATATACACAGAAGCTGTACTATTTTTTCTTCAAACTATTTTCTTGTGCCTTTCAGGATATGTTAATCTAGCTTTATAACATATGAGCAGCTCCAGATTTAATGGGAAAAAGAAAAGCGTTCTACCAAATGTTGGGACTCCATGCTGGATGTATCTTCTTTAAGAATGCTGAAGTCATGTTATTGTGTCCCACGAAAAAGATATCTTGCTTACTTTTCAGAGGTTTTTGAACTGACAAAAGATTGACGTTGTGCTAAAATCCTTCAAGTCATGGCGGGAAAAGGTTAGTTCTCGATCACATGCTTATTCTATCTTCTTCTTCATTAAATATTTAGTACATTCACTGGCTTCACGCGATCGGAATAATGAACTTTGGCTGTTGGTTCACAGTGGCATTCATGGTGGACAATTAAGTTAATATCTAATGTACTATATCTATATTGTTTACTCAGGAAAGCAATATGCATACAAAACAACTGTCCCCCGGCATGAGAACAATGGATTGAGTGTGTCACTTTCAGCACGACCAATGTTGGCGGGGGATATATAGTGGAGCTGTTGCCTGAAGCTCTGAATGAGAGAGTCTACACGCTTCATTGTGACATAATCTGCACCCTTCATGGTTGTCCATATTGTATATAGTCATATCTTAAAGTTACAAGGATGCCAACATATGAGATTATTATCAAGGCGCTCAGTTCTGTATAGGGTATAATAAGCTCAGCGACATGTATTGAGCAGTGAATTGGAAGGTAACATAGACTACCCAACTGCAAATTATAGGTGTAAATGGTCAAGAAACATTTACATAAAGTGCACCTTTTCCTTTGTTTTTCTTTTCATTTTTTCCTTTGACTGGATTAGGCTTCCACAGTTATGTAGCTCACCATTTTTTAAACTCCTTTCATGTTGTGGTACAGAGGATGTGGACGCCCTGGTCATGCCTGTGATACCAGAGGCATATAAATTCGTTGAAATACCTAAGTAATCTTTGTTGTTGAAGTCTCATGTTTCAAATTATTCCAACAACTTTTATTTCACTATGTCAGAGGTGAAATGATATTGTGCCCCAAAGAACTGAATCTATGTGCCTCTGGTCTACTATGATTTGATTTCGATGTGCCCTTTAAATACAAGGGTCATGTAGTTGTTTAGCTTCAGTGGTCCGCATCTGCATGAAAGCCAGGGGATTACACCTCATAAGTGGTAATATTTTGACTTGCCTTTCTTTAGTAATATTCAGTGGACAATATATTCAGTCGATTTTAATGGAGTTTTATTAACTATTACTCCCTTCGTTTTTTTAATATAAGATGTTTTATGGGTTGTACATATTGTCTACACGCGGACTAATATGAGTGAACATACACATCTTATATTTAAAAACTGAGGGAGTAGTTATTTCAGTAGTTAATATCAATTTCTAATGTAACTTGGGTATCATGTGTACAAATTTGTTTCGGGGATGTATAGGTTCTACTGAAACTTATTTTTTGTCAACTTGCCTGATCGAACTTCTGTTAATCAGAAATATAGAGCTTTTGGTATGATGTGTGTATTCCACTTCCATCCAGTCAAAATTTGTTTGCTAGAAAGCCAATAGTACAAGTCTTCTATTGGATCATATGTTTTTAATCTGATGACTGGTGGAAGTGGAGATGAGTTCTCATGTTTATGCGTGGAGAATGAAGAACCTGGTTTGGTATGTTGATTGCAGATTACCCAAATATTGGTTCTTACATTGATTCTCATAATTGCAGCTTTATGTGAAGTGAACATTGAATCGACAACAACTTAAGTACATGCGCTACAGAATATACAGGAGATATGCAAAAAAAAGACCCCTGTTTGTCAATATTGTCTTTCATTGACTTATAGGTTTTTTGTTTAGTGGCCCAATACTACTATTGTGATTTATTCGCCATTTTCATGAGTCAAATATATGTGACCTTGGGAGGTGAAGGTGACATGTGTTGTTAAAACGGCTACATAATTGTTGTAATGATATTTGGGTTCGCATTCTTTCTGGCTGTCATGTTCTTAATGGAGTACTCTAATGCATCATAACATCCAAAATAGGTGAACCACAACAGTGTGATTTTAGGGCAGATTTATCCCTGTGCAAACCATTGGTTTTGGCCTAAAGGATCTCTAGGTTACCTCTATAAAGGATGGCTGATTTCAATCATGTTTGTTTGACAATGCAAGTGCTACGTTTATCAGCAATAGTTGCTTAATCGAGAGATCCTACTTCGGTTGAAAAGGAGCAGTCGTGATAAATGCAATCGAGAGATGGATTTTTGTACAGATGTTTTAGACCATGTCCCTGATATTTGATAAAAGAAAGGTGCATTAGCGGTTAATACGTTGTAATCAGATAAGTTATTTGGAATAGGACGGAACAAAAGACCAAGGAAAGGAAAAAGAATGCACCAAAATGCAGGTGATGCACCAAACGCTTGTGGTTGTTTCTTGTTGTACGTGAATGCAATGAAAAGACCCGGATACTTCATTTGCTATGGATTAATTGATACAAAATCTCCTATTTCCTTTTTTTTTGAAAGGAAATCTCCTATTTCCATCAGCACAAGACCACCGTTGATTGTTTTGTTCCATCACAAACACCATAACTCTTAGTTTCGGGGAAGTTAATAAACTTTTGATCTTTGGAAAGAACATCAACTAACCAACAATAACCTAGGAACACAATCTGGAAAGAAATGAAACCCGAGGCCTTGATTATTCAGACAATTGAAACATCTTTTTTTTGGAAAGTTTATGGTGTGCAAGGTCTAAATTTTTGATTGTGGCAAAAAAAGTGCATCTTTACATTAAAGACGATCGCTCTTGGTTGTCTTGACAGGTAAATGTAACTTTCTGTTGTTAAGTAATGAGATCTTGCATTATTGGATTCTGATCTTGGCCAAAATATATGCATCATGGGAACGTAATACACTAATATCTTATGACGCAAGTAGATGAAGACTCTGATGTTGTAGCATAGGGTGAAGTAGGCCAGCGTGTGATGTAAAAATGATTACTATATGCACAACTCCATACTAATGTCAGCGTCAGATTCATTTAATTCCCCGCTTTAAGTTCTTTGTTTCTTTTTTAAATGATTAGTTCTTGTTTGCTGGACAGGTGGGCTGTTTAGGAGGGGGAGTCCGTGTTGGAGGGAGGCGATGCTTCCGACTACTTTACCCAGATCGTTTATTCACATGAAGATCATGTGGAAAATATTAGTTTCTGTTTTTCAGGATTATCACACATAATTGAATAAATTCACATGAATCTTCCAAAATATTATCAGAAATTAATTAAACGGGCGCAACGAAGCGCGCCTTTTCCTTCTAGTTCGGTTTTATCCATCCCAAATGCCTTTCTCCTTCTGTGCATGCCTGTAAACTACAATATCGGCGACTTGCCTATTAAATTCTTGCTCCTACAATAGAAAGCAAAAATATGCATAAATAGGAACTTATGGAAACGAATGGAGAGTTGGAGACCAAGTAAGAATAGTAACAGAAACATGAGCAAACCAAAACGAGGCCAATTTCTTCCAGGAGTTGGGTAAGTACCTTCGATATGGGTTTTTTAGACTATAAATCCAGAATATTTCGTTGAGATAGTTTGTTTGTGAATCAAGTGCTAGTTCAAAGTTGTGTATATTTACTTTTCATCTGTACACCATCTTTATATACCATATTACGACCTCATAAAAGGGAAGACCTTCATGACATTCTGGTTTAAGATGTGTCCCATGAGGTACCCCCCCCCCTTAGCTTTTTCATCGAAAGTGTTGATTCCATGTGAATTCAATCTTCGTTAGGGTTTAAGGTCTAGATCTAGTGGTTATGTGTTTTAAATCTAGGGCCTAGGGTGTATGTATAGGGCGTAGATCTTCGGTTAGGGTCTAGGGTATCGATGGTTTAGATCTAATTGAACCCTAAACCCTAGATCCTAAACCCTAACCCATAGCTACACCCTAGTTCTTGGACCATACACGCTAGAACTAAGTTCTAGATTAAACTCTAGACATAGACCATAGGTACAAACCTTAGAGCCTGGGTCTGGTCCCTAGTTAGTGGCGTGAGAGTAATGATAGGAAAAAATGGTCAGTATAAAGTGGCAGGAGAATAAGAGCGTGAAAGAGTGGGGTTGAAAAAAAGAGCGACAAAAAAATTGAAAGGGAAATACCGAACACTTTTTAAAATAAAAAATAATTAATTGATAAAAATAAAAATGTTTGCCGAGTGTCATGCCAGAAGGCCCTCGGCAAACATGGACGGCAAGATTATTTGCTGAGTGTCCTTGACATAGCACTCGGCAACAACCAGCCGTAGGGGACATGAGTCATCTTGCCAAGTGTCGGACCTAATGGCGAGTTGCATGGTGGCACATTCGGCATAGGTGTAGTCTTTGCCGGGTGACAAGTAAGGAACGCTCGACAAACAACCCTAATTACCGAATAATCGCTATATTTGGGCTACACTCAACCTAGTTCCTTTGTTGTTGAGTGCATAATAAATTGTATCGTGTATACAATTAGCCGGCCGTTGGGAGTCCTATATATGCACGATCGTATCGTGCAGCCGTGCACATCCGGCCAGTGATGTACAATTCCCCCACCATGCATGATGTACTGCATGCATCTATTTGCATGCAAACATCGCAAGATCCACTCACGATTACACACCATGTGTGTCCCTTTAATTTTCTTCCTTTCAACTTTCTTTCTTTCTTTCTCTTTTTTGATCTCTAGGACACACACTAGTGACATAGTGTAGAGTGTAGACATCCATGTGAAGCTTCTTTTATGGGATCGACAAAGAAGTTTGCTCTACTCGCCTGCTTTACTCATGTCTTCACCACCACACCAGCTCACCAGTAAAGACACACAAAGACCGCAAGGGTATTGATATACCCATGCTTCCGTTAGTATAGAGTGGTTAATTATATGGATGTGTACTTATGCTAGCTAGCTTGGCCCCTTTGTGTATTTAAGCTTCAAAGCGTCTTGGGGGTGGTCTTGGTGGGATCTTAGACCACACTTTGGTGTTCCAAAGACTTTCTTTTCGAAAGCAGTGTTAATGAAATGAATTGGACAGTAGCATTGCTCATAACTAGTTGAAGATCTGTGATCATATGTTCAAGTGAATCTAATAGCCATACTTCATTAGGGCTCTCACTAATCGGAATCATCCGACGCACCCACCGTTGTTCCTTGTCATTTGTCCCATGCATCCATTTTGGACCAAATCTGAACCCACCAGCTAAGTTGACGGAGCAGATTAAACTACTCATGGATCCGCGGTGCAATTTCTTATTATTTCAGATTTGATTGAAATGTGCAGGCGTACAAACTCACAAAGTGGTGCATATGAAAACTATGTCTACAAAGTCAGTACTAAGAGAATAGAATGCACGCTGGGTCTTTTAACTTGGGAGGTAGGTTCATTTGTCCATAATCTCTCTTATGGTTAATTAGAATCTTCTAACTTGGCACTCGTGTTCACTTTGATCCATGTCTTATGTTTTATCACTAACACTCAACGCAAAGTTGGGAAGTCGGGCATCTTGGTGACGATACGTCCGACTGTTTTGAGGAATTTGCTCTTGCCTCTGGCTTTGTTGCGTCTATATCTAGTAAAGCTTATCGCTCTTCTCATGTTGTCGCGATAGTCCGAGCAGGTGTGACAGTACAAGAATGATGAAACGAAGAACAATCCATCTTGTGCTAACTATCATACTGATGTTCGTTCGTGAACAAATCCATGTTGGCGCATACTTAGGGCTCCTTTGATTCATAGGATTGGCAAAGGAATTGTGTAGGATTCAAATCCTATAGGATTTTTTCCTTCGAATCCGTTTGATTCATAGGATCATATCTCATAGGAAAAATTCTCATAGGAATTTTGTAGTACAAACCTTGTAGGAAAATAACATGAGGTCCAACCTCATGGAAAAATTCCTTCACCACAATCAAAGGAAGTTGTCATTCCCATAGGATCCAACAAGACATGTCATCTCAATCCTATGAGTTTCCTATTCCTACACTTTTTCTATCCTACAAATCAAAGGAGCCCTTAGTTCCTGATACTTCCAAGTCCTAAGATTTTTGTGGCTCTCGATGTTATAGGAAAAGTAATTCCAACTATTGCAAAACTTGTGAACACAGCATATGTGGTATGCTAATATGAACCTACATGCAACCGAGCTCTACTCCTTGCGCTCAGGCACGAAGGATGGCCTCCTTACAAATTTTGATCATATTTCACTTGTTTTCTCACGGTTAAATAGGAACATTGTTACATTAAAGTTTGATACCATGTGGTGCAACAACCATGCGATGGATGATTTCATGGAATTCAATACTTTGAGAAAGAGCACACGGGTTTTCATTTACTGTTCTGGCCACCCCCTCCCTCGACGAAGCAGCTCTCTACTAGATAATTTATCGAATTTATGTCTGTATTGTAATATATTTATTGAGAGCAACCGGCAGGAGATCTGTCTTTTTCATTTGGAGAGGGGGAAACCACAAGTCCACAAGTACAAACAGAGCTTGTTTTATTAAGAAGGAAACATGCCTAAACCCTCAAGCAACAAAGGAAAACACAAACACACTAATCCGGCTGGGGGGAGATCTCGGTGTTGAACATGGCAAAAGCTCTGCCTCGTTGTAGGACGTTCTCCCAGAACAACATGGCAACCTCGACATTTCTTAGTCTCCCACCCGTGAAGATTTGATGGTTCCTTTCCTTCCACGCGTTCCTGGGCCTAGATTTGGTTCTCGGTGCCGTGCCAAGGCTAGACAAGATTCTAGATGGCCATGGTGTAGATTGCCGTCTCCGGCGCACCTAAGCACATGCAGTTGGCAGCAGTGGTGAACCCAGAAACTTCTACTCCCTCCGTTCCAAATTAATTGACGCAGATTTAGAACAAAGTTGTCAATTAATTTGGAACGGAGGGAGTACAAGCCAGGGCAAACGTGCCTACAATGCCATTGTTTCGACCAAATTGCTCTGGAAAATTATGCAAGAAAAGTCGCCGCGCCGCCGTCAAGCCCAGGCCTCACAACCCTGTCTACTATATCTAGAAAACACAAAGTGATAGAGCAAGTGATTACTTAAGATTAAATTTTAATTGGTGAGCAATCAGGAATGCTCTTCCTACTCGCCAAAAAACAAAATTTAGAATTGACCAACAGATTAGCTGCAGCCTAGCTAAATTATCAAGCCTTACTACCAGCTCTGACATCTTTGTCGTGTGTTAAGTATCATTTCTGAGCTTTCTCTCTGTTTGTGCAATAAACAGCTTCAGAGTAAAATTATTAAGGTTCTAAAACAGCCTAGACACCAAACTCATGCACAAAAATGCTATCTTTCTTGTTCCTCCTACAGCTCTACGACCCATATACAACGACGCGGCGACGATAATGGCAGCAACAAATCAAAATGGCCAAGCAAAGATCAGCTCGACACAAGACATTGCAGAGAAAACAGTGCACACTTCTGGTCAACAACTTTCACCCAATTGTGCCCTGCTTCGTCAACCTCTATACCTCTTTTGTCAGGATATACATATACGAATGGACATATGAACAATGGAGCGTGGCAGTGATATCGTATCAGACCTGGCACACCATCCCTACTTCTAGACTCGAGGCATGAGGTATGTTAGCTGCAGTGACCGAACCTCGGCTGTTCCTTCTCAGGAACTCGTAGATGAAGTTTATCGCGATCCGCTTCACCAGACCAGACCCGCTCTTCGCCTTCATGTGCGCGCACCCCATGATGAATGACATTCCTGCCTCCCTAGCATCTGTCAGCTCCTGCAGCTCACTGCGCGCCTCGCTGTCGATCAGTGCACCCTTCGGAAGCATGAACTTCACCCTCTTTGCCTTCGGTGCTACTGTGTGCTGGTATATCTCTTTATCTGTGGATAGTATGGAAGAATCTGATCCATTAAGCTCACTGCCCTCCTCCTGAAATGGTAGACCTTTGCTGATGGAAGACAGCCTCTCATAGGTATGGTCTGCAGCACCGTCCAGACAGCCATTTTGATCATCAGAGCCTCCACAGCGGATGAACTCTGCAATGCTGCCGACTAGGTCCTTCTCAAACTCAATGTCATCCTTCGGTACATCGCGGTATCCATATCGGACAACCACCCTGTACAGACGATACTGTTTTGGGCCGATACGACCAACCCAAAATCGCTCCTCGGGGCGGATATGCGGCACAGGTACTGATTTAATGCATAGAAAGACCAGAACCTGGTGAAAAATATGTTTGAACATTTTACTAGTCAGCAAGATGCACGTACTAGTGAGCTAAGACAAATTATTTAGCAGAGTGGAGTTTGAGGAAAGCATAAAGAATATAGATTGGATATTCGAACTGTGTTCTTGTCTGTTCTGAGAAAAAAAATGTTACAGCAAGAGAACTTGATAACATACCTGATGAAATGCAGGCAGATTGGTGACGAAGTGAGAGAAAATAGCTGGAATACCAGACATAAGCTCTGTATGTATCAGACCAATGCCTCGGACCCGAACAATCCCCAAGGAAGGGCCAAGATTCAAGAGCCAACTTATAGAAACCTTGTTTTCAACATCAAACTCATACTTCTTAATGGTACCATAATGCCACACGCACATCACCATCATAAAAATGAAGGAAAGTGTAATGGGTACCCAAGCCCCTTCACGAAATTTAACCAGGGATGCTGAGAAGTAAAGAACTTCAATTGCACCAAAGAACAGAAGGAACCCGAGAGAGAGCACTATGTTCTTGTTCCAGCAAAGAACTATAACCAGCGACATCAAGCAAGTTGTGACAAGCATAACAGTTATGATCGCCAGACCTGAACCAAGAAAAACCCTATTAGCTGCATGTAAAATTGACCATAAATTTTATATACGAAAATGCAAGATAAACTGAAAAGTGTTTGCATCATGGTAAGAGAAAAATATGCATGTGTTCTTTTGAAATAAAATTATTATGTAACTTTTTTTTTTCCCTTGTGCGTTCATCAAGTGCTTCGTATCTCTGAAGCCTATAGTAACAGCCAGGCATAGTATCATCAGGATCCAATTGATCTCTGGTATGTATATCTGGCCATGCACTGTAGAGGATGTATGCACAATCTTCACCCTAGGGAAGCAATTTAAGGAAGAGCACTGTTTGATAATTGAGAATGTGCCAGTAATAACTGCTTGGCTCCCGACAACAGCTGCAAGTATTGCAATCACCAGAACAGGCCATCTGATTTTTTCTAGAAAGAGATTATTGCATAAGTAGATAATAAAAGGCGGAACTTGTTATACAGTTATACTCAGAAGAGAGAATTTGGAAAATATAAAGTACCAGGCACTGACACGTAGAATCCAATATGATTAATATTCTCAAAATTGTGATGTTTTGAAATGTAAGCAGCTTGTCCCATATATGCCAGTATCAGAGCTGGGTAAACTACAGATGTGAAAGCTATCTGTTGGAGGTAAAGCATAGCGGTAAGGGAGATTGGAATTAAATAACAAATTAAGGTGAATATCAACAGATCAAGGATGGTGGTAGCCCATGTCAATTCCAAACAACAGTTACGAATTATGAAATAAGACAAGGAGCCAAAATCTAACATTTTTTTCCAACAACAAAAAAAGAGCATCCAAATTCGAGTAGATATCAATACCCAATGAACACCCTCAAATTATTTTTGCCCCTCAAAAAAAGAGCATCCAGTATCGCACATGTCGTAACACAAGTCTTGTTTTTTCATATATTACATAAACTGTTCATATGCGAACTTAGATTACATTTGTAAATTTGATGCATATGCAGTAAAAAAAATAGCACGCTATAGTGCCACTAATAGCACGCTATAGCGTTTTGAGAATTGTCTCGCTAAATCAATCAGTGTACAATGTCTTGCTAATAGACCCTATATCGCGATATAACACGCTTATAGCGTATTTTAAGGCCGGCGCTATTTTGCTATAGCGCGCTATTTTTTTCATTGATATGCACCCTCTCGCTAGTAAAGAAATTAAAGTTACTAATTCAGAGGCAAATGGATGATAATTCAGGCCAAGTGGCAAAGGACTATGTAATGAAACCTCAAGCTAAGACACTCATCTCTTACCTTAATTGAAGACTGTGAGAAATGTCCAAGGTCTGCATACATAGCTTCAGAGCCTGAGAATTTGAATAGTTCCAGTTGTGGTCAACTTATCATTATCATCATCATTTATTCAAACCTTCAAAGTGGCGAACTCAGATGGCAAAACAACAACCTGCTTTCTGCCTTACCGGTTACACATAGAAGGATCCCGCCCAGTGACATCCAGCCACCTGTTTGAGTCTTCTGGAGAAATTTATACATGTAGTATGGCGAAAGAGCTCGGTACACATGGGGATTCCAGTGGATGATGTTGTAGACCCCTATGATGCTGATGCAGAGAAGCCACACGCACACGATAGGCGCGAAAAGGAAGCCGACCCGGTGCGTACCGTAGTGTTGCAAGGTGAACAAGCCCACCAGTATCGCACATGTCACCGGTAGCAATATGTCTGAAAACCAACATGTCATGACTGATTCAGAAATGCTCAACTGGATATTCGGAGGAATAGAATGAACATCAGTGTATCAATCAACAAGTAATTCAATTACTCCAATGTATTCGACCGGAATATAAGCTAGTATAACAACTAGACATCGGTATCAAGGAATCGTAAGCGCAAGCAGAGCAAGCAATTGACCTACATTCGTGCTGCTCATTGTCCAGCGAGAGCTCGAGCCCGCAGACCGCCGAGAACACTGTAAAAACAGAGCAAGAACAGGTCATCAGTGTCAACCATAACAGCAAAATGTAATGCCAGGAGCACAACCATATCTGTGGGGAATCAGGAGCTGACCAGAGACAGCAGGGGTGAGCACGCCGTCGCCGATGACCATGCAGGTGCCGAGCAGGGCGAGCAGCAGCAGGAGCCTCTGCAGCACCCTGTGCCGCTCCAGCGCGGCGCGCACCCTCGAGAGCCGGAGCGCCGGCGTCACGCCCTCGCTCGGCCGCCCCGCGTGCACGTCGCCGCCGGGGAGGAGGCCGGCGCGGACGCGGCGGCAGATGAGGGAGTAGAGCGCGAAGGTGCCGCCCTCGCCGTGGTCGTCGGCGCGGAGCACGAGGAAGACGTACTTGAGGAGCGGGATGAGGGTCAACGTCCAGAAGACGAGGGAGAGCACGCCGTAGATCTCCTCGTTCCCCGCCGAGTGCTCGATGTCCCCGCCGGCGAAGGCGCTCTTGAACACGTACAGCGGCGCCGTCGCCACGTCGCCGTACACCACCCCGAGGCTCTGGTACGCCAGCAGCAGCTCCGCGCTCCACGGCCGCTGCAGGCAGGAAAGCAACCGCCACCAAAGAAACCAAGAAACCGCCGTCAGTCACCGCGATGTCCCCCCAATCCAAAACCACACCGGAGATCGAAAATCTTGCACACGCCGGATTCCAGTAAAGAAGCGCCCCGGAGTCTGACTCACCTTCCGGCGCGCCGGCGTCCTCGCCGCGCCGCTCTCCGCGTCCATTACGGTCCACCGCCACCTGTACCCTTCGCTCACGCGCGCGTCGCGTTGCCGAACAGCCGCCAACCGTCAGGCGTGCAAGTTGCCGCCACCTTCGCTTCGCCCGGCCACGCGCACGGCCCGTAGTGCAAGCACAAACTGGGAGAGCGGGGAAGAGAAGATTTTGGTGGACAAGTTGAGTTTTGGCAAGAAGAGTTGTGGATTTGGAAATCGGTTGAGATGGCGAGCAGCGGAAGCAAGCAACGCACGCCACGCACACGCTCTTCTTGTAGCTTCTCTCCTGCAAGAACGAACAACCAGAGCTGGTACCAACTCTTTGTCCTTGCTCGGTAGCGAGAAACAAAGTCCAAAATCACCATTAAAGAAACCCATAAACCTCCATTAAAAAGCCTAAATGCGTGATGCGCACTTGCTAGGCAGGAGGACAAGAAAAGGACACAATCTAGTGAAAAAAAAAGGACACAATCAGATTTGGAAGAAACAGACCAATCAAACGCAAAGATGGCTGGCTCATAATGTAATTACATAGTTTCGAAAACAAATATACTTACAATTGTATATCTTCTTTTTGCTGCAAATATTCTCGCTGGGAATTACAGTTGAGTGAGACATCTACTGGTTATGTGCCGCGGTCAGAGGGAACAAGATGATGATTGGCCAGATTTGCGGGCGGGTGGGCGCGTATCGATCAGGTGGCCGTATCGAGGCAAGTTGATACGTTGTTGCTCGTTTTAGGTTCTTGCCGCCATGGGTGGGACATCTGTTTCCGTGGCTATCGTCACTACAAAAGATAGGTTTTTTTTTGCTTTCCCTCGACCCATTTCGTTGTCACCTTCTGTTCTTGTGACCTGATGCTTACAAAGGTAAAGTATCACTTCTTCCTGCATTTCGTCCTGCTGCCGATCCTTCGTCGGCCTACGACGTGCGAAAATCAGGTTTAAAATTGTAACACGATTACAAGATTTCTCCAATTTGATGAGACCAGCCTGGTGCAGCTCGTGGCGAATTTCCAGTGTTTTACAGGTGGTTTGTCCTTTTCATCAAAGTCAAAGACGAAATAAACAGGGGATATGCTTAATTAACGCCAATGGCTGTGCTAGCAGTTTAATGTTGTGTAGTCAAATCAATGTATTTATACAATTTATAATTTTTTTTGCTTGATTTCTTCTTGTATATGCAACAAATTGTGTAGTCAAGTGACTACACAGCTTGTGTGTGGCTTCGCCACTGCGTTAACGCATCTCTAGCGAAACCACCTCAAAAGTCTTTGAACCGCAAACTAGCCGCCGTTTTACGGTTTTGGCGATAAAAGTTCCCGTATATTGGGTCGATTAATTTTTTTAAGGTGGACCTTGAAGCGAGCCTCTCATGCATCATGTCTCGAGTTTCGAAGGACAATTTGAGAGTTTACCATAAACAACTAGATGGTTGGCGGGAACGAAGCTTCAGCTTTGACGGTGCCCCTTGCCGCGGCCGGACCTCTTCCAACTCTGCCCAAATTCTGATGAAGCCGACCAAATTCCGACGAATCTATAAAAATAACGTGTCTTATATTTTAAGATGGAGAGGGAGTACTTGTTATGAGTTTTGTGAGAACCCTGCTTCGTACCGCGAAACGTTGTTAGTTATCTCTTAAAACACATCTGCATTACGAAGATTTACGAGATCTGCTAGAGATGCTCGTAGCGCAATGACACACAATAGCTCTATGCAGAGCTAGGAAGAGTCCTTTTCTGAGTTTGTTTCCCAGCACCTTGTTAACGTTGGTAACTACTAGTGTAGTTTATGTCCACCACATAAAGAAGCTAGTAAATATATTTTTTCCTCGAATATGTTTCAGACATGAGCTACGGTTGAGACGATATAAGCATGTCAATTGAGATGATGCAATTGCCGAGACATGAGTTGCAATCGAGATACCCGTCTATTTTAAAACAAGTGCGGTGGTTTTAGTTCGAATTTAGGAACGGAGCGAATACTAACTAGCTAGCTTTTGGCATCACGTTGGCACATTTGCGGGAGTAGTTGGTTGATGGCGATTGTTATTTTTTCCGCACCATCCACGATTTTTTGACGTTATCCACCGGCCGAATAGATAAAAAGAGTTGACCCAGTTTATAAGCGAAACCGGATCCAAAAACCATACAATCTGTACAAAAGAATGACACAAGCGAAGCGACCCGCCGCCCACACGACCCAAGTCGACAAAGGCCACAAACACACACCACCTGCTCCGGGGCCGCCGCCCCGGCGAAACAACCAGATCGACCTTCGCATTGCCCGAAAGCGATCCAGTCATGGTGGACGAACCCTCTGCCCACGCAGTCTTCATCCAGATTGCCACCAAAACCACCTGTTCCGGGCCGCCGCCCCGGAGTAGCAACTAGATCGACCTTCGCATTGCCCGAAGACGATCCAGTCGGGTGGACGAACCCTCTGCCCAATCAGTCTTCATCCAGGTCGCCACCCAAACCCACACTAGACAACGGTTCTGTCTCATAGAACCGTCGTAGCGTGGGAGATCGAGGCCGCCGCCTCGACGCACCACCACCTTCAGGAGCCGCCGTCCCGACATCCACCGCCCACGACCACACGCCATTCTGTACATCCGTCGCGAAACCGTTGCACCGCGCTGGCCAAGGGCTCCAATGCGGCGCCTCCAACGAGGTAGTGACGAGACCGTCACCGCCGCCCGCTTACGAAGGAGCTAAGGTTTTCACCCGGAGAACTTGGAACCACCATGCGTTAGACGAGGTCGAAAAGCTCCACGACGACGCAAACAAGAAAGGGAACGACGCCCGAGGGCGCCGCCGTCATCGGCACAGACCGAGGTCCATGCGAGCTTTCGCCCGGAGTTCAACCCGTCCACAAACCTTCGGGAGCAGCAGGATGGCATCCCGGCCATGTCGTCAACCACCGAGCTCCACCGCATGCCGCAGCAGCCGCGGCACCACCTTCCACGGCCACTGCCATGCCCGCTGCAGCCTCTCCGCCGGAGTAGCCACCGTCCGGGGCCGCCGCCCCAGCTTCCTCTTCCCCGGGAGCACACCACGGCCGAACGAGGCAGGACGACAAGCGCCCCAACCTCCCCGACAAACAACCTGGAACCCAGCTTCTCCTCCCCGCCGCATCGGCCTCCCCTGCCTGCTCAGGCCAACTCCACGCAGTGCCCTCCTCCACGCACGGGCCAGCATCTCACGCCCACTGCAAACACCCGGCGTCGGCGGCACACCCGACCTTCACCGCAACACCACGGCGCCCGCGGCCCGCCCGACCTCCACTGCAGCTCCACGGCGCCGGCGGCTCGCCCGACCACCACCCGCACCGTAGCCCAGGCAGGCCTGCCCAACCCGACGCGCCGCAACCTCACGCCTCAACCCCGGGCCCGACGGGCCCAGATGGGGCCCGCCAAGCCCATCTGGGGCCCCTCCATCTCCGCTTTAGGCGACGGCGCACCTCCCGCACCGCCGCCCGCAGCCAGCAGCGCACCGGCCTCCACCACTGCGCGAGCCCGCCGGCTCGCCGTCCTCCACCCCCACGGGCCGGCCAACCTCCAGCCAAAGGAACCCCCCCCCCCCCCACCATCGTTTTTGGCAGCAGGAGGGGTGCCGCCACCGCCGCGGACGAGGCCGCCGACGGCAGCGGCAGGGTGGCCCTGGCGGAGAGGGTCCGGCGGCGCCTGAATCTCTGCCCCTGGCGTCGCCTGGGGGGGCGACGCGAGGGGAGCTTCTGTTCACGATTACTTAGCTATGACCAGCTGTTATATGTCTTCAAGGAATGTATCTTGCTTTGTCGTAATTTCTCGGTAGTTGTTTTTTCTCATAGTGTTAGGGAGGCTAACATGGCGGCTCATGTTTTAGCACGCCATGCGGAGGGATCTTTGTATCAGTTGTTTAGTAAGAGGAGCCCCTGATTATCTTATTAGCATTCTAGCGGATGTTGTATCTTTGATTGCAAATTAATAAAATCCGTCATGATGGCTTCCCCTCCAAAAAAAACTATGACCAGAAGGTTTCTCAAAAAAAAAAAAAAACTATGACCAGAAGGACATGAGGGGATCAGCAAGACGTGGATGTATGCCGCTGGCCACGTCCTGTGCCTGGAGCACGGCACAGGTGTATTATCGATCACGTCGTATCATTCGCGATCGAAAAGGAAAGGGATATGTACTCAATTGCAAATCAAACACACGGTTTGGAAGAAAACTAGTCCAAGAGTTCCATTATGAAATCCAAATGCGTGATTCACCGATCGAAAGGGATACGACGGCAAATCAAACACACGGTTTGGAAGAAAACAAGTCCAAGAGTCCCATTATAAAATCCAAATGCGTGATTCCCCGATCGAAAAGGAAAGGGATATGTACTTCAATTATTTGGAGGGAAGCAAGCAAAGAATACGCATCGGGTAAGACGAACTGGATGAGATCTCTGGCCGTGGCCACCACTACCAAATTAAGGTACAGTACGTGTTATCATTTCCACAACCAATTTCTCCTTCTGCCATTTTCGTCGTCTGCTTCTTTTCTTGTGATCATCCTCTCAGATGAGGACTGTCACTTGTTTGTGCAAGTCGTAATGAATGCCGGGTCTTCCTAGTCGTTGAGAACTTGAGAGAGATGATAGGACTTAGCTGCGCGCGGCTCTCGACGATCTGATTATTGCAGGAAAATCCACATACCTGATGTAACTAATCTCCGACCTATATATATTGCGTACGTAACTCATGCCAAGTCTAGTGTTTAGAGGTAATTTGTCCTTTTCATCAAAGTCAAGGAGGCAATGGAGACGACGGAAGATCTGCTTAATTATTCTAATGACAGTCCGACAGCTCTACGTATGCAGAAATAAGACAAGGGCCCCTTTCTGAATTTTCTGAACAGCTTGTGATCGATACTTGAGATGCTGATTCTCCCTCATGGCTCCTTGTGCCATTTCGTCGTCTGCTTCTTTTCTTGTGATCTCAACCTTTCAGATGAGAACTGTCACATGTTTGTGCAAGTCGTGCCGCCGAGTCCTCCTAGTCGTTGAGATGATAGGTCTTAGCTGAGGCCTCAGGGCGATCTGAATGTTGCATGAAAATGCCACAAGCCCGATCTTGCGACTTAACTCATGTCAATTCTAGTGTTTACATGTAGTTTGTCCTTTCATCAAAGTCAGGGAGGAGAAGAGACAGAAGATATGCTTAGTGTAAATGACAGCCCGACAGCTCTATGCAGAAATAATTAAGAATGGTCGACCCTTTCGCTGGTGAAAATCCACAAAACAACCAGAAGTTTTGAAAATGAGGATTTTTTTTCAGTTACCCCTCTCGGTAGAAGCGTATGATCAATTTCTGGAGTTTCAAGCTTTGCTTGCTTCGACTACCTCTCAGGATCAACCTGAATTTTTTTTACGGGAACCTCTCGATTCCATTAACTTGGTCCAGCAGAATCACTGGCCAGTACACAGTTTACAACCTCTGGAACATAGTCCAGCCAAACAGTACCAGCATTCATCTAAGGTGAGCCTAGGGCTGCGAGCTCATGTGCTACTTTTTTTTTTTTTTTGAAATTTTCCACGTATATTAGGTCAGCAAGCCGCCTCATTAAAACCCTGCCAGTCCCTTTCGGTACCCTGGTTAGGGAAATAGTGCATCTCAAACTTGCTGCCTTTAATCCACGACGGTTACATCGTTTACAAGGAACGGCACCAAAAAGTCAGGGGGTACATCACACCACAAGGTCGGCGGATTGTCCCTCCCATACTTTGCTAGTTCATTGGCTGTTTCATTCGACTCTACTACAAAAATGAACCACTACTTTGCCAAAGTCCTTAACTAGATCACGACACTCGTCCAGAATGTGGCTAGATACCGAAGATAAGCAAATTCCAGAGTTGAAAGCTTCAACTACAGCATAGCAGTCCGATTGGACTATCAGATCATGGCAAGCTAGTCGTTTTGCCACCAAGAGGCCTTCCCGAAGCGCCAAGGCTTCTGCCGTTTCTGCGTCGAAAACAGTAGGTAACCTCTTGCTCATGTGCTACTTTATTACAAATAGGCACACTGGGGGCGACCGACGCACCGCCTCCAACACGTCCTCCCCTGGCCCACTCGCCGCCGCTGCCGCCGGCGACTGCCGCGGTGGCGGCGCCCCCCCCCCCCCCCCAGCGGACAAATGCTGTTGGGGGGAGGTTACTGCTACTCGTCGCGCCGGTCGTCGGCCAACTCTGCTGGGGGAGGAGGTCGTTCTCGCCGGCGTCGGGAAGCCGGGGCGGCGGCCCCGGAACTGGCGGTCTCTGCAATTTCCGTCTTCACCAACAACACGGCGAAGGGGAGCGGATCTCGGACGGGTCGCAGCCGGGCTGCATCTTCAGATCTGGGGCCCGACTGCCCTTCTCGACGGGCGGCGGCCCGCTCATCCGCATCTGCTGGATGCGGCCATGGCAGGGTCGCGTCGGCGGCATCGGCGGCTCCTGGCGCAGCTCTGGGTGGCGGGCCGCGCGGGCCTGATCTAGGCCCGCCTTGGGCCGAGCGGGCCGCAGCCGGGTGGGCACGGTGGTGCTCCCTGCTCCACGTGCGTGCATCGCGTCGGCGCCATGAATGTGTGCACGGTGGTGCTTCCCTACCCCTCGTGCGGCTGGAGTTTCTTCGGTCTTCACAGAGAGGGAAGAAGAGCATGTAGTTTTGGCTGCTTGGGCAACTTTCAGCGTCAGTCAACAGCTGCTGCACAAACTTATGAGGACACTGAATCAACTGAGCACCCAGATGGACAGCAAGCAGAAGTAGACGGATAAGCGTGATCAAGACCAAAATAACTAACAGACGGAAGAGGAATCCAAGAGCATGTGGCGTCCATGTAAGGCAAATCAAAAGAAGAACCATCCTCAGCAGCAGAATCAACGTCCATAAAAGACCAAGCAGACGAAGAATCCTCATCGTCGACGGAATATTTGGAGTACTGAAAGAGTCCCTGTAGAAACCTGCAAGAAATACAATTTAGATTATAGAGATATAGATAAGCATCCCCTGTCATTATTTTCCTAGACCACATATGAACAAATATATAAAAATGCATAAAAAAGAGTCTCATCCTAAAAATGGCCAGAACTGACCTTCAATTATCTTTGAAGGATACACATACAAAATGCCCATATTTTTTTAAATGCTTCGATTATAGAAGGATTTCTCCTAATCGTCATAAGGAAAGCTAGAGAACAAAATCTAGTGGTCAGCGATATCTTTGACTGTGTAGCCATCCTAGATTCATACTGGGTATATGAGAAGAAACATTAGGGGTAAGTGCTCACTAACCCAGACAAAGCGCACACACAGAAACAATGTCAGTTATACACGGAATTAACTATGCTGCACGAATTAGTCTCCATATTATAGCAGCAGATTGTCATGCATATCTTCTTGCCTAGCTGGTACATCTGCATCCATCCGGTGAGCAATCATACTTCTGCACTGAAAACAGTTCTAAGATTGTAAGAGCTGAACAACACGAGGACATATGCCACAAACTTCCATCTGTGTTTGGCGCTGCTGTAGGATTAAAATAGCAAACCTGCAATGAATTGAAGGAAAAAATAGTGCTGTGGTGAAGTGAAGTGAAGTGAGAAAGGAAAGTAAAAAATGGGAGAGAACCGCGCCTGCACGCGAGCGAAGCGAAGGTGCGGGGCATCCTACCTCGAACATGTCGTCGGCGCGGTCGTTGACCCCGTCGAGGTACCGCAACGCGATCCAGCGGCCGAAGGAGGCCCCGATTTGCAGCGAGCGCCGCAGCACGAGGAGCGGGCGGCGGCGGTAGACGGCCGCGATGCCGTGGATGTCGTACGCGGTGGGGAGGTCCCCCTCGGACGCCAGCCGCCCCTCCTCGAAGAGGTACCCGGAGCACCTGGTGAAGGCGTCCTCCTCGGAGTTGTAGGTGGACGCGGAGGCGCGAGGGCGGGGAGGTTGCCGCCAAGCCTGAGGCGGCGGTCTCCGAGCCACGGGTCTGGCCCGCAGGGCCGGAGCAGGGAGCGGGTGCGGGCGGAGGAGGAGCATCTCGCGATGTGGTGGAGGCCTGGAGGGTTCGAGCTGGGAATGGAGATTGGGATTGGTGAGTCTGCGGCCGACGCACCTTCAGTGACTTTGCCAGAGTGACTTTGTGGTGACTGACATGTGGCCCCTACACACGGGGGCCCCACTGGTCAGTGATTCAAAGTCACGTGACTTTGTATCTGGCAAAGTCACCGAAGCTGTGTCCGTCTGCGGCGTGGTGTCGCTGGATTGTTTGGCCAAAGCGGTGGATTGCGGCGGGTCCACCATTAGATATTTGTTGAGGCAGGAAACTGGGAAACCGGCAGCCCACCGCAGCATCGACCGAAGAAGAGGCAAAAATTGCGGAGCACAACCTAGGCAACCGCGAGGCAGCCGGTAACAGGTTACCGAGAGGGCAAAAGAAAAGAGCACAACCTAGGCAACCGGGAGGCAGCCGGTAACAGGTTACCGAGAGGGCAAAAGAAAAAGAAAGGAAAAAGAATCGGTCACCGTCTACAGTACCAAAGGGACGCGCGTCCGCAACGGAACTGAAGCAAAAAGCACCCTATCTACAGTACTCCAATCGTTACCATCGCGAGAAGATGTCCAACTTTTATATATAGTGTGATGTGATGTGATGATAAGCACTGCCCAAGTCGCCAATCTATGCTGCCAGTAAGTGTGCATGATATTTCCTCAGAATAACAGATACACTATGGAGCACCTACCTCTGTTGTTGATACCATCCCTAAAACCCGGCGCTGAAGCAACGCAAGCATGTAGCCAAAGAAGGCAGCAGAGAAAAGCAGGGCAACACCTGTAAGCATTCAAGCTGAAGTAATTAGTGCTGGTAGTTGTAGTGGAACATTTCCTCATCAGCAGTGAATTTACGAGGATTCTGGCTTCAAATAAAAACAGTATTTTTTCGTGAAAAGTTTTATTGCAGAGGTTAGGTGGGATGGACCTAGAGGGAAACCAGCTTCATCCTGATATTCACAATCATCGGGCTGGAGCGGAATCTCCCGAATCGCTTGGTTTCCTCTATCGATGACCAAGACCTCGCCGCCGGCGTCTCGTCGGGTCCCCCTCCCTCCGTCGGCCGCTCCGGCGGCGGGAGGGTGGGGGAGCCTCGGGTCCCTGCTGTATATAGCGTAGGAGCTGTAGGGTGCCCTGCCGGAGGCGTCGAGGAGGTGGTGGCGTGCCGGCGTCGGGTTTTGCAGGTGATGTTCTTCCCCTCTCGCGATGGGGCTCTTTGCAGGTCCGTGGCGGAGCATCTCCTTCCTCATGCTCGCGACCCTCGGTGGCCGCCGTGCGTGGGTACCCCGCTCTGGAGATCGATGCGGCGACTCCAGATCTGAAGATCGAAGCGGTCGATGCTGCAGCAAGGGTGCATGGCGACCAGCAGCGCAGGATGGAGGTTCTCCGGAACTCGAGGACCGGTGACTTCCCTTCCGCCAGGGGTCATCTTCATCTCCAAGGCGTTCGTGAAGATGCGCGGCGGCGCGTCGCCGGAACGTGCTGCTCTGCAGTGGTTGCTCTGTTCTTATTCTACAGAAGGACTTGGTTGTAATTTTGTGCTTTGTGGGGGTCCTTTCTGTAAAAGTCTTGCTGTAATATCGGCGGTTTCCCGCAAAAAAAAAGATGACCAAGAGGGAACAGCTACTGCTGATATAGCGGATTTCAAAGTCAGTAGAAAATTTTGCATCATCACTTGGACCGTCCATATGTCCACCTCTCACTGATTTCCCCCCAGCAATGGTTGTGACCCCTGCATTTTGTATTACTCAACCTGTCATGAATCTCTTCATTACAAGTTACAAATTCATAATGACATTTATGCTAGATGCTTCCAGAAGATCCAAAAAGGAAGTTCATCTAAAGACAAACTCAATTAGCACAAAAAGTAAAAGTAGGATGCTTGGGGACCATACATTACAATAACATGTGCACAGACCCTAGATTGAGACATCTTAGCGTACCTGTATCGCTGACCTTTCTTATTGCCATGTTCATAGCGTCTGCAACATAAATATTACCCCTGTCATCATCCCTTAGGGTGGTTCAACCTCGCCTCTCGGAGCCTCCCGTCGACATGGCCAGACAGTCCTTCAGCCGAACCAGCGACGATCTTTGGTCTGCTATCTGCACATGGTTTGATGACATTCGGTCACACAAAACTTCCAATGACAGATCTTAACACTAGACTTGTAAGATTTTGCTAATAAATCTGGCAAACAATTAATACTACTATATATATTCTGCTATAAAATTTCCAAGGACACTGATGGCGGCCGCTGTTGCTGCTACAGTTGTGGTACTCGCCGTCCGCCTTGTCCCCGTTCGCTATACATGCGGCTGGACCGGACCTGCATTTTGTTACCACTAGGGTAGGGTAAGGGTCAGGCTATACCTGGCCATGAGGCGGGCCGGGCCGGGCTTCGGGCCGGGCCTAAAAAAGCCCGCGGGAAAAAACCCAGTCCCAGGCCCGGCCCGGCCCGACCATCGGGCCTAGATTTCATGCCCAGGTCCGCCCATAACTACAAAATCCCGTCGGGCCTCGGGCCGGCTTTCTTCCTGAAAACACGAAAATCTGTTGCCCAGGCCCGCCCAATAACAGTCATCGGGCCTAAATCTACTGCCCAAGCCCGCCCAGTGGTTAGGCCCGTCGGGCCCAACCCGGGAATTTCGGGCCGGGCCGGGCTGCCCATGCCCAGGTATAGGTCAGGCCCGTGAAAAGATAGGTCCAACGTGTGGGTATCCGTTTCGACCCTAGGGAGGAATCGCCCCTCTGGACAAACACTCATGCGAGGGAGCCGCCGTTGTGCTTGTGCCGCCGTAGCAGCAGCCAAGCGCCGGCAACGAATGAGAGCTCGTCAGAGTATAGCACATCGCTGCCCCCGCCGGATCCTCCTTCTGTTAGCATCAAGCCATGCGCAGCGTGGCGGCGACTGTGGCGTCAGTGCGCCAGGTCGTAGTCCATGTCGCGGCGTGGCGTGTGCGTGTGCGTGCGTGTGTGTGTGCGTTCTGTTAGTGTGTGCGTGTGCAAGAGCGAGTCAGGAGGAAGACCAGGTCGAGGCACGGCGAGCTGCCCGCGTGGATAGCGTTGGAGCGCGTCCTGGGCACGAGGCGGAACGTGCGGATCGTGGCGAGGTGGGCGCGTGGACTGCGTCAGTGCGCGTCTAGTGCGCGGCCGTGGCTTCGTTAGGGCGAGCTAGAGCGGCTATGAAAGCCCACCCTCTGTACTCCATTGTAGCACCCGTGTTGTAGCGATGTAGCCAGTGTTTAGATCAAGAAGATTCGGGCGTTCGTGCGCCCACGGCGGCGTTCGTGCGCCGGCCGGGAAAATTTCTTGTGTCCTGTGTCTTCTTCTTCCACCGTTCGTGAGTGAGCTGGAGAGGAGAGGTAGCTAGTGCCCTGTGTGGCAACGACATTTGGTATCAGAGCCACCAAGCTCGGGGCCGTGGCGCGGCGAGGCTGCGGCGGGCGTGACGTGGCCGTGGCGTGGAGATGAAGCCGTTCGTGCGGCGGGTGAAGCAGCTCGAGCGGCCGCGTCGATCGGCGTTGGAGCACGATCGTGTGCGCGAGCTGAGGGCGTGCGGATCACGACAGAGGCGGACGCGTCCAGGTGAAGCAGCTCGGACGGCCGCGTTGCCAGCGTTAGTGCGCGGCATGTGCGCGAGCCGAGGGTGTGCAGGGCGCGGCGTCGTGGAGGAACTCAGGCGTTCGTCGTCGAGGAGGAAGAAGATGGAGCCATGTCAAGATTAGGGGGGAAATTTGTTAGCCATAATCTTGCATGAGTTTGTTAGCGCATGGATAGGTTGTTAGCTGTGGCCGAGTCATGCATGCGTGGAGTAGTTAGCTAGCTTTGCGTGAGTGCATGGTTAGTGGAGGTAGTTAGTGCGTGAGTGCAGGGCGTGGCGTCGTGTGTGCGAGTCGTGTGTGTGAGCAGTGCTAGACCGCGGCTATATAAGCCACTCCTCTGTAACTTCATTGGTACCGTGAGTTTAAGGAGAAAGAGATTAGGGTGTTGGTGCGCCCGTGGCGGCGCTCCGGCGCCGGCCACTGAAAATACTTGTGTCTCCACTCCGGTCGTCGTCTCCTTCCACCTCCAGTTCTTGTTCGTGCGAGAGAGAGCGTGAGAAGAGAGAGTTGCAGCTTCGGGCTGCAACAACACCTTCATCCTTTCCCGCCCGTTTCCAAGTTATCCCCGCCGCCGGAGGGGCGCAACCCACCGGCCGCCGGAACGCCGCGACGCTGCCGGCCGCCGGGACGTTGCCGGAGAGCACGCACGGCGGCAATGGCTGCGCAGGGAGGCACGGCCACACGCTGTTTGACACCGTCATCGGCGAGCTGAGTATGACACCGGAGGCCTTGTGTAGGTACTCGTCCGCAGGAGCGCGGAGCACAATGCCAGCGCGAGAACGGCGTCGCAGAATGCGCGCATGGCGTTCGAGACGTTGTGGCGCCGGTGATCGAGCGGGACGGGGATGTGGAAGACGAGGTTGCCTCAAGGAGATTGAGCTGACGGAGCTGCGACTGGTGATGCTCGCCGCCAGCGAAGTCCGGCAGTTTCAGGTGCCGCAGCAGCCCGAAGTGTACATGCGCGGAGTCCGACGATGGTGAGCCTGTGGAGTTGTTTGCTCTGTCCCGGCGGCCTCGTGTGGGAGCTCTTGCAGCAGCTCCTCGCATGGACGAGGCGCCGTCCGTGACGTACTGTGCCACCAACTCAGTCAACACCTCACGGTGGGCGCAGGTGTGCAGCGACGATGTCGCGTGCCACGCTGAACTCGGCGGCGGCCTCCATCGGCACCCGACGGTGGGTGCCGCTGTACAACGACAAGGACGCGTGCCACGTCGAACTCGGCGGCCTCCGCCGGCAACCCATGGTGGACGCGGCGACCAGGGCGCGTGCTACGGCTCCGTCGGCGGCCTCCTCGGCACCTTACGGTTGACGCACAAGAGCGCCGTCACAGCCAGCCAGCCAGCAGGCGTCGTGCGCCGAGGCGAACCCGCCGCCGTCACGAGGAAAGGTGCAGTCACGCATGGAGGCTAGCTAGCTGACAGACCGTTGGGGCGGCCAGTGCACGCAATGGCAGCACTGTGCTGGTATTATTATTGTTGTGCCGATGTTGTAGAATGGTTCGGCAGCATGTACAGCGGAGGGCCGAACCTAGGATTACCCTCTAACCTGGGATCAGAGGTGCGGGACAAACCTTAACCTGCTATTTGTTTGATAGGTTCCATGGTCCAATATCAGGTCCAACCCGGACAGGACCTAACGCATCATGACCGTTCGCTCTCGAGCATTTTCCGTTTGGTTTTTTTACGGAGACATGAACGAAGTTAACCCATTTCATTGAAATTGTTTAAAATTTTGCAGAGATATGAACGAAATGTAAATGAAAACCTAAAATAGGCTCTAGATTTACTCGCCGTCGGAGATGTAGATGATCTTGTCGGGTCAGTCCGACAAATGATAGGTGTTCGTGAGAACCGTGATGGCGACTCTGGCTTTGGCTGTTGTGGCTCCGGTTGATGTAGCGAAGGCGGTCGAACCATTACTGATGCGTGGAAGGCCAGATACATGCCGGGGCAGTCCGGCGGGTGAGCGGATATAGCGGTGGTGGCGGTGGTTGTGGCGTGCTCGTTGACTCAAGAATGGTCTGCATGATCACCCAGGGTCTTACTGGCTAGTACCACGGATGGTGGAACTAGGCAGCCTGGGTTCGATCCTCACCTCCTACTATATTAAAAAGCAGTGTCTAGTTCCTCCTAGGCACTCATTCATTTTTTTTTTGAGATAGGGACGTCCCCGTAAGCGTCATCCAGCAATGGTGACAGGTTGCGGGGATCCACCGGTAGGGCTCGGCTACTCCTTGGGTTCCGGCTAGGGCCTGTGGAAGGCGATCCCACCGTCCTACAACGGATCTTAGACATAGGTCCTAGACCCTAGTTAGTGACGCGAGAGTAACGCTGGGCAATACAAAGTGACGGGAGAATAAGAGCGTAAAAGCTGGGCGTGGTTACGGGAAAACAACGACGAAAAATGGGGTAGGAAATACCGAACAACTAAGTTTTTTAAAAATAATAATTGATAATTAACAATAAAAAATACTTGTCAACTGTCATGTCAGAAGGCCCGCCGCAAACACTTGCGGTAGTCGGTTTGCTAAGTCTCATTGACATGGCACTCGGCAACAACCACTGTGTCGGGGGGCTACCCCGGGTAGGGTCAAGGCTGGGCATAAGAAAAGTTTAAGTATATGCCGAGGTACGGAGAGGGCCGACCTGCTTGGGCCTGGGAGAAACCGAGCTTCATCTTGACCTAGAGAGTATAAAGACCGACCTATCTTGGCCCGGAGGGGTCCGAGGTTTCCCGTTGGCATGGGCCGAGGTTCACTGTCCGAGCTATGGTCAGCCGACCTAATACCTCGGTGCTATGGTTTGTGTTGTGAGTACAGGAGATGCTATTGGAAGGAAGTGAGGTCCGACCTGGTAAAAGATCGTAAGCGCAGGACCCGGGCTAACCACGGCGGGAGGCCGTAGCTCGGGCAGGAGTCAATGCTCCTGTCACTTCACGCCTGACACGGAAGCGTCTATCACGGAGCATGGCAGAGGCGTGCCCCGGGTTCGGCGGCGGGGCTGCACGCCTCTGACCGCTGACCGCGTGAGATCCGGGGTCAGGGCTACGAGGTAGCACGGCGTGGCTATGTCCTGTCTCTGTCAGAGGGGACATCCTAGCTCCACTGTGGTGACGCAGGGGATGGGCAGGCCATGTCTTGTCCCTGACAGGAGTACAATGATGACCAAAGCAGAGGCATGGCTACAGTGCTCGGCGAGGGGCACTACGGTAACCCGGCTGGCTATATAGGGGGCTTCCACCCCTCCTGCGTGAAGGAGAGACGCAGAGATCGATCAATCACGAGGGAAGAGACCCCGGCACCCTGGTTCATTCTCCTTGTAACTTCATCTCCCACCTCAAGCTCTCACCATTGTATCATCGCACCGCTCGAGGAGCAGCTTGTACTTGTCCTTGTGCTATACACTGACTAGGATAGTGCTGCAGTAGGGGTGTTACCTCCGCAAGAGGGCCCCGAAGCAGGGTACATCGTGGTGTGCTTCGTGTTCTTGGTTGTTTGGTTTTCAGTTCGTGTTCTTGCGGTTTTTGGTGTGTTCTTGCTTGTGCACTTCGAGAGTGCATAAACCCTCCCCGGATTCCCCCAACGACCATTCGGCCCCATCTTAGCCATACCCATGGCATCTGTCGTGATCCCACCACGACAGTTGGCGCCCACCGTGGGGCAGATTGAGGCGTTGGAGGGAGTTTACATCCGGACGGGCTCAGGCGAGCGTGTTCTTTCCGGGCTTATCGCCAAGATCGGTGAGTTCAACTTCGTCAGCGACAACGGGGTGCTTCGCCGGCAAGCCCTTCCCCGAGCATGGCTTCACCATGATGCTCGGCAGCTTCGTCACTACGTTGCTGTCGAGGTTGTTCGCGAGTACCCGAGCAGGTGCTCGTGGACGACGAAACTCCTCTCCTTGCGGCTCTAGGTCGGCGTATCACTCGCCCCGAGAGCTGCGTGGAGGTGATGATGACCGGTCCGGTTGATGCCGCTGGCAAAGAGATGCCAGCACAACCAAGCCGGCCGAGGTTGCTAAGGTGAGAGCTGCAAAGCCCAGGCTAGAGAAAGAGTTGCCTGGTACCCCCGGGTGCAGGGCCGAGGTGCAGTCCTAACAGAGATAGCGGAGACACTAGCAGATCCTGTAGATCCCGGAGTAGATATAGTGGTGACTGCGGCCGAGCTAGAGGAGAAGCGTGTCTTGTTGCAAAAGGAGGCTGTAGCAATGATAGCAGCCCGAGATGAGTTCAATAGAGATCTGCGTGAGTACAATGCAGCGAATGGCTTCACCCCGGTTGCAGCTGATACCAATAGGTTAGCCGAGGTGCGGCAGAGAGGCAAGGGGCTCAATGATGAGATGAACAGGGAGGCTCGACCTACCACCTCGGCTAGGAGTGAGAGTCGCGTGTCGACTGGAAGGCCGGTGTATAGTTCCCCTGCTAAGAACCTCAGAGCTGCCGAGGCAGGCAGGGCCGAGCTATCCGGGTTGACTGGAGATGCATGGCGTGCGCAGCAGAAGCGAGTCAATGAATTGGTGTATGTAGCTAACCAGCAGAATGAGGCTCTCCGCAGAGCCGGGGCTGGTGATTCGCAGATGGTTTATTCAGCTAGGCCCGTTAGTCAGGTGTCCAAGGGGCAAGCCTCGTCTCCACTCGTCGGAGGAGCCGATCGAGCCCGGAGTGTCAACTCGGGTCAGAACAAGCAGCTGCAGAGTATGATCCGGTGTTAGCAGCAAAGCAGAAGGTGGGCCAGGGCAATGCTAGCCGAGCTAGGGGTAACTCCGGCCAGGGAAATCAGAATGGTGGGCAAGCAGCATCGGCTGGCCGAGGTAAACCACCTCCGCCCCCGAGGTATCAGCAACAACCCCGGCCGCAGGGCAGTATCAGCAGAGCCGGAGTATGTTCAGCAACCTCAGAATGTCGGTCAAGGCGATGACCGATACGATGATGGAGACTCGGCCATGGCGCGAGCTGGATACCACAGAGTGGATGGGGCGTTGGGACCTCGGATAGGAGGTCGGATGTTAGCTCCAGGCGATGTTCGTAACAAGCTGGATAGAATCTACTTGTCCGAGCAACTGGAGGAGGAAGGCCCTCCTGGTCCGGCGTGTTTTGGACCTCGGATCATGAAGGAGCCACCACCGCCAGTATCTCAGTTCCAGTTAGGTCGGAACACCAAGCCATACAACGGGAGCACCAAGCCGCAAGATTGGCTGACAGATTATGTATCCTCGGTGCACATAGCGGGGGGCAATCGCCGATGGGCGGTCCGGTATCTCCCGCACATGTTGGAAGGTCCAGCTCGGATCTGGCTGAATAATTTGCCGGAGTATAGTATCAACTCCTGGATAGACTTGGAGCTGGCGTTTAACAGCAACTTTGCTAGTACATACAAGAGGCCAAACCGACCTCAGCTCCTGGCAGCATGTAAGCAAGATGATCATGAAACTGACCGAGAATTCTTAACTCGGTGGAGCAATGTTCGGAATTCCTGTGAAGGAGTTGTAGAGGCACAGGCCATTTCCTGGTTTGCAGATGGTTGTCGACATGGCAGCATGCTGTGGCAGAGGCTCCAAGAGATATGCCGAAATCCCTAGCAGACAATCCGGATTGCAGATTCTTATGCTCTGGGTGATCCGATGCAGCCAGCAGCAGAGGCAGGGCACGTAACAGAAGAGGGAGCCAATAAACAACCGGCTCGGACCAAGGTGTAATGACCGCCAAGAGTTCGGACAAAGAGGAGGGAGCCGGACTACCCATACACCTCGAACCAAGTTGCAGCGGTGAACCCGGATCAGCCCGAGCTGGAGGTGTCCAGAGGCCGAAAATCAATGGTCCGGCATTTAGTCCGAACCCGGAGCCACCCTTGACTTATGAATCAATGATAGATGGTCCTTGCCGTTACCATACGACCGACCCGCGTAAGCCAGCCAACCATTCAACCCGGCAGTGCAGCTGGAACCGCAGAATCAGGGAAGAAGGGGCAAGGCCGGAGGAAACAGAGGAGGACCACCTCAGAGATTTCAGCCGAGGTCTAACCCGAATCTGTCCGGAGCAAATGTTACCCCAATAACCACTGCACCTCCTCCGAGGCCTGCAGCAGCAAGACCGTGAATGTGTGAATGTCCGAGGTAACAACAACAATGGTGCCGGACCAAGTCAGCAGTATGAATACCCCGGAAATGACTATAGAGAGGCTCATGCGAGCTATGTGGTCTTTGTGACCGAGCCAACTGACAAGAAGAGCGTGCAGAGGCGTGCCATGGAGGTGAATGCAGTAATGCCGGTGGTGCCGACCTATATGAACTGGTCTGAGCAGGAGATCACTTGGAGCAGGAAAGACACACCTCGGATCATGCCGAGCCCTGGAAAGTATGCCCTGGTGGTAGATCCGACGTTGTGTGGGCCTACTAACAATGTGAGGTTTACCCGAGTTCTGGTGGACAATGGCAGTGCCATCAACATCATGTACCGAGACACAATGGTGAAATTGGGCATATCGCCAAATCAGTTGATGCCAAGCAGTTGTACTTTTCATGGGATTGTGCCTGGCGTTTCCTGTGCACCCATGGGCAAGATATGGGTGGATGTAGCATTTGGAACCAAGGATAACTGCCGAGTTGAGAGTATCGAGTTCGAGGTGGTGGACTTGGAGAGTGCATACCATGCATTGCTTGGAAGGCCAGCTCTGGCCAAGTTCATGATTTCCACCCATGTTGCATACCTGAAGATGAAAATGCCAGGGCCTAATGGGATCATATCCATCTCGGGTGACTACAAGCGAGCCATTCAGTGTGCCTCGGCGGGGTCTAATCTGGCCGAGTCTTTGGTGATCGCAGCTGAGAAGAAGAAGCTGCATCAAGTGGTGGCAATGGCGCAGTCAACACAGCTCGGCGTCCGGACTGATGAGCCCGGACTCAACTGCATTCGAGGTGCCCAAGGAGACCAAGAGATCCCCATTGACCCGGAGCACCCAGAGCATGGCCATCATTGGGACCGGGCTGGGCGAGAAATAGGAAAGCGAGCTCTGTCACTTCCTCCGTGAGAATCGGGATATCTTTGCATGGTCGGCTAAGGACCTGCCTGGTGTTCCGAGGGAGTTGGCAGAGCACTCTTTATTTGTCAGGCCGGAGGTGAAACCGGTGAGGCAACCGACCCGTCGTCTCTCAGACGACCGAAGACAAGTGGTGCTGGACGAGCTGGCTAAGTTGCTTGCAGCCGGGTTCATTATGGAGGTGCTGCATCCGGACTGGATATCCAATCCGGTCTTGGTGGAAAAGAAGAAAGACGAGCCAGCCGTGGTCAAGGTGTGGCGCATGTGCATTGACTTCACTAACCTCAACAAGGCGTGCCCGAAAGATCCGTTTCCATTACCTCGGATTGATCAAGTGATCGATTCCACTGCTGGTTGTGAACTGTTGTCTTTTATCGATGCGTACTCTGGTTTTCACCAGATACCACTGAACCCGAAAGGATCAAATAAAGACTGCTTTTATTACCCCGTATGGGGCGTATTGCTATCGTGTCATGTGTTTTGGTCTGAGAAATGCCGGGGCAACTTATCAGAGGTGTATGCAGAAATGCCTGCACTCTCAAATGGGCAAAAATGTGCAAGTGTATGTCGATGATATCGTCATCAAAACTAAGGAGAAACGTACTCTCCTCGAGGATCTCGAGGAGACATTTGTGAATTTGAGAAAATATCGGTTGAAGCTTAACCCGGACAAGTGCACCTTTGGTGTCCCGGCTGGAAAGTTGCTCGGATTCCTGGTGTCTAGCCGAGGTATCGAGGTTAACCCGGCCAAGATCCGAGCTATTGAGAACATGAAGTTACCGAAGTGTTTGAAAGATGTGCAGAAATTCACAGGGTGCCTAGCCTCGTTGAGCCGATTTGTAGCGGCTGGGAGAAAAAGCCTTACCTTTGTACCAGCTCATGAAGAAAAGTACCGGGTTTACATGGACCCCGCAGGCCGACGTGGCGTTCAATGAGCTGAAAAAGATGTTGTCCACTGCCCGGTGTTGGCGTCACCATTGCACAATGAGCCGATGTTACTTTACATTGCGGCCACAAACCGAGTTGTAAGTGTGGCAGTGGTGGTGGAGCGCGAAGAAGGTGGCAGGTCGGTGCAGAGACCGGTGTATTACTTGAGCGAGGTGATCTCTACCTCGAAGCAGAATTACCCTCACTACCAGAAGATGACGTATGGTGTCTACCTGGCGGTCAAGAAGTTGAAGCATTATTTCCAGGAGCATCCCATGACGGTGGTGTGCGAAGCTCCAATCTCGGAGATCATCGGGTGCAAAGATGCAACTGGCCGAGTTGCCAAATGGGCGATTGAGGTGTCTCCATATGCACCACATTATGAGAGAAGAGATGCAATTAAATCCCAGGCGTTGCCGGACTTCTTTTGTGATTGGGCCGAGATGCAGTATGAGCCACCCAGGCCGGACTATAATTATTGGAAAATGCATTTTGATGGGTCCAAGACAAAGATCGGGCTGGGGGCTGGAATAGTCCTCACCTCGCCAAAGCGAGATCAGCTGAATACGTGCTGCAGATTCATTTCTCAGCATCAAACAATGTGGCGGAGTATGAGGCCTTAATCCATGGCCTCAAGTGGCAAAGGAGATCGGTATCCGGCGTGTAGAGTGCTTCGGCGATTCCGACCTGGTGGTGCAACAATCTTCTGGAACTTGGGATGCTCTGGATGCCAACATGGCGTTATATCGGTTCCATGTGCAAAAGATATCCGGGTTCTTTGAAGGGTGTGATATACCTCGGCAGAAAAATGCTGCCGACGTGTTGTCAAAGCTCGGTTCATCTAAAGAGGCAGTACCACCAGGGTAGCCCTGAATCACTTGAGAACTCCTTCAATCAAACCTTCTCCTGAATCCGAATCTATTTTCATCCCGGCGGAGCAAGAGCCCGGACCTGTTCCAATGGAGGTAGACGTCGGTGCGTTTGGTCGGACCCGGGGACTGCGTGGCAGAGCTCGGGGACTGCGCACCAACCTCGGGGACTGGTCGCAGGATGGTGGAGGAAATAATGGAGGAGATTATGGTGGCCGAACCAATGGAGGTGGACGAGAACTTTTTCCTTTGCACCCAGTGCCGGAGTGGGCGGAGCAAATCATGAAGTTCATAACGGAGGGAAGCTTGCCAAGTGACACAACCGAGGCTAGGAGAATCCAAAGGAGGGCCAAGGCGTACACCATCATCAACAAGGAGCTCTATAAAAGAAGCGTAACCGAGGTGTTGCAACGGTGTGTCGAGCCAGCTGAAGGCAAGGAGATGCTTTTGGAGATCCACCAAGGAGAGTGTGGTCATCATTGCAGCACAAGAGCTCTGGTGGCCAAGGTGTTCAGGCATGGGTTCTATTGGCCCACTGCTCTTGCTGATGCAGAGGCCATAGTCCGGAGATGTGAAGGATGCCAAAGGTTTGCCAAGCAAACGCATATGCCAGCCTCGGCGCTCAAAACAATTCCTATCACTTGGCCGTTTGCGGTATGGTGTTTGGATATGGTGGGAGAGTTCAAACCAGCCCGAGGTAACATGACGCACATACTGGTGATGGTGGACAAGTTCACCAAGTGGATCGAGGTGAAACCAATCCGGAAGTTGGATGGTCATTCAGCAGTGACTTTTTGAAGGAGATCATTCTGCGATATGGGTACCCCCATAGCATTATCTCGGACAACGGCACGAACTTTGCTGTTGGAGAATTTGCTCGGTTTTGCATGAACAAGGGAATCCGGCTGGACATAGCCTCGGTGGCACACCCGGAGTCTAATGGACAAGTGGAAAGATCAAATGCTCTAGTGTTGGCCGGCATCAAGGCTCGGCTCATTGAACCACTGCTGAAAACGCCGGGGTGTTGGATAGATGAGATACCAGCAGTACTGTGGGGTCTAAGGACCACGCCAAATCGATCAACTGGCTATACGCCATTTTTTATGGTCTATGGGGCAGAAGCTATGCTACCCACTGACATCGAGTATGATGCGCCCAGAGTGGCAATGTACACTGAAGCCGAGGCAAAAGAGGCTCGGGAGGATGCAGTAGATCTGCTTGAGGAAGCTAGAGAGTTGGCCTCATCTCGGTCAGCAATATACCAGCAAGGTCTCCGACGTTATCATAGCCGGAGTGTCAACCCTCGTGTGTTTCACGAGGGAGATTTGGTGCTGAGGCTGGTGCAGCGCAAGAAAGGTCGGCACAAGTTGTCACCTCCATGGGAGGGACCGTTCATTGTGAGCCGAGCTCTGCTCAATGATTCGTACTATCTAATAGATGCGCAGGAACCAAGGGAAGATGGGCTGGACAACCCCGGATCAGAGGTCAGGCGACCATGGAATATAGCTCTACTCCGACCTTTCTACTCATGAAAGGCGCAATGTATGTACCTCGGTTAATCCTTAATGAAATGTCGGCACTCCGAGGTTGAAGCTCGGGGACTGCCTCGCTCTTGTGCTTGTGTTTTATTTCTGTTTGTCAGTTTCGTTCATATGCCGAACTATTTTGAACCTCGTCTCAAACTTCAAGTAATGTGTGCTATGTAACTAATCTTGTGACTCGACTGGCATCTGCCTAAAAGGTAGTCAAGAGCAAAGATGAAAAAACGTGGGAGACATGAAAATGGACTCGGGGACTCGGTCCAAAAATATAGTTCGGCATGTGTCGTTTACTAACCCCTGTCTTTACCTTTCGTTTATGTCGGATGTTTTGAAACACACTTCGAGATTTGCTAAGTACTGTATGCTATAAACAACAATCTTGTGACTCGACTGTCGAACGCCTAAATGGTAGACAAGAGCAAAGAATGCCAGTATAGTAAACACGAAAGTGAACTCGGGGACTCGTTCCAAAAGGGTTCGGCATAAATTCTTAGAAAAGCATGGTTCGGATAGCAAGTTAATAGTACTGGTAGCAAGCAAACTACTTAAGGTCTGTTACATCTGCACCCGGCATACCGGGGATTTAATGTTTTGTTGAGACAAGTTCAGGCCTCGGAAGAAGACCTCGGCGCAGGAGCCTCGGGCGCAGGAGCCTCGGGCGCAGGAACAACCTCGGGCGCAGGAACACCTCGGTCGCGGAAGCAACCTCGGTTGTTGGAGTGGATGCCGGGTGTCCGTCACGTCGGGGAGATCACCTCGGTGGCTACGGCTTTGCCGGACTTGCCCTTGGAGTTCGGAGGTTCGTCGAAGCTGAAGTCATCATCAGAGCCTTCAGCCACCTCGGTTGTTTTGCCGGCCTTGCCCTTGGAGCTCTCAGGCTCGTCAAAGTCAATTCCTCGCCTTCAGAACTTTCTTCACCGGACTCGCTTCCTCGTCCGAGCTCTCTTCGTCCTCAGAGTAGAGGCGCCCGTCATCAAAGGTCCGGGTGTTTGCATAACTAGCAAAGCGGTCGGCTGCTGCTTGGCGTTTCGCAATGCCATCAGGGGTGGAGTTCCAAGGAGAGCCCCTGCGCAGGGAGGTAACAGTGTGGATCTCAACATCTTCATACCAGGACAGCACGAACACCAGGGCCTTGTCCGCTCCAGCCCGAGCTGATGAGCATCTCCACTCCCGAAGTCTAGCCTCGGCTCCTTTCAGCTTCGTGGCGAGCTCGTCGATGCAAGTGGGAGTCTTAACCTTGGGCCAGAGGGCACGGTGGACCTCGATGGCAGCATCAACAGCTTGGTTCCAATGGCTCGGAGCGGCCTGATCCGAGCATTAAGGGCAACAAGGTGGTCCTGGATATCCCAGCTTTCGCTGAGGTTTCTGTCTCAGCCCTCTTTGCCCGAGCTGCTTGAACTTCGCGGATAGCCTTGTCCTTGGAGTGCTCGAAGTTCTCTGAAGAAGACAAAAAGGCTGTCGCTGAAATAAGGCATACGGTGGCACGGGGTGTAGGTCGGCAGAAAATAAGGAAAAGGGGAAAAGAAACTTACTGTCCATTTGGTGATTAATCCGAGCGAGCTCGGACAACCAGCTTTTCGATATAGCTCGGAGGGCGTAAGTTCGGCTTCGGCCGAGGTGGCGCGGCTCTCCAGGGTCTTGGCAAGCTTTGCTGCTGTTCGGCGGCCTGGTCCTTGACCTTCATAGCGTCCTCCACAGCAGTTTGGCTTCATTAGCCCGGTTCAGCTCTTGTTGCAGCCGAGCTATTTCATCCTCGGCTGTCTTCAACTTGGAGGCGTAATCTTTGTCGCTCTGCTCCTTGCGGATAGAAGAGTCCGGTGAGACTTCTTCAATCTGTTGTGATCCAGCAGGAGGTTCTTGAAGATCTTGTCCGAGCATTGTTGCACTCCTGAAAAAATAGAGAGATCAGTTCGGAAAATCCGAGGTATTTCTAGCACCCGAGGCCCAATTGAGTCCCGGGGACTTGGCATTGGCCTCGGGGACTCAGCATGGGAGAAATGACAAGTTTTTGAGATTCAAGCCGAGCAATTTTAACTCGGTGGAGTGTCAATTGCTCAACCCGAATCTCGGGGACTGGGAAGTGTATGTTTGTCATTTGGTTTCAAAGGAAGAAAGAGAGTTGCGTAAAGAAACTTACCGAGGCCTTCTTGCTGCAATCAAGGACCGCAGTCTGCATGTTGTAGATAGATTGGAGCACGGCGCTAGGTCCAACTGGATGCTCAGAGCTCGGGTTAGAGGAGACCTCGGCAGTGTCAGCCGAGTTCCAGTCCATGTCATAGTGCTTCTCCGAGCCTAAGCTGTTCCCGCTCTTGGTCCGGAGTTGCCCGACCTCCCAGCTGCTGATGTCCGGCTGAGTGGTAGCAGCAAAAAGAGCTCGGGAGGTGGCGACCTGAGAGCTCGAGGGCGCAATCTTGGTCAGGTGGACTTCGGCGCCGGAACATGCGGCACCAGTTGGGTGCTCGCAGCCTTGGGTCCCGGTGGCGGTGGCGGCATCGGAGTTTGCTGTGGCTGTTTGGGGGGCTCAACGTTTGAGCTGAATCTTTCTGCTGCTGCTGGAGCTTTTGCTTCTGCTGTTGTTGTTGTTGTTTCTTCTTTTGCTGCTGTTGCTGCTGGTTGCGCGCAGCTTGAGACTTGGGGAGAGCCGAGGCTCCTGCACGGTTTAACCGGAGTCTTGGCGCGATCTGTCTCCGCATCCTTCTGAGGAGGCGGAGGAGTCTGATCTCGGCGGGGAGCAGAGTGCCCCAGGCCGGAGTCAGAGCTCGGCGGTGGAAGTTCGGCGGAGGAGACGCGCCGGGGAGGAGATGGTCTTCTCCGGGCTGGTGAGGTCAATGGACCGTTCTGGAGGAGAGGCTCTGGCGGGGCTTCCGAGGTTAACCTCGACCTCGGTGGTCTGAGCTTCAACCACTGGAGGCAGTGGTGAGTGTATCGAGCTATGGCTCTGCTTGACCTGCCGAGCCGGGCTAGACGAAAGAGAAAGATTAAGTTAGAGTGTAAAAACTTAACCTCGAGCAGCGTGAGAAGTAAGGAGGAGCAAAGGTGACTTACGCATCTTCCTCCACGGGGCCTCGTTTCTTGCGCCTCGCCGAGGTCTTCTTGGCACGCTTGGCTTTGGGCGCCGCAGTCTCCGAGGTCTTGGAAGCCTCGGCATCCGAGGTACCAGGTCCTGAGCGCTTCCGGGAAGCTGCAGACGCTGGATGAAAGTTCTTATATGTTGGAGGAGCATATGAAATGGGAATAACGTTGACAGGTTCCAGAATTTGGCAATCGTCATCGTCATCATCGTCGTCAGACCAGTCTCTGATGGAAGTGGGAACTTGTTTCTTACCCGGGTTGGAGGAGCTAGTCTTTGGGGCGGACCTCGGAACGGCCTTAGGGATCGGCAGGTGATCCTCATTGTCCGGGTCTTCAGTCTCTGGACCTTCCAGGGCGAGGCGGGCAGGCCCCAGTTCGACGGCTCCGGGCCGTCCTCGATCAGCTGCCGGGCGAACCGCTGCAGGAGTGGCAAAAAAGAATTGAGTTAAGAAGCAACCGAGGTGTGCAAGACCGGAGCGTAAGCTCGGAAATTAGTAAGTACTCACTTGCTCCGGAAGATTTTCTCTGTGTGAGGCTCCACGCCCCATGTCCACTCCTCGTCCATCTCAGTCTGGGCAACGGCTTTGACCCGGCGCCAAACTGAGGCCTTGGAGAGCGCCTTGCTGCTGATCCGAGTAGGATCGAGTAGACCTTCCATATGGCAGATCTTATGGGCTCGTTGTTGAAGGGGGCTGACTCTTCGATCCACAAAAGTCCGGAGGATGTCATCGGAACCCCACCCTCTTTTCTTGAGATCCAGCATGTATTCATGGATCTCTTGAACCTCGGCGTAGGCGTCCTCCGGGTTGAAATCCCAATTGAGTTGTGCAGTGGGAGGGCCGAGCTGGAAGTCCGGGAGGTTGATGAGGTCGACAGTACCGGGGTTCCTCACATAGAAAAAGGATCGCTGCCACTTCTTGCAGCTCTCCAGGCCTTTGATCCGTGGGAACTCGGAGCCCAGCCGGGGTGAGATAGAGGCCGCACCACAGGCAGTCATATCCTTGTTCACAACCTCCTTGTTGGGGATGCTTTGTTTCTTCAGCTGGAAGTACTTGGCCCAGCCCTCAACGCTCGGCCAGAGGCCGAGGTATCCTTCAGAGAAAGCTGCATAGCACGACAGCTGTAGCATGGAGTTAGCGGGGAGATGGTGCGGCTGCAAGCCGAAGAACTTCAGAAATTCCCGAAAGAACTTGCTGGCCGGAAGTCCGAATCCGCGCTCGAAGTGAGAGACAAACACCACTTTCTCGCCGGGGTTGGTGATCGGTTCGCCGTCCCCAGTGTGAAGCCGATATAGCAGTTCGGCTGGGATTCGATGAGTTTCTTTGAGCCATTTGATATCATCGTCGGTGACGTCCGAGCCATCCCATCCACCTCTCTCACTGGCGGAAACCTCGGCTCGGTTTGACGTAGCAATTGCCGACATGTTGGCACTTTCCTGCAGAAAAGGGAGGTTCAACCGGGGTAAGTACCTCGGACAGTTCGAGGTTCAGCCGGAGTAGATACCTCGGATCATTCAAGGCAGCCGAGCTAAAGGATTTAGGCGGGAAACATGTTTCTACCGAGGCGAGATACTAGCAAGGATCTACCGGTGAGCTAAAAAGGGAGATAAATTCGAGTTCATCAAGGGGCGAACCTAAAAAGACAGTGCTACGGGTGTGTCTGATACAAGTCTAGATAAGATCTGAAAATGGCTAAAAGAGTGCAAAGATAGAGCATCGGGTTCCTCAGGTTCATCGGATTCATCCAGATCCTCGAGTTCATCGAAGGATGAACCTGTTCATGGCAATGGCAATGGAGGGGAGATGAGGAACTCACCGGTGAGGTACTCGAAGATCGGGGAAGGATCGACGATGGAGTGGCGGCGCAAGGTGCGGTGCGCGTTTCCGGCGAGATTCTTCGAGACAGCGAGGTTGCAGCGGCGAGTGCTCGACGGCGGCGATGGAGGCAGAGCGCATGGAGCAATGGGCGCGGAGCAGTGGGCAAGTGGGGAGGAAGACGATGAAGTTACCCCTGGGCCCCTATTTATACGCCGCGTGCGGTTACGGCGTGCATTAACGGCGCACTACCGCGCGGTTATCGGGAAGGCGCGGGATCGTGTGCGGGTGAGCGCACGGTTGCGCGGTTGGTGGCCGCACGATCGGCCACATCGTGGGCCGCAGAGTGGCAACCGCCAGCCTCGGATTTCCTGTGCTGGTCAGCGCGAGAATCGAGGAGTCGTGGGCGGTCAAGTTGGCCTCGCACTTGAGTGCGCAGGTGCGCTGTTCGGTGGGTCCGGCTGACGAGGGCGGCGTGTGGTCATGACATGTCTTTCCGAGGTCCGGATTTCGAGGTCCGGGCAGAGATTCTTCGCCACGTGCCTCGGAAAATCTTGAGGCAAGATTGTGCTGAGTCAAGAAGCTCGGAAAGATCAGATTGCATAGCAACCTCGGGTTAAATTATGGTCTGTGGGAAGTACCTCCGCAGAGCTATGTTGGAGGTTGGTTTTAAAGGTGGTGCCTTGTTTGTTTTTGAATCTGCTACGGCCCTCCATCCGAGGTCATAGGACCGCACCAGCTTCGGGGACTAATGTCGGGGGCTACCCCGGGTAGGGTCAAGGCTTGGCATAAGAAAAGTTTAAGTATATGCCGAGGTACGGAGAGGGACGACCTGCTTGGGCCTGGGAGAAACCGGCTTCATCTTGACCTAGAGAGTATAAAGACCGACCTATCTTGGCCCGGAGGGGTCCGAGGTTTCCCGTTGGCATGGGCCGAGGTTCACTGTCCGAGCTATGGTCAGCCGACCTAATACCTCGGTGCTATGGTTTGTGTTGTGAGTACAGGAGATGCTATTGGAAGGAAGTGAGGTCCGACCTGGTAAAAGATCGTAAGCGCATGACCCGGCTAACCACGGCAGGAGGCCGTAGCTCGGGCAGGAGTCAATGCTCCTGTCACTTCACGCCTGACACGGAAGCGTCTGTCACGGAGCATGGCAGAGGCGTGCCCCGGGTTCGGCGGGGCTGCACGCCTCTGACCGCTGACCGCGTGAGATCCGGGGTCAGGGCTACGAGGTAGCACGGCGTGGCTATGTCCTGTCTCTGTCAGAGGGGACATCCTAGCTCCACTGTGGTGACGCAGGGGATGGGCAGGCCATGTCTTGTCCCTGACGGGAGTACAATGATGACCAAAGCAGAGGCATGGCTACAGTGCTCGGCGAGGGGCACTACGGTAACCCGGCTGGCCTATATAGGGGGCTTCCACCCCTCCTGCGCGAAGGGAGAGACGCAGAGATCGATCAATCACGAGGGAAGAGACCCCGGCACCCTGGTTCATTCTCCTTGTAACTTCATCTCCCACCTCAAGCTCTCACCATTGTATCATCGCACCGCTCGAGGAGCAGCTTGTGCTTGTCACCTTGTGCTATACACTGACTAGGATAGTGCTGCAGTAGGGGTGTTACCTCCGCAAGAGGGCCCCGAAGCAGGGTACATCGTGGCGTGCTTCGTGTTCTTGGTTGTTTGGTTTTCAGTTCGTGTTCTTACGGTTTTTGGTGTGTTCTTGCTTGTGCACTTCGAGAGTGCATAAACCCTCCCCGGATTCCCCCAACGACCATTCGGCCCCATCTTAGCCATACCCATGGCATCTGTCGTGATCCCACCACGACACACTGTTAGGGTCTGTTCGTTTTTGGAATGCCAGGGAATGGAATGAAACCATTCCATTCCCAGAATCCATTCTTCTGTTCTTTTCTAGGATGGAGTGGAATGGAATGGTTCCAGAAAAGGGAATATTCTCTCAATATTCGGAACCGACCGGTCCGGCCGATTCGGCCGGACGGGTGGAACGGCACAGTAATGCTGGGTGATTAACTCTAATTTAATCAAGTTTAGTAATGATTAATCAAGATTAATTATAATTAATCAAGATTATGAATAATTAATCAAGTTTAGCAATAATTAATTAAGTTTAGGAAATAATTAATCGAGTTTGATGCCGTTCTGATTCAATTCCATTCTCATTCCATTCCACTCCATTCCAGAAAAGAACACAAGAATGGAACGGTTTCGTGACAATTTTTTGTCCAAACCGAACACAGGGATGGAATGGTTCCGTGACAGGAGAATGGAATGGTTCCATTCAGTTCCTTCCGATTCCAAAAACGAACAGACCCTTAGGGTTCGCCACACAGACACAATTTCATCATCTTGCCAACTGTCGGACCTAATGGCGAGTGTCGTGGTCGCCCAGTCAGCGACTCGTATACTCTTTACCGGGTGCCAACGAAGGAATGCTCAACAATAGTCCTAATTACCGAGTGTTACACTCAACCTTGTTCCTTTGTTGCTTTTTTTTTGCGGGGAAAGGTAAACATATATAATTGGAATCTGGCAAGTCTTCCAGAATTACATCATGTATGTCATCAGGTACAGAGCCTAGCCAGCACATCGTAATAGCATTGCATCTACCGAACGCAGCGAGTGAGTGAATCGCCTTATTCTGGTTCCTATTTACCTTTCCTACTATGATATCTCTCCCATCAGTCATGATAGCTTTCACCTCGGACACCAGAAACGCAAGGCTTGATCTGCAATGGCTTGCACCAACAATTGCAGACAGAGCCTGGGAGCAGTCCATCTCCAAAATGATTGGTTTATGAGACCATTGCAAGGCCAGAAGTAGCCCTTCGTGTGCAGCAGCTAACTCTGATTCCAGAGCACTAGAGCAATAGAATAGTTGCCTGCAAGCTGAAAATATTACCTGCCCTGCCTCATCACGCAGGATCATTCCAGCAGCTGCCTCCCCTGTTTTTTCGATAAAAGATCCATCCACATTTAATTTCACCCATCCTGTGTCTGGTGGTTTCCAAGGCCAAGGGGGTTCGCGTTGTTCAGTGCCCTTAATCATCCTTGGTTGGTCAATCTGGATGGTTTGCTTCCCTTTGATCAAGTCATCTTTGGATAGTGCTTGACGAGGATCAAAGATTCCATATAGCTACAGAGAAATCGACGGGACGCCTCAATCAGCGGCATGGGTTTGTCATGGGTGAGTTCATTGTGCACATACCAGATTCGCCAAGCAACCATGAGAACCATCATCCGCTGTGTGTGCGAACACCTGTTCAGTAGTTGTAGAAGCCATTCTGAGCCTTGATTATTGAATGACTCAACCCTCGGGATGTCCCAAGTCTGCGCCATTGCCTGCCATAAGCTGACTGCATGGCCACATCGACATATAGCATGAAAAGTATCCTCCTCCTCACGCCGGCAGATGGGACAAATACCAGTGATCTCCAAATTTCTCCTTTGTTTGTTTACCTGGGTGGCCAGGCCATTCGAAACTAATTTCCATGCGAAGACACGAACCTTTGGTGGTACAGGGCAGCTCCAGATCAGCTTCCAGTCCGGTCTTGCACCATCTGGGCGTTTGCTTGATGCTCCTTCATTTGCCAACACTTTCCGGTTCAGAGCTAGATAGTAAGCACTCTTCACCGTGAATAGGCCATTCTTCTCAGGATTCCATGCGAGGAAATCATGTTCGTTTCGCCGGGAGGTTTTGATCATCAAAATATCATCAACATCTAGTGGCAAAAATATACGTCTCAGCTTGGGTTCATCCCAGTTTCCCTGTCCATCCAGCAGGTCAGAGACCCAACGCACCCGGCTGCGGCCCTGACGAGTGATAGGTCTCCTGGAATCTTCTCTAGGAATCCATGGGTCACACCACACTCGGATACTCGCTCCATTCCCAACACGCCATATTATTCCTTCCTTCAGCAAGTCGAGTCCATGCTCAATACCACGCCATGTAGTTGAAGCATTTCCTGCGAACACAGTGTCTTGAATCTCACCAAATGGGTAATATTTAGCCTTTAGCACCCTCGCACACAATCTGTCGGGCTTTTCAATTAGCCTCCACGCTTGCCTCGCAAGGAGAGCCTGATTAAACATTCTCATGTCCCTGAAGCCAATGCCTCCATGGGTTTTTGGCTTTAAAAGCACATCCCAGGACAACCAGTGTGTGCGTCTCTTCCCTCTTTCTGCGCCCCACCAGAAGTTCCTCATCATTTTCATTAGGTCGTCACATACACTTGCTGGAAGCTTAAAAACACTCATTACATAAACTGGAAGAGCCTGTGCAACCGCCTTAATAAACACTTCCCTGCCTGCTTGTGTGAGGTAATTTTCTGCCCACAGAATGAGGCGCTTGCTGAGCTTGGACTGAAGATTATGGAATTTTCCCTTATGCATTCTCCCCTCCGGCGTGGGAAGCCCCAGGTACTTAGGCTCAAACGTAGCTTGGGTGATCTGTAACTCTACTTTTACATTATCTTGTGTATCTTGTGGACACCGATCACTAAACAGGATGGAGCATTTTGCTGGGTTGATAAGTTGACCTGTAGCTTTTTCATAGGAAGCCAACACCGCTTTAACCGCCGCTGCTTGGTTCTGCGTAGCTCGGAAGAACAGCAAACAGTCATCCGCAAACAATAGGTGCGATATGCCAGGTGCTCTTCGACACACCTTCAATGGGGAAATCTGGCCTGTAGAGCAAGCATGTAGGAGAAGAGCAGAAAGTCCTTCAGCGACTAAAAGGAATAAAAAAGGGGAGAGCGGATCACCTTGACGAAGGCCCCGGGAGGGGTGAAGGTCTCAAGCTGGACCCCATTAAATTTTACAGAGTATCTCGCTGTCGTTACACACTCCATGGTCCAGGTAACCCAACGGCGATTAAAGCCTAGCTTGATCATAACCCGCTCTAAGAAGCCCCAGTCCACTCGGTCATAAGCCTTTGACAAATCCACTTTATAAGCGCATAAATTGTCAGCCTCTGAAGACTCATGCTCAATATGATGGAAACACTCAAATGCAATCAGTGCGTTATCTGTGATCAATCGCCCCGGCACAAAGGCGCTTTGTTGTTCAGATATGATTTCTCCCAGTATTGGCCTCAGCCGATTGACCATACATTTTGAGACGACCTTATATAAGACGTTACATAAACTGATGGGTCTAAAATCCTTGAGCTCCACCGGGTAGTCAACTTTTGGAATCAACACAATAGTTGTATTATTTACCCCCTCTGGCATATGCCCAGTCGCAAAGAATTTCTTGACCCCTGCTATTACCTCCCTTTTCATAACATCCCAGTTACGTTGGTAGAACCGCGCCGGAAAACCATCAGGTCCTGGAGCCTTTACGGGGCCAATCTGAAAGAGGGCATCCGCAATTTCCGTGTCCGTGAATTCCTTGCATAAAACATCATTCATGTCATCTGAAACCCTTTGATCCAGCAAGTCGATCACCTCCGCGTCTTGGATATTTGGGACGGCAGTAAAGAGGTTTTTATAGAAGGAGTTGGCCTCATGCTGCATTTCTGATGGCTCGGTGATCCAGGATCCCTGTGATGATCGAAGCTTTGTTGCTGAGTGCATAATAAATTGCACTCGGTAATCTCTGTGGCACTCGGCAACGAGAGGCCGTTTCCGGTAAGGGAAGCTACCGAAAGCCCTTGTCTGTTCCACGTTATCAAGACACGTGTACGTATGCAGCATACATTTAGACGGCCGTTCAGTGTCCTACATATGGACGATCGTATCGTACGTGCAGCCGTGCACATCCGGCCAGTGATGTACAATCGTAAGTACATGTGTATGTAGATCAAGACGGCAAAACCGTACCACGTTAGGCAATCCGGCCAACATTCGCCACCATGATGTACTGCATCACAAGATCCGCTCACACCATGTGTCTCCATGCACCCCAACCCCTTTAATTTTCTTCCTTTTTTCTTTTTTCAACAATTGGACAGTAGCATTTCTCATTACTAACTGAAGGTATGTGACCTTATGTTCAAGAGAATATGATTTTTTTTTCCGGATAGGGAGCGTCGTCCCAGCCTCTGCATCGAGAACGCTGGGGGAAGATCTCGGTGTTGAACATTGCAAAAGCTCTGCCTCATCCTCCCAGGACAACATGGCAACCTCGACATATCTAAGTCTCCGACCCGTGAATATTCGGCAGTTCCTTTCCCATCTAGGCCCACGGCCCCCTCCATGCTCCCATGCTCCCATCTGAAAAATTTCAAAATGTGTTGTTTCAAAAATTCTGCAAAAAAGTGTGAATGTTGACACGGAATGTGTCAACATGCTCCAACAATTTCAGATCCAAAATCGAAAAGCACATTGAGAAACAAAAAAGACAAATATAGATGAATAGTGTCAAAACGTGACACTATTCATCTATATTTGTCTTTTTTGTTTCTCAATGTGTATTTCTATTTTGGATCTGTAATTTTTGGAGCATGTCGACACATTCTGTGTTAACATTCTCAATTTTTTTCAGAATTTTTGAAACTACCGAAATTGCATTTTTCAAAAATGGGAGCATGGGAGCATGGGAGGGGGTGGGATCACTAGATATTCTCCGCTAGATTTGGTTCTCGGTGCCGTTCCAAGACTAGACAAGATTCTAGATGGCCATGGTGTAGATTGCCGTCTCCGGCGCTGCCGTTCCAACTTCCAAGACTAGACAAGATTCTAGATGGCCATGGTGTAGATTGCCGTCTCCGGCGCGCCTAAGCACATGCAATTGGCAGCAGTGGTGAACCCAGAAACTTCTACAAGCCAGGGCAAACGTGCCTACAATGCCATTGTTTCCAGCAAATTGTTCTAGAAAATTATGCAAGAAAAGTCGCCGCGCCGCCATCAAGCCAAGGCCTCACAACCGTGTCAACTGTCTAGAAAACACAAAGTTATTTGGTAACATTCATGGGGAATTTGTGAAAGGATAGGGCGTTGTCTTGCCTGTAAAATCACTCTGTTTCCAGGATGTGTAGAGCAAATGATAACTACAGGTTAAGTTTTAATTCGTGAGAAATCAGGAAAGCTCTTACTACTCACCAAAAAACAAAATTTAGAATTGACCAACAGATTAGCTGCAGCCTAGCTAAATTATCAAGCCTTACTACCAGCTCTGCCAAATCTTTGTCGTCTGTCAAGTATCATTTCTGAGCCTTATCTCTGTTTGTGCAATAAACAGTTTCAGAGTAAAATTATTAAGGTTCTAAAACAGCCTAGACACCAAACTCATGCACAAAAATGCTATCTTTCTTGTTCCTCCTACAACTCTACGACCCATATACAACGACGACGGCGACGATAATGGCAGCAACAGATCAAAATGGCGAAGCAAAGATCAGCTCGACACAAGACACCGCAGAGAAGACGGTGTACACTCCTGATCAACAACTTCCACCCAATGGTGCCCTGCTTCATCAACCTCTATACCTCTTTTGTCAGGATATACATATACACATGGACATATGAACAACGGAGCGTGGAGGTGATATCGTATCAGACCTGGCACACCATCCCTACTTCTAAACTCGAGGCATGAGGTATGTTAGCTGCGGTGACCGAACCTCGGCTGTTCCTTCTCAGGAACTCGTAGATGAAGTTTATCGCGATCCGCTTCACCAGACCAGACCCGCTCTTCGCCTTCATGTGCGCGCGCCCCATGATGAATGACATGCCTGCCTCCCTAGCGTCTGTCAGCTCCTGCAGCTCAGTGCGCGCCTCACTGTCGATCAGTGCACCCTTCGGAAGCATGAATTTTACCCTCTTTGCCTTTGGTGCTACTGCATGCTGGTATATTTCTTTATCTGTGGATAGTATCGATGAATCTGATCCATTAGGCTCACTGTCATCCTCCTGAAATGGTAGACCTTTACTGATGGAAGACAGCCTCTCATAGGAATGGTCTGCAGCACCGTCCCGACACCCATTTTGATCGTCAGAGTCTCCACAGCGGATGAACTCTGCAATGCTGCCGACTAGGTCCTTCTCAAACTCAATGTCATCCTTCGGTACATCACGGTATCCATATCGGATGACCACCCTGTATAGACGATACTGTTTCGGGCCAATGCGACCAACCCAAAATCGCTCCTCGGGTCGGATATGTGGTACAGGTACTGATTTAATGCAGAGAAAGACCAGAACCTGGTGAAAATATGTTTATACATTTTACTGGTCAGCAAGATGCACGTACTAATGAGCTAAGACAAATTATTTAGCAGAGTGGCTCGTCGAAAGCATAAAGAAATAGATTGGATATTAGAACTGTGTTCTCGTCTATTCTGAGAAAAAAATGTTACAACAAAAGAAGTTGATAAGATACCTGATGAAACGCAGGCAGATTGGTGACAAAGTGAGAGAAAATGGCCGGAATACCAGACATAAGCTCTGTATGTATCAGACCAATGCCTCGGACCCGAACAATCCCCAAGGAAGGGCCAAGATTCAAGAGCCAACTTATAGAGACCTTGTTTTGGACATCAAACTCGTACTTCTTAATGGTACCGTAATGCCACACGCACATCACCATCATAAAAATGAAGGAAAGTGTAATGGGTACCCAAGCCCCTTCATGAAATTTAACCAGGGATGCTGAGAAGAAAAGAACTTCAATTGCACCAAAGAACAGAAGGAACCCGAGAGAGAACACTATGTTCTTGTTCCAGCAAAGGACTATAACCAGTGACATCAAGCAAGTTGTGACGAGCATAACAGTTATGATAGCTAGACCTGAACCAAGAAAACCCCTATTAGCTGCATGTAGAATTTATATACGAAATTTCAAGAAAAACAGAAAGGGTTTGCATCTTTTGACTGTCCATGGTAAAAGCAAATCATGAGTGTTTTCTTTTGAAATGAAATTATAAGCTTATGTAACTGTGTGCTTGTTACCTTGTGCGTTCATCAAGTGCTTCGTATCTCTGAAGCCTATTGTAACAGCCAGGCATAGTATCATCAGGATCCAATTGATCTCTGGTATGTATATCTGGCCATGCACTGTAGAGGATGTATGCACAATCTTCACCCTAGGGAAGCAATTTAAGGAAGAGCACTGTTTGATAATTGAGAATGTGCCGGTAATAACTGCTTGGCTCCCGACAACGGCTGCAAGTACTGCAATCACCAGAACAGGCCATCTGATTTTTTCTAGAAAGAGATTATTGCATAAGTAAATAATAAAAGGCGGAACTTATTATAAAGTTATACTCACAAGAGAGAATGGAAAATATAGAGTACCTGGCACTGACACGTAGAATCCAATATGATTAATATTCTCAAAATTGTGATGTCTTGAAATGTAAGCAGCTTGTCCCATATATGCCAGTATCAGAGCTGGGTAAACTAGAGATGTGAAAGCTATCTGTTGGAGGTAAAGCATTGGGGTAAGGGAGTTTGGAATTAAATAAGAAATTAAGGTGAAGATCAACAGATCAAGGATGGTGGTAGCACATGTCAATTCCAAACAACAGTTACGAATTATGAAATAAGACAAGGAGCCAAAATCTATCATGGTTTTTTTCCAACAACAAAAAAGGAGCATCCAAATTCGCACTAGATACCAATACCCAATGAACACCCTCAAATTATTCTTGCCCCTAAAATAACTCATTCTCACTGCTTTAAAATCCAAGTCGTAACACAAGTCTTGGTTTTTCATATATTACATAAACTGTTTCATGTGCGAACTTAGATTACATTTGTAAATTTAATGCATATGCACCCTCTCGCTAGTAAAGAAATTAGAAGTTACTAATTCAAAGGCAAATGGATGATAATTCAGGCCAAGTGGCAAAGGACTATGTAATGAAACCTCAAGCTAAGACACTCATTTCTTACCTTAATTGAAGACTGTGAGAAATGTCCAAGGTCTGCATACATAGCTTCAGAGCCTGAGAATTTGAATGGTTCCAGTTGCGGTCAACTTAGGCCATGTACAATGCAAGGTGCTTAGATAGGTGCTTACCAAAATAAACCAAGCTTTTTCATAAGCACCGGTGCCTATTTCTATAGGAGGGGTGCCTAGTTAAGCATTTGTCTAGTACAAATAAGCACCGGTGCTTAGTTAAAAACCGGTTTATTTTTCTAATCACCTCCATAAGCACCTTGCATTGTACATGCCCTTAAGATTATCATCATCATTTGTTCAAACTTTGAAAGTGGCGGACTCAGATGGCAAAACAACAACCTGCTTTCTGCCCTTACCGGTTACGCATAGAAGGATCCCGCCCAGTGACATCCAGCCACCTGATTGAGTCTTCTGGAGAAACTTATACATGTAGTACGGCGAAAGAGCTCGGTACACATGGGGATTCCAGTGGATGATGTTGTAGACCCCTATGATGCTGATGCAGAGAAGCCACACGCACACGATAGGCGCGAAAAGGAAGCCGACCCTGTGCGTGCCGTAGTGTTGCAAGGTGAACAAGCCCACCAGTATCGCACATGTCACCGGTAGCAATATGTCTGAAAACCAACATGACATGACTGATTCAGAAATGCTAAAGTGGATATTCAGAGCAAGAGAATGAACATCAGTGTATCAATAGACAAGCAATTCAATTACTCGAATGTATTCGACCGGAATAAGCTTGTATAACAACTAGACATCGGTATCAAGAAATCGTGAACACAAGGAGTGCAAGCAATTGACCTACATTCGTGCTGCTCATTGTCCATCGAGAGCTCTAGCCCGCAGACCGCCGAGAACACTGTGAAACAGATCAAGAACAGGGCATCAGTGTCAACCATAAAAATGCAATGCCAGGAGCACAACCAAATCTGTGGTGAATCAGGAGCTGACCAGAGACGGCAGGGGTGAGCACGCCGTCGCCGATGACCATGCAGGTGCCGAGCAGGGCGAGCAGCAGCAGCAGCCTCTGCAGGACCTTGTGCCGCTCTAGCGCGGCGCGCACCCTCGACAGGCGAGCCGCCGGCGCCGCGCCCTCGTGCGGCCGCCCCGTGAGCTCGTCGCCGCCACCGCCGGGGAGGAGGCCGGCGCGGACGCGCTGGCAGATGAGGGAGTAGAGCGCGAAGGTGCCGCCCTCGCCGTGGTCGTCGGCGCGGAGCACGAGGAAGACGTACTTGAGGAGCGGGATGAGGGTCAACGTCCAGAAGACGAGGGAGAGGACGCCGTAGATCTCCTCGTTCCCCGCCGAGTGCTCGATGTCCCCGCCGGCGAAGGCGCTCTTGAACACGTAGAGCGGCGCCGTCGCCACGTCGCCGTACACCACCCCGAGGCTCTGGTACGCCAGCAGCAGCTCCGCGCTCCACGGCCGCTGCAGGCAGGCAAGCAAGGAACCGCCGCCCCCCAAGAAACCAAGAAACCGCCGTCAGTCACCAGAGATCGAAATCTTGCACACGGCGGATTCCAGTAAAGCGGCTCCCCGGAGTCGACTCACCTTCCTGCGCGGCGGCGGCGTCCTCGCCGCGCCGTCGCCGCCGCTCTCCGCGTCCATTATCTCCGGTCCACCACCGCCTGTCCCCGTCGCTCACGCGGACACGCGCGTGTCACGTTGCCGATCGAACCGCCTTCGAACCGCCAAGCGTGCAAGTTGCCTCCCGCCGGTGCAGTGCAAGCACAAATTGGGAGAGCGGGGAAGAGAAGATTTTGGTGGACAAGTTGAGTTTTGGCAACAAGAGAGATGGATTTGGAATTCCGTTGAGAGGGCTGGCAGCGGAAGCACGCCACGCACGCTCTTCTTGTAGCTTCTGTCCTGCCGCAAGAACAACGAGAGGTGGCCGGTACCAACTCTTTGTCCTTGCTCGGTGCAAGTGAGAAACAAAGTCCAAAACCGCCATTAAAGAAACCCCAAACCTCCATTACAAAAGTCCAAATGCGTGATGCACACTGGATAGGCAGGAGGACAAGGAAAGGACACGACTTGGAAGAAACAGACCAATCAAACGAAACCATGGATAGCTTGGAAAAAAAATACTTAGAATTGTATATATTCTTTTTGCTGCAAATATTCTCGCTGGGAATTACAGTAGAGTGATACCTGTACTTGTATGTTCCGATGTCAGGGAACAAGCTGATGATTGGCCAGATTGTAGGCGAGTGGGTGGGTATCGATCGGGTTGCCGTATCGAGTCAACTTTGATACGCTGTTGCTCGTTTTAGGTTCTTGCCGCCATGGGTGGGACATCTCCGGCTGTGGCTATCACTACAAAAGATAGGTTTTTGCTTTTCCACAACCTATTTCCTTATCAAGCTTCTGTTCTTGTGACATTATGCTTACAAAAGTAAAGTGCCACTTCTTCCTGCAATTCGTCCTGCTGCCTAACCCTTTTTTAGATAAAGGGAGCTTTATTACGGCCGCCGCCGATCCTTTGTCGGTGTACAACGTTGGAAAATCAGGTGTAAACTTAAACACGATTCCAAGATTTCTCCGATTTGTATCCAACCTGGTGCAGCTCGTGGCGAGTTTCCGGTGTCTACAGGTGGTATGTCCTTTTCATCAAAGTCAAAGACGAAATAAACATGAGATCTGCTTGGACCATCTCTAGCGGGACCCCTTAAAAGTACCCGAACCCTAAAATAACCGTTTTACGGTTTTGGGCGTAAAAAATATACACATCAGACGCCGCAACTTGTGTCGATCCTTCAATTCTTTAAAGGTGGACCTTAAAGCGAGCCTCTCATACCTCATGTCTCCAGTTCCGGGGGCAATTTATTGTCTACCGTAATCAAATAGACAGCTGGTTGGGTGTTGTTGATCTTCCACAAACACTCGTTTGTTGTATTTCGTTATTCAAAAGGTAATGAATTTCGATCCTTTTTGGGTCGCGTGGGAAAGAATAGACGGTTCGCAGGAATGAAGTTTGTACTTCACTCGCTCACACGACATCTTAGCTTCTCATGCGACACAGTGGGGGCGCTCCTCCCCTTCGATCTCACATAGCCGATGGCAAGGTGGGCTCAGTCTCTTCCTTGTCGTTTCTCCCTTGCTTCCAGGCTCCAGCCGAATGTGCGAGTGGACGGCCTACTACGCACACTTCTCATGGCATATGACGTGAGTTAGAGTTGAGATGATAGAGGTGTGTTGATTGAGACGATGCAGTTGCCGAGACATAAGTTGCAATTGAGAATGAGAAACCATTTTGTACTCTTTCTGTTTCGAAATATGTTCCGTGGTTTGAGTTCAAATTTCGGAACGGAGGGAATACTATCTAGCTAGCCTTTGGCATCACATTGGCACATCTGCAAGAGTAGCTGGTTGATGGCGATTGTAATTTTTCCGCGCCATCCATGATTACTTAACTTTTTTTTAAATGGGGAATCCTGAGCCTCTGCATCGAAGAGATGCATACGATTTTTATTTCATTTATTCAACATAAACTGGCAAAGAGCCAAACAACGAAAGAATACAAGCTGAACCTGCCAAACACTGAAAACACCACAACTAGCGTAAACAGCAAAGCATACGGGGCCTTATGCCCCTGCCACAACCGTCGCCGGCTCCCTGGCCAACTCAGAGATAGCGCCTTGTGCACATGCTCCGTAAATCGCCTTCACCATCTTCCACCAACCCAACTCTAGCGTGCAGATCAAAGCAAGAACTCTCGCCAGTCCTGCAGCCGATGTCACCATGACACCAGGCTATGCCCCCACCCTGCGTGAGTCCACCATGTCACGACCGTCGTCGAGTCCTCGCCGCACCACGCCGCCAATGAAAATTCTTCTACATTGAATGGATAGCTGCAGCAATAAATTTGGATCAGCCTTTCTACCCTTCTGCACCTACGTTGAGCAGGAACCTTTAGGTACCTACACAATACCTAACCCTATTTTTTATATTGATTAAGAGTGCTTATTATAAATGAATTATTCTCATTTTTTTCAAGAATTCATTTTTGCATTTTAACCATCAAAATAAAAAAATCCATCCTAATGGATCCATGTCGTAAGACATGTCGTCTTCATCACGGTAGATGAAATTCCGCTCCACCGATAGACCCCTCCAGGCGTCACGTGTTTCAAAACAATGCCCCCCAAGAGGGAGAACGACACCAAAAATGACACCATCGTCCGATCCGGTAGAGCCAGATCTTGGGCTTCATCAAGGTAACGACGTCCGCGGCCGCTGCTATCGTCGGCCCCGACCGCATCGGAGCCCGGCTCTCACCGGACATCATCAACACCTCCAGATCCACCACGAGCAGCGGCAGGATGCCGGACATGGCACGCCACCAGAGGTGTGGCGTGGATCACACGTTCACTGGGAACCCCAAGAGGAAGGTATGATGTAGCGTAGCAGCAGTTTTCTCTTGATTACAAAACCAAGGCTATCGAACCAGTAGGACTTGGAGAAGGATTCGGCTAGGTGACAATAGCAATGGCGCCGAAAAGAGCTGTTGACATGGACCTGCGCACAGACGAACAAACTACTTTGCCCCAACGAAACAGAGAGGGTGTCAATCTCTTCGGCTTGCTGAACACAAAAGATTAAACGTATGGTGGAAAATATTATGAGAGCAAAAATGACCAGCGAGCAAATAACTAGAAAAAGCTATTAAAACGGTTGTAAGCAATGTAGAAAAATAGGACCGGGGTCCACAGTTCACTAGTGGTGTCTCTCCAAAAGATAAACGTGTTGGGTGAACAAATTACAGCGGGGCAATTGACAAACATGGGCACAACACAATACTATCACGACACAAAGTTCACTATTTCATTTAATATGGGCATTACGTCAAAATACATAGACCGTTATCCAACTCCATCTATGACTAATAATCGACCCCGGGATCGCTATCTAGCAAGTCTCCCGAAAGTATTAAGTTGCAAGCAACAGATAATTGCAATAAGCATGGTGTGTAATGTAAGCAATGAGTACAACATAAAGCAATAAACACCGCTGTTTTATCCCTAGTTGCAACAACACATCTCAAGTTTTAATTGTTTCTGTCAATCGAGCTCAGATAAGAGAGGCATGAACCCACTATCTAGCATAAACACTCCCTCTACTGACACAAGTAATTACTTCGGCCAAAGCATACACAAGCATCGGAGAGCATGCAAGATCATAAATAAAACATATCATAGATAAACTGAACAATAATGTCATGACTCCATAATTCATCGGATCCCCGCAAACATAAAACATAGTATTACATAAAGATGATCTCAATCATGTAGGCAGCTCATAAGATCTAAACAATGGAGCACAAAGGAGAAGAGACAACCATCTAGCTACTGTCATGGACCCATAGTCCCATGGTGGACTACTCACGCATCACTCCGGAGGCAGGCATGGTGGTGTAGATGCCTCCGGTGACGATCTCCCCCTCCGGCAGGGTGCCGGGAAGAGCTTCAGAACCCTTCTGATCTAGGGTTGGTGACGGCGGTGGCCTCGGATGTTTTCTAGAAAATATGATAGGGTATCGAGGGTTTTCGGGACGAAGGCAATTTATAAGTGAAAGGGCGACTCGAGGAGGTCTCGGAGTCGACCAGGTGGGGCCCAGGCGCGGTCCAAGGTGGGCCACGCCTGGGGGTCGTCTGGCCCTGTGGGGCCCCCTGCAGGCATTCTCCTGGCGCAGTCTTTGTTTCCATGTAAAAATAATTTACGTAAATTGGCAGCTTATTCCGAGAAAATTCCCGACTAGCTTTTCTGAAACAAAAAAACTGCAAAAACAGAAACTGGCACTGGACATCTTGTTAATAGGTTAGTTCCATAAAATGTGCCAAAATGATATAAAAACATTATAAAAGCATGTGGCAATGATATATAATATGCATGGAACAACCAAAAATTATAGATACGTTTGAGACATATCAGCATCCCCAAGCTTAATTCATGATCGTCCTCGAGTAGGTAAATGATAACAAAATAATTTTTCGTAGTGACATGCTACAAACACGATTATGATCAAGTAATATATAGCATATGAACTGAACGAAGTGATCCAAAACAATGGTCTATAGTTGACATAAAGTAAATGATGATTAACCATGTGTAACATCTAAGCAAGAATATTTCATGGATAGTACTTTGGAGACTTGAAAATTAAAGACTCATTAAGCTTGATAGTTCACAAAGCAATATACTTTCGGCAAAGGTGCTTAACCAACACAAAGAAGATTTAAGTTTTCAGCAAGAGTTTCAACTTGTAACATACTTATCTCATGATAATGTCATATAAAGTTTTCATAGTTAAATATAAAGATAAAATGTAATAGACTTGTACTGCAATTGATACTATGCGTTTGCTTGAGAGATAAAGATTGGAAAGGAAAACTGACTCAACATAAAAGTAAAAGAAAGGCCCTTCGCAGAGGGAAGCAGAGATTAATCGTGTGCTAGAGCTTTTTAGTTTTTGAAAACATATAGAGACATAAAAATATATTTTTGAGAGATGCATACTATGGCCAACGAATGCTAGTGAGCAATGCATTACTACATTTGCTAGACAGACTTTTAAGAACGGCTCCCATGAGGAACGTTATTTCTGCAGCAAGCAGATCATTCCTCTTTATCTCCTTTGTTTACACATGCAGATGTTTAACTGAATTCACAGGAACAAAATGTGAGGAGAGTTTTTGGTGAAAGTTGTAATTTATCTATTATGGGGCTGGGCACCCCGTTGCCAGCTCTTTTTGCAAAATTAGTGGACAAGTAGATGAAGCATACAAGTCCTGAAATAAGTCTGTCCAACAAATGCAATAAAGACCACCCACTACTTCCTCATGAACTTAGTAGTAGAGGCAAAAAAAAAGAAGTAATAACATTTTGAATATTTAAAGGTAGCACACGAAAAATTTACTTGGAGTGGCTTGGAAATACCACATGTGGGTAGGTATGGTGGACACGAATGGCATGGATATTTGGCTCAAGGTTTTTGGATGCACGAGAAGCATTCCCTCTCACTACAGAGTTTTTAGGCTTAGCAAGGTGTCAAGCAAACACATATTAACAACCGAATACACGAATGACTGTCTTCCTTGTCAACCAAACATGCTTTGCAAAAAGAATATCTAGACTTTGAGAAATAACAATCAGAACAAGCATCATAATTTTAACCTTTACGGTATTTCTCCACTAGTCCATTCTTAAGCAAATGATCCACAAATTTAAGCATTCATCTAATTATATCTCAAAACAATTGGCAAGCATCAAATTACTCAAGACTATGCTATTTGAATTTCTTTTACCACTTCCTACATGATAGTTCCCTTTCAAGCAAACACCAATCAATTTATTTGAAACAACTCTCTAAGCAAATATGCATGTAACACAAGAGAATACAACCTAACTACAAGTAACTAATAGCTCTGAACAAGAGATACAGGAAAAACAAGAGCTAGAAGATAAGATAATAAAAAGCTAAAACACTCTACACATATAAGTGAAGAACATGAGTGTTTAATGAAAAAGCGGAGCATGTCTCTCTCCCACACAAGAATGCAAGCATCCATTTATTGAAAAGTACCAGCAAACAAAACAAAACAAAACTGAAAGCAAAACATAAATGACGCTCCAAGAACAACACATATTATGTAAAGGAATAAAAATATAGTTTCATGGGATCGATCTGATTAGGCATCCCCAAGTTTAGACGCTTGAGACTTCTTGAATATTTGGTGGAGGTCCAGGGGAGACTCCCCAAGCTTGAGCTTTAATCCCTTCTTGATCTTCTTTCTTCACCTCGTTCTCTCAACACTTGAAAACTTCCTTCACACAAAACTTATCACAAACTTATTAGAGGGGTTAGTCCTCAAACAAAATAATCCACCTTCAGTTTTACTTGACAAATTGCATAAACTTGTTTCCAAACATTAGCTACTGTCACAACGATCTAAGTGATATTCCATGGATAAAAGAACTCCACTTTGCCCGTAAAAGGTGCAATGCAAAAACTTAGACAGAATCTGTCAAAAACAGAACAAAACGTAAAGATGATTTTTTTTCGAGCTACTAGGACACCTCGAACCAGAAAACTCAAAACTAACGAAAGGTAGACAAAACCCAGATGCTTGCTGTCAACAATTTACAGCCCAGATCACGTTCTGTGATTGTTTGGATTTTCATACGGTGACGAACATAATTCTGTTTCTGGACAGCAAACTTAAAATTTTACTTTCCTCTCATTAGAGGCTATTCTTGGCACACAAAAACGAAAATAAAAGGATACAAATGTAGTATTACCAAAGTAATAGCAACCTTGACTCAAAGAAAATAAAACAAACTGAAAGTAAAAACAATGGGTTACCTCTCATAAGCGCTTTTCTTTAACGCCTTTTAGCTAGGCACAATGGCAAAAAGATCAAGTATTATCAATATCACAACCATCAAAATCATTCCTCCCTACAATAAGTTCATCCTTTACTTTGTTTAGGAAGAACATCCTACAGTTAATTGGAGCATTCAATTTCAAAAATCCGTACTTGGCATTAATAAAACATCCCGTGACTTTAAGAAAGGATCTACCCAAAACAATATTTCCACGGGATCTTGATAAAACTACAAAGTCTATTGGGACAAGTTTATTTTGAATTCTGACTTGAACATTGACTCTTCCATTTTTTTTGAAATAGTACCATCGGCATGAGAGTGATAAAAAGGGTAATCAACCATGTTATTAATTTTTAAGGAATCATAAACCATTTTGGGCATGGTTGACACAGTGGAACCGATATCACAATAGGCTAAGAAATTTTGATTATCAATTTCGATTCTAATAAAAGGTTCCCAATCACTCGGTGGCTCAACTAGGGGTTGTTGGACATCAAAAGTACTACCATTTTTACTTATTGCTAGATTACTTAAACTTTCCTCTATCTTATCCAATCTCTCAATAACCCCATCAGTTTTATCTATCATAGGAAAAATGGCCAACCCATTTATAATTCTAAAAACTTTCATTGTATCATATTCCACAAAAGTTTCTCCTACCATAACATCTAAACCATGCTGGTAAATAGATGTGAGACCAAAGTAGAAAAATTTCAGGAGAACACTCAATTCTATCCTGGGTTGCATCTTTTTATATGGCTCTGAAATTCTTTCCCAGGCATTCTTAAAACTTTCCCCAATTTTCTGTTCAAACGTAAGAATTTCTCCTAAAAATGACATGTCTGAAGAGCTAGTCATGATAACTAAATAAGGGACTAAACTAGACAAAACTGAAATAAATTACTTGCTGGAATTTTTATTTTTATTTGTGTTTTTGAGTTTTAAAGCAAACGAAAAGCAAAACAAGACTTATAAAAAATATACTAAGCAAGACAATAACAAAATAGAGTGTAAGGACGTGCGAACTCCCCTCGCTGAATCTTCCAAGTCCCCGGCAACGGCGTCAGAAAAGAGCTTGATGTCGTGGATCACACGTTCGCTGGGAACCCCAAGAGGAAGGTATGATGTAGCGTAGCAGCAGTTTTCCCTTGATAAAAAAACCAAGATTATCGAACCAGTAGGACTTAGAGAAGGCTTTGGCTAGGTGACAATAGCAATGTCACCGAAAAGAGCTGTTGACGTGGACCTGCACACACGAACAAACTGCTTTGCCCCAACGAAATAGAGAGGGTGTCAATCTCTCCGGCTTGCTGAACACAAAGGATTAAACGTATGGTGGAAAATATTATGAGAGCAAAAATGACCAGCGAGCAAATGACTAGGAAAAGCTATTAAAACGGTTGTAAGCAATGTAGAAAAATAGGACCGGGGTCCACAGTTCACTAGTGGTGTCTCTCCAAACGATAAACGTGTTGGGTGAACAAATTACAGTGGGGTAAGTGACAAACATGGGCGCAACACAATACTATCACGACACAAAATTCACCGTTTCATTTAATATGGGCATTACGTCAAAATACATAGACCGTTATCCAACTGCATCTATGACTAATAATCCACCCCGGGATCGCTATCCAGGAAGTCTCCCGGAAGTATTAAGTTACAAGCAATAGATAATTATAAAAAGCACGGTGTGTAATGTAAGCAATGAGTACAACATAAAGCAATAAACACCGCTGTTTTATCCCTAGTAGCAACAACACATCTTAAGTCTTAATCGTTTTTGTCAATCGAGCTCAGACAAGAGAGGCATGAACCCACTATCTAGCATAAATACTCCCTATACTGACACAAGTAATTACTTCGGCCAAATCATACACAAGCATCGGAGAGTATGCAAGATCATAAATAAAACACATCATAGATAAACTGAACAATAATGTCATGATTCCATAATTCATCGGATCCCCGCAAACATAACACATAGTATTACATAAAGATGATCTCAATTATGTAGGAAGCTCATAAGATCTAAACAATGAAGCACAAAGGAGAAGAGACAACCATCTAGCTACTGCCATGGACCCATAGTCCCATGGTGGACTACTCACGCATCACTCCGGAGACAGGCATGATGGTGTAGATGCCTCCGGTGATGATCTCCCCCTCCGGCAGGGTGACGGGAAGAGTTTCAGAACCTTCCCGATCTAGGGTTGGCGACGGTGGCGGCCTCGGATGTTTTTTGAAAAATATGATCGGGTATCGAGAGTTTCCGGGACGAAGGCAATTTATAGGCGAAAGGGCGATTCGAGGAGGTCTTGGAGTCGACCAGGTGGGGCCCAGGCGCGGCCCAAGGTGGGCGGCGCCTGGCGGTCGTCTGACCCCTGTGGGGCCCCCTGCAGGCGTCCTCCTGGTGCAGCCTTTGTTTCCATGTAAAAATAATTCACATAAATTGACAGCTTATTCCGAGAAAATTCCCCGACTAGCTTTTCTGAAATAATGAAACAGCAAAAACAGAAACTGGCACTGAGCATCTTGTTAATAGGTTAGTTCCATAAAATGTGCCAAAATGATATAAAAACATTATAAAAGTATGTGGCAATGATATATAATATGCATGGAACAACCAAAAATTATAGATACGTTTGAGACGTATCAGTGAGTAGCGCCACCCGAGATCTGTCGCCCTTGTCCCGACGGGATCCACCGCCGCGCACAACCCAAAAGGGCCGAGCCGCAGGAGACACTGATCTTCCCATGGAGCCCCACCCCTCGTCGTCTGCCACTCCGTCGATGCAAGGTCTCGACATCGCCGTGGCGCCACGCCCGAGATCTTGGGCACCAACCCGCGCTGGCCCCCATCTTCACTCGACAACGAAGAAATCCCCCCCCCCCCCCACACACACAGCTTTGCCTGGCTGCGCCCTTGATGGCAGCGTGGGAGGGAGGAGGGAGGAGCGGTGGGGGTCGAGGGTGGCGGCGGTAGCTAGGGTTTCCCCCGCCGCCGCGCGGGGGTGAGAGAGGAGATGGGAGAGGGGACAGCGCGGTAAAAAATCTTGAAACTGCGGGTGTTCATGATTGCTTAACAATGACCAGAAGGACACGGCGGGGATCAGCAAGACGAGGCTGTATGCCGCTGGCCGAAGCTGGTGCCACGTTGCCGTCTGCGGTGGCCGTTGCCTGGCAGCACGACACAGGTGTATTATCGATCACGTCGCGTATCATTCCCCGGATCGAAAGGGAGAAGGATGTGTACTCAATTGCAAATCAAACGCATTATAAAATCCAAATGCGTGATTCCCGATCGAAAAGGAAAGCGATATGTAGTTCAATTATTTGGAGGGAAGCAAGAATACGCATCGAGTAAGAACTGGATGAGATCTCTGCCCGTGGCCGAGTCTTCATAATCGTAGTTGAGATGATACGTCTTATTAGTTGCGGCTCTCGACGATCTGATTGTTGCATCAAAATTCCACATGCCTGATGTAAGTATGTAACTAATTCTCTGGCCTATCATGCGTACGTAACACATGTCAAGTATAGTGTTTACAGGTAGTTTGTCCTTTTCATCAAAGTCAAGGAGGAAAAGGAGACGACAGAAGATCTGCTTATTCTAATGACAGTCCGACAGCTCTATGCAGAAATAAGAGAAGGGTCCCTTTCTGAGTTTTCTTCGTAGCTGAGCAGCTTGTGATCGATACTTGCGATGCTGATTCTCCCGCATGGCTCGTCGAGGCACACAGGGAGGTAAAGGTAAGCAAGGAGCCACGGATATGTATGTACATGCGCCGGGAAGAAGACAGTGAATGATATGAACCTTCCTACAGGCCAATCTGAGTCCTCGATCGATGGTGGTGAAATGTCAGTGATACTCAAAACTAACCGGAGCAGGTAATTAACTAGGTAGATGATATATTTACGTTCCAACATATGGGCGGCGGTGCTAGACCTAGATGACCATGATCACAAACCTGACGAAAAAAAACGACAATCTCATCTACCTGGATCGACGGTGGTGAAATTTCAGCCCCAGACCCGCAGTTAAAAATAATCGGAGCAGGTTACCAACGCAGGGCTTCTTGCTTCCGTACATCCCCTCCGCAAACTCAAACACAACAACGGCTATGATCAATAACATGTTTTAGCAAATCAAAGACTTGGAATATTTTATTTCTGACCTAAAACACTATTTTCCTTTTGTTCAGATTGGAAACCGCTGCAAAACAATTAGCTAGTCCGGGCAAAGCGTACTGCACTAGTGATCAATGTCTGAAATCAGTGCTACTGGATTTGAACAGAATACCAAAAATATGCGAACTTGGCAAAAGCTTGTCCGTAACCAGGCCATATCCTAGCCCAGACGAATAGCGCGGGCCAGCATGCAGAGACGAACAGCGTGGCCCAGACGAAGAGCAGACTTGATCTAAAAAAAGAAGAGCCGCTTCATGAACCAACTGATCAAGGCTTCATTTCCTCCAGACGGGCCGGCCAACCCTAGCTAGCGCAGTCGAAGCCCCAAATCCCTCGCCCCCGGCTCAAATCCCCATCTCAGTCGCCGGTTATGAAGGACAATAAGGAGGCGACTGCGCCGGCAAGAAAAGGGCGTCACCGGCCCGTCAGGATCCGACGTGGCGTCGGTTGCCACATTTGCCGGTACTCCACTTCTCTCCCACAGACCGGGTGCGAAGCGGGGCTGGGGGACGGTGCTAGACCTAGATGACCATGATCACAAACCTGACAAAAAAACGACAATCTCGTCTACCTGGATCGACGGTGGTGAAATTTAAGCCCCAGACCCGCAGTTAAAAATAATCGGAGCAGGTAACCAACGCAGGGCTTCTCCTTCCATACATCTCCTCCGCAAACTCAAACACAACAACGGCTATGATCAATAACATGATTTAGCAAATCAAAGACTAGGAATATTTTATTTCTGACCTATAACACTCTTTTCCTTTTGTTCAGATTGGAAACAGCTGCAAAACAATTAGCTAGTCCGGGCAAAGCGTACTGCACTAGTGATCAATGTCTGAAATCAGTGCTACTGGATTTGAACAGAATACAAAAAATATGCAAACTTGGCAAAAGCTTGTCCGTAACCAGGCCATATCCCAGCCCAGACGAATAGCGCGGCCCAGCATGCAGAGACGAACAGCGTGGCCCAGACGAAGAGCAGACTTGATCTAAAAAAACAAAAACAAAAACGAAGAGCCGCTTCATGAACCAACTGATCAAGGCTTCATTTCCTCCTGGCGGGGCGGCCAACCCTAGCTAGCGCAGTCAAAGACCCATATCCCTCGCCCCCAGCTCAAAATCCCCATTTCTCCGGCCGCCGGTCGTCAGATATGAAGGACAATAAGGAGGCGTCCGCGCCGGCACCTGCGGCCGGCAAGAAGAGGGCGTCACCCGCCCGCCAGGATCCGACGTGGCGTCGGTTGCCACATTTGCCGGTACTCTACGTCTCTCCCATAGACCAGGTGCGAAGCGGGGCTGGGGGACGTGTTATTGGGCCCGTCCGACAACTTTGACGCTATTGGTGCCGCCTGGGGGGTATTTTTGTGGAGATGTTCTAATTACAATTACAGGTAGTTTCTCCTTTTCAGCAAAGTCAAGGAGGAAAAAGAGACGACAGAAGATGTGCGTAGTGTAATGACAACTCCGCAGCAGCTCGTGATGGATACTTGCGATGATGACTCACGGTACGGCTGCACCTTCCGAAGAACCGGAGCCCATCTTGCTTGTATGCATATCGGCATATGTACTGTCTAGCCCAATACAAGAGACGAATACACACGATCACTGACTGAAAATGGTCTTACAAATTCAGGGCCGGTCGATCTCATGCAATACGTCGTGCCTCGTCCCGGCTCCATATATATCATCCACCCGTGCCGCCACCATCTAGAAGACCGGAACAAAAAAGAAACGTTGAAGTAGCGAAAACTAGTTTTTTTTTAGAGTTTGGGCCCCGCCCTTATTCAAACATCAAGTAATTTGTTACAAAAACCTACTGGAGGCTCCACAAGCCACACACGGCGGCCTTGATCATCATAAATAGCTCTTCTAGCTAGCGAGAGCGCTTCTTTGTTTGAGCTTCGTCGTTCATGACAGAACTCCGGATGGCACCCGCCGGGTTCGGGTGCGGGTATGGCATCCCCATACCCGCACCCGCACCTCCTACCCGCCCCTGTTACCCGTACCCGTACCCGTACCCGCATGCGGGTATAATATTTTCCCATACCCGACACCCGTCGGGTACCCGATACCCGTCGGGTACCCGGGTACCCGCCAAACTGAACAGCAAATTGACAGGTTTTGCCACATTCAACAACATATAACATAAATCTTCAGCAACAAAACTGACAACAATTTTAAGCAACATATAACATAAATCTTTAGCAACATTCAGCAACATAAATCTTCAGCAACATTCAGCAACATAAATCTTCACAGAACACTAGCTCATCAAAATCCCTCTTCGTCTCCGTGATTTCTCGGAGAATGTGAGAGTGGCTCCCCATCGATCCTTGCTCTAGATTGGTAATCACATTGCGGCAGTCACTTGCCACCCTTACCCTGCGAGCATTGATGTCCCTCGCGAGTGCACAAGCTTCACGGCAGGCCAACACTTCCAGAGTTTTAGCGTCGGATCGTCTTGGGAAAACCAGGGAAGATGCACCCAGAAACACACCTTCCTCATCCCGTGCGATAGCTGCCACTGAACCATAGCCAGTGTTCTTCCCCACTGCTGCATCCACGTTAACTTTCACCCTCCCTCTCGGCGGAGGAATCCATGCTGGCACTGCTGGTGAAGCTGCAGCGCCCCGCGGCTTCTTCTTGATGTCCTCTACCTGTTTGAGATCACCAATAAAGCTTTCCACGAAGTGGTGTACCGTCAGTGGGCTCTGAAAAATTTGTTCATGTATCGCCTTCCTTCTGGCATGCCAGACTGCCCATAACGTCACAAAAACCTTGATCTGATCATCATGCTTGAGAGTTGCAATTAAGTTAGCAAGCCGATCTCTAGCATTTCCCTCGCCCGAGCAGCAAATGTGCTCGGTAACATCTACATCAACCAAAGCCCATACACTCCTCGACATAGAACAATCGAGCAAAGCATGGCGCCATGAGTCTTGCGCTCCATACAGTTGACAGCGATCGTGCTCTGCCATCTTCCGGTGGTATCTAAGGGTGTTTGTGGGTAGCGACTGCTTAGCTAGTCGCCAAAGGAACACACATATCTTCGAAGGTACATGTGTCTGCCACAAAGAGCTCCACTCCTTGGCCGTACGTTCCCCCTCCGAGCCTCCAGCTCGGTTTTCCAGCCAAGCCTCCCTCTTTTCCCGAGTGTTTATCAGCATTTTGTACGCTGACCTGACCGAAAACATCCCCCTTCGGTCATAATGCCAAGCCCAAAAGTCTGGGAATCTCCTGCTGCATACTAGAATCTCTCTAGTGAGCTCGACATCCATTGGCAGGAAGCATTGGTTAAGTTTTTCCTCGTTCCAGGTCGCTGTGCTCATGTCTATGAAATCAGCAACTCGGCTAGGTGGATCATCGACGAGGCAAGCCAGCGGTCGTAGCATGCCATCACGAGGAAGCCACTGGTCATTCCACGGGTCAGTTTGTTCTCCGTCCCAATTCTTCGTATGAGTCCCTGCTTCAGCACTTGTACACTCTCGTGTATGGCTCTCCACACCTGCGACGGACTCGCTTCAACTTCAGACTGAAGCAAGTCCGAGGTAGGGAAATAGACAGCTTTCAGTATCCTTGCACTTAGAGCATCTCCAACAGCGGCTGCAAAAACGCCGCGCGCGCGATATACCGGTCGTTTGCCGTGCGCGGGGCCGTTTTGCGTGCTCCAGCGGACGCGCGATAAAATCGCCGCGCGGGATATTCGTCCAGCGCGCTGGAGGAAGCGGTACCTTCTGCGCCAAACCTCCAGCGTGCCATCCAGCGCGCGGGGAAAAGCTCGCAGCGCGCGAATCTCTCCAACCGCCAGATCTGAAAGCTCCCGCTGCTCGCGCCGCCGCCCGCACCTCTTCCCCCCATTTTTCACCGGCGATCCAGCGCTGCCGCCGGCGCTCCCGCCGCTCCTCAGTGCGCCGCCACTTCTATGGATGCGCGGACTTCGCCGCGGCGTTGATTTGGGCACCGCCATCACCGACGCCACCGAGGCTTCCGCCGTCCCTCGGCAGCGCGTCTTCGCTGCCTCGCCGTCACCCCTCCGCCGCCAATTCGCCGCCACCCCTTCGCCGACCGAGCGCGCAGAAGCTCCACCGAACAAGGCACGGCGGCCGGCTGCACCTCCGCGCTCGCAAGGTGTTTGAGAAAACACTTGCAAGGTATGAATTCGATGTAAATTTGCTAAACGAATTTTGTGCATTGCTAGTTTGTAGTTTTATAGTAGATTGAATTAAATTTTGTAGATGAGTAAATCATACGATTCTTCTGACGAAGAATTCGATATTGAAGAGGAGGAGGACATTGCAATGCTCCTAGCTATCCATGCTAACAAAAAACCGAAGCATGGTGGTTCAATTTTCGGTCGTCAGAAATTAAGGAGGGAGAGGATCGAGGCTGACAATAGATTGATGAGACACTATTTTGTGGATCATCCCATATACCCCGAGTCATATTTCCGGCGCCGCTTTAGAATGAGCATCGAGTTGTTCAGGCACATTGCGGAGAAATTGGCGAGGCATGACCGGTTTTTTCAGCAGAGGAGGAATGCCGCCAGAGAGCTGGGGCATAGCACCTTTCAAAAGGTGACCACCGCTTTACGTATGTTGGCATTCGGTATTCCGGCGGATTTAGTTGATGACCACTTGGCCATGGGTGAGAGTCAAGCCATCATGTGTGTCAAGCGGTTTGCAGTTGGAGTTGTGCAAGTTTTTGGTACAGAATATTTGAGAGCTCCCAATGCTGCAGACACGGCTAGGCTTCTGGAGCACAACGCCGCTCGGGGGTTCCCAGGAATGCTTGGCTCTATTGATTGTATGCACCGGAGTTGGAAAAACTGTCCCGCGGCTTGGCATGGACAATTCCAAGGCCACAAAAAAGATTCAACTATAATTCTTGAAGCGGTGGCCGATCATGAGACTTGGATTTGGCATGCTTTTTTTGGTATGCCCGGATCTCTCAATGACATCAACGTTGTTCAACGGTCACCACTCATGAATAAGATTGCAAAAGGTAAGACTCATCCAGTGGAATTTGTAGCAAATGGCCATACATACAACTATGGATATTATCTTGCGGATGGCATCTACCCAAAGTGGCAAACATTTGTCAAGCCGGTTAAGAATCCGCAAGGTAGAAAAGAGCTTGATTTCCACAATGCTCAAGCGGCGGCTAGGAAAGATGTGGAGAGAGCATTTGGGATTTTGCAAGCCCAATTTGCTATTGTCAGAGGGCCGGCTAGATTTTGGGATCAAGACATGCTTTGGTACATCATGACCGCTTGTGTGATCATGCATAACATGATCATCGAGAATGAGCGGGGGCAATATTTAGACTACACCCACAATGAGTTGATGGGTCATCTCGTGCGAGTGCGGAGGAGGGTGGAGAGGGTGGCCCGGTTTGTTGCATCTTATCTGTCACATCCCAAATTTAGAAACTAAGAAAAACTTAGTTTCACAAGACCCAAATTTCAGAACCAACAAAAACTTTTTGAAATGTTTCACTGATGATTGTGTTTTACTTCCCATTGCTGTGTTTGACCTTGTGTGGACTTGGTTGTGATCTTGTTGCGTTGTTGCTTGTGTGTATAGTTGATCAAGTGTGCTAGAGTGTCCTAGAGTAGTAAATTAAAAATACACTTGACAACAAATTTGGAATGTGACTTGAATATAAGCAAAACTCTAAAAATATTCAAGAACTTGAATTAAAGATTCCAGTTCAAATAAATGGCTTTAATAAATTATTCTCTCTACCTAACTCTCTATTCCCTTCAAACAAATATTTTCTCTATGAAAATGAAAATTATATAAAGTTAAAATATTTGTCAAGAAAGTTCCAAAAGTTCAAAACAATATCTTCTCACTTGCTTTTGAATTACTAAAAGAGTATCAAATTGAAATGGCCAAAAATAACATATTTAAAACCCTATGAACAAAAGTTGTTCAAAACATTTTATTTCAACACCCCAATTTTTGTGGAGCTTCTACATGACAAGGGGAGCCTACCCAAATATTTTCAATTTTTTTATAAAATGTTTTACTGCCTCAATTAAATATCTAAAAGCTACTGTATATTAAAAGGGAAATAAAAGAAACAGAAAAAAGACTTGGTTGTAAAAGGAAAAAAAGAAGTTCAGGGGGCGTTCTGCAAAAATGCCGTCTTCTCTGTAGCAGCAGTGGCGCAATGGCGCCGTGTCGTCCCTCTGTCGCTCGCCGCCCGGACCCCCCCCCCCCTCCCGTGCGTCTCCTGCTGCTCGATGAGGAGATAAGAAGGCCACCGAGGCGCTCCTCTGTGCCCCCTCACGCGTCACTCGCTTGCCCCTCTCCCTCTCTCTCTGTTCTTCCCCACAGCACTGAGACCTAGCCAGAGCTCCGCCGCCACATCGCCGCCGTTCCAGGGCTCCCCGAGCAAATCCAAGACCACAGGGAGCTCCGCTGTATCGTCCTCTCCATCCTCGTCCAGGGAATCGACGCGGGAAGCAGAGAATCGAGCATAGCGTCTTCGTCTTCTTCATCCCTGGCCGCCGGACATCGAGCAAGATCGTGAGCGATTGCGACCACCATTCTCCGCCATTCTTGTCTCCCTGAGATCCCCTCCTCACGAGCTACCTAATGGACATCGTCGTTTATTTTTAGGATCACCGGAGCGCCGTCGCCATCCTCGCCGTGCTCCCTGCTGCTCTCGGCGCGCGTCGTGCGTGTCCAGAGGAGGACGACGACCCCGTACCTCTTCGTTCGCGCGTGGTCCTCTGGCTGGGCCACGTTTTGCTCTGCTCGGCCGGATCCGGGCTGGATTTGGCCCATTTCGTTTTTTTCAGTAGATCCAATATCTACTTTCATTTCCTGTTTAATTTACAGTGTAGCTTTAATTCTTTTGTGGTGAATCTATGTGTGCAATTATTTTGGTATAAAATTTGTAGTGTTCCTGTGAGTTTTCTTAAACATCTAGAACTGGCTGTTTGCAAAAATGTAATTTGGTGTGCCTTCTAGATTAAATCTTGTAAAAAGTATCTTTTTTACTAAATATTTGATATCCAGAGTTTTATAACTCCAAAATTTGCAAACTAAAATTCTATGGAAAGCCTGATGTGATACCTTTCTAGATATGTAAGCCTTGCTTGCAAATGAAACCTAAAACAAAATATTTATTCAATCGTGTAAACACACCAGTGGCACTTTGGTGATTTTTGTAGATTTTTGTGAGATGAATTTTGGAGTAAATCCAATTGGCTTGTCTTCTATATGTGTAGGAGAACATATCCCTAGCTTGGTTTGAATTTAGGAGTCACTGATTGACTGTGGTGATAATTATAAGGTTTAGGTCTTTTCTGCCTATTTTTATTAGGCCTTTATTAATTGTTGTGTTATAACTTTATTATTACAAATGTGTTTCCTTATTTTGCTAGCATGTTAGGAGAGCTACTTGTGAGTCATGTATTTGTTAGGGTTTTATTCCCTATATAGATTTCTCCTAGTAATTAGGAATTTGTTAAGCTTGTTTATTCTGATATGAGAATGTTGTGTGTGACTAAAATGTATGCCTTGCTTGTTAATGATTGTTGTGGTACTGTTGCTTGCATGTTATTATTGTTTAGCAGGTTATAATATGATAGTACTATTAGGGGTATTTGTTAGACATATTGGTATGAGTAATATGTTTGCATAGCTTGATGAACTTGATGGTCTTTGAGTTGAGTACTAGCTTAAATATCTGGTTAGTGTATCCACCTTAGCTTGGTGAGATATTTTAAATTACAAAGATTAATTGGTGACTTAACTTTGTCTGAAATATTTCCTGTTTGGAAGGAAACAATGTAATTAACTTTTGTCTGAAGTATTTCCTGTTTAGGGAAAAATGTTTGTTAGGTACCTCTAGTTGAGGATGTCTTTGTGCCCTCTTGTTTTGGCATGTGTATGGTGTTATACTCCTGATTAGTATAATGCATTTGTAAATGTAGATCTTAGTTTGTTGCTTGATTAAAATAGTGCTATGTTGTGGTTTGTTCCCTGTTTGTATACCACTTGTGGTTTGGTTTGCTTATTGAGTGTTGTTTTATTTTCATGTTGCGACGCTAGAGATAAACGCTACCGGAGTGGTATTTGGAAAGGATTTATTGAAGGAGAATTGGGAGTTTATTTCTTTGAGCAGTGAGAAGAAGTCCAGGGACATTATGCTGAAATCAGGCAAGCTATTCTCTGAGCTTGCATCTATACACATCTATTTTGGTTCACATGTTTTACTTATAAAGAGCATAAGTGATTTATGTGGTGTTTGTCACAAAAGATATGATTTTGAAAACCCTTTTCCAAAATATAAGTATATTATTTTGACACCCTATATGGAGATATTAGCTGGAATTTCCTTTTTAAACTATAGGATGGGAAAAATATTGTTTACTCAAAACTCTTTTGAAAATACTCGTGAGGTTGTGGAATACCAAGATGTCGGTGTGGAAATGGAGAAGTGGTGAATGGTGATGTTTATGAAAAATGCACATTGTGTCTTTGTACTATGATGACCAGCCGATAATCTGTGCGACCGCATTTACCCACATATGGGAAAGGGCGTAGTCATATAGTTTGCTCATATTAGTACTGGATGCCTCAACAACGGGGATGACCCCGTTCCATGAGGGGATGGTCTGAGGACCTACCCCCTGACCTGGGTCCTCTTAAGAGAAGTCTGCCAACAGAGTTGGTATGAGTGTATTGGAGAAAGAGGATTGAAGGTTCCACCATAAATCGCCGGGCAGAACTACGAGTCCTCACACTTAGAGACTTCTTACAAAGACAAACTTATGGGAAAAGTTGTAAAAGCCTTCTTTCCTTTTTCAATAAAGATATAGAGGTTTCAAAACAAGGTTTTATTAAACAAAAGTCTATCCTTCTCTTTTTCAACAAGGATATAGAGTTTTCAAAACAAACGAAGTTTTATTTAAACAATAAAAAGAGTAGTGCATGTTCATTCCGGGGGTAGTTTGCGAGTACAATCAAATGTACTCATATTGGTTTCGTCCCTGGCTATTGTCTTAGCCAGATTATGAAGATGAACAGTCAAAGAAGAAGATTTCACTGACGTCAATGCGAACTAGGGCGCTTCCCAGTCAGCTGCATGTAGGGTTGGCAAGTGACTTGGGCTCCACGTTGATTTGGTGATTTCCGCTGCGAGTACCTGATGAAGTTATGGCTTCAATCAAGTAAGTAAATTTATTCGGTATTTATGGGTGTTCTGTGATACCAATTCAAGTTATGTGCAACAACAGACTGATCATGGGATTGTTGCAGGAAACATAACGAGTATCTCGGATACCTAATCCGGGGTCCTCACATTATCATGCCATTCGACGCAATGAAACGCATAATGAACTTCAAAAAGATCTAATCGAGAAGTGGTGGGCATGAAATGGGCAACAATGAGTTGATGAACTATGCATTCTATTGTTGTATGAACTATTTATTGTTGTATGAACTATTTATTGTGTGATGAACTATTTATTTGTGTTGTAATAATTGAACTATTTATTGTTGTATGAACTATTTATTGTGTGATGAACTATTTATTTGTGTTGTAATAATTGAACTATTTATTGTTGATTTATTATGCGTATGTTTGATCTTCTTGGCTGTATGTTGAAGTACAAATCTTGTTTGTGCTTGCCGCGCGCGCTGCGGTTTTTGGGCGTCTGCTGGAGCGCTGCGTTTCGGCGCGCTAAACTATAGCGCTGCTGGAAAAGTAAAACCGGCGCCCCGCGCGCAAAAACGTCTTTTTGGCGCTGCAAAGAAAATATAGCGCGCTGTACCGAAACGTGTCTGTTGGAGATGCTCTTAGGGAGTTAGGGTTTTGCAGCATGCGCCACCCCTGTCGGGCTAGAAGTGCCAACTTAAAGATCTCTACGTCACAGAAGCTCAGGCCTCCCAAAACTAGTGATGCAAAAGGAGCTACGCGTGAGTAAAATGGAGGGCCTTTTGTTTGGGCTGGCTGTCGGTTCCGCACCGCGTGAAGCAGCATATAGGGATTTGCCCGAGTTGTTGCGGGAGCGTGGGGCATGGGCTTTGTGTTTCTACTGTAGTCGACCAAGGCCGGAAAGCCCATGAGGCCCAATGTCTCTCCCTCCACGAATCGCACCAATCATAGACGGAGCAAAAAGTTCAGACTTATTTTTCCATGAATGAATGTTCATGTCTGATTCTCGAAACAAAACAAAAATAATTCATCTCCGACCGGTGCGTGACAAAAGTTTTGTTTATTATCTACGAATGATTCCTCTCTGCGATCTCCGGACCGACCACTTGTGTTATAGCTGCAGGAGGATAACATTGTATAATATGGTTTCCGGTCCAAACCTCGGGTAAATAAATAAATTTACGAGTTCGATCTAAGTTTACAAGGTCTGACCATGTTCCGTGAAGTTCGATCTAAGTTTGTATATTGCGCCTGCGGTTCACGCTACAGATTAATAAGTTCTGAAAGTAACATGGACGCATGCAAAGCCTGCCTGGAGGTCAACAACTTGCAGTTATCCGCAGTCCTTGAAAGCTGGAGGTTGGATCGGTGGAGCTACTCGATCAATGCCATGTGATCAAGTGATTGTGATTCCATCTCGGTTTGTTTATCCACGCATGGAAGGTCTGGCCCGTTTAATAATACTATTAACAAGATCGGGGAATCGTTACGCGGATCCGCATCTCGATCTCTCGCGCCAATGAGGAAGTGCCACCGCGTGCATGTTCTGAGAGGCCATCATCGTCTTCCATTCGTCTGTTCAGGTTTCAGTCCCTCGATCTCATATATATGGCCTTTGCACACCAATCAACACTTGCACTGCTAAAGCCAATTTGCTGGCTGATCTAAGGGCACCTCCAACCGGCTGGCGCATACGGACCAGCCTAGTCCGATTTTGTCCGAACGGACATCGAAGGTGCTCCAACGGACTGGCGCATATCGCCATGTGTCCGGGAGGACACACGTTTTCACCCCAAACGCGGCCCATTTTTGTCCGCCTTTGGTCGCATTTGGTCCACGCGCGGACATAGCGCGTGTCCTCCCGTGTCCGCGTCTGGCCCACCTGGCAGCGACCGTGGCCGCTTCAGCTACCTCGCTGGGTCCTATTAAATGGGACCGCTGGCCGAACCCTATCCCCACTCTCCCCAGTCCCCACTCCGCTTCCAGTCCACTCCAAACCCTACCTAGCCGCCGCCCCGTCGCCTGTCACCATGAAGAAGGCCGCCTCCGAGGGCGACGTCGACTTCGACTTCGGATCGAGCGACGACGACGCGCCGACGGGAGCGGTGAAGATGGAGGCCGCCGATGCCGCGCCGTCCGCGCCGCCCGCTGCCTACGACGACGATGCCGCCCTTCAGACTGGCCTGGACGCCTCCAATCTGGAGGAGATTGGCCAGTGGCCTGGCCTCGGGGAGGCACTCCGGGCGTCGGCGGAGGCTGCGGCGGAGGCACTCCGGCAGCAGCGGGAGGAGGAGGCCTGGGCCCTCCAGGAGGAGGCGGAGGCCTGGCGTCGCCAGGAGGAGGCGGAGGCCTGGAACCGGCAGCAGAACGAGGAGGCGGCGGCCTGGGGACTCCGCCAAGCGCCGTGGTCACCGTGGCGTGATCCTGCCGATGCACCGGCGTGGCAGCCTGCACCGGCATGGCCGCAAGAGCCCGAGGTGCCGCCCACGCCACCGCCACAAGGGCCGCCGGCGCACCTCTACGAGGTGCCGCCGTACATCATCCTCTCGGATGACGACGCTTAAGCGGCCACGGCGAGCTCTTGGCCGCGGCGTCGGCAGCTCCAGCGGCGCCGCCCCTCCCCTAACCCAGCAACAATAGGGTTATTTTCTTTTTTTTTGTACATTTTGTGTCACTGGCCCGTGGGGCCTTGCTACCTTTTTTATGTAAATTAATTTTCGTTTTCTTTTTTATTTAACTATGCGCCACGCCGTTGGAGCCACCCCCACCCCAAACCCTCTCCTTGTCCGCGGTCCGCCCCTAAACGGACAAAATCGGACACTTTAGGGTGTCCCTTTGCGCCACGCCGTTGGAGGTGCCCTAACAGTTGCTGGTCATCAGGTCATACTACTTGCTGCAGGATATTGGGAATTAATCAGAAAACATCTTGCATGCAGCGCCATGGGCATGGCCATGGCCACCCCCCAATGCAAGTTGCGTGGCCTACCTACCATGCCAGCCAGTCAGTAGTCAGTACGTAACAGGCTATTCCGGCCGGAACAGAGCAAGAAAGTTTGGTCAGTCTTTGGCAGCTCCGGCGACGGCGACGGCAGAGACTACTACAGGTACATCCGTACATGCCGGTTCATACACGTTTCACTTTGTTGCTTGACTGGTTTTCGTGCCAACACTTGTAAACGCAGACACCCACAAACACGGAGCCGATGGGGACGTGTAAGTAATAGGATACAATAATTTTTTAGTATAAACACAGACACCCACATACACGTGCACATACATATCCCTATGAATGTACGTACGCACACTCTACCCTATGAGCATCTCCAAAAGACTGAGCCAGCGGTCAGGTCTTGAGATTGACGAAATCAGCACAGGCGTCTCACTGTCGACGGAAACGTGGCCTCTCACTGAAGAATATTCCGTCTAAATGAGAGACACTAATGCCAACCTTGAGTTTTGAACTCGGCTGGGCTGAGTCTACAACCATCCTCCTAACCATCCTACCACAGACATGTTGTCAATAGGATAGCATAATTAACGCGGTCGTCAACACAGCAAGGAGCGGATTTTGTCTCCTTCATGGTTGATTTTTCAAGTGGGCCTCCCCCGCTGGCCGGGGATGCGAAAGTGGGATATAATTCACTAATCCCACTTATATTTCATTTGTTTTTTTTAGAATTTTGACAAAGTTTTTGAACTAAAACACCCAAATGATCTATACTTGAGATAAGTAGGATCCCATTTTCGCATCCTTAGCTGGCCATCTTGTTCCACGCACTCGCCAACGAGATGGTGCCATGTTGGATCTTTTGTGCCCAATAGTGCTATGGTCCATCGTGTTGTCCACATGGTATCACATACAACATGTTAATAAAGAATAATATGTTAATACTATCTTGCATATCTTGGTTAAAAAATTAAGAAACACAAAGGCATGACAAACAAATTTTATGTTGAAACCATCGCGACAAGCAGCAAAAACCTACAACACCATATCACACCACCAAATGATGAGTTTTTGTCCCAGAGAGCAAACTCCGGCACACGATGGCACCGCCATTGCTTGGGCTAGGCCTATGGGTTTTTATCCGAAGCTCGAGACCTGGTACTTGAAGATTACAACAAAACCAAAGTCACCTCCAATTATAGGGCATCCATGAGGTGATATGGACATCGCCACACGATCGGTCGATCAATAAACATGACGCTATAAGCCGTGATCAACTATGAGGACTCCTTCTTTCACACCCGCCCTAGGGACCGAGGTGCGAGGATTCATCGACGACGCTAAGATCCCAAAAGGTGTCATCGACAGCTCCATGCCCACCTCATAGGAACCGATCTAAATACGGAGGGCACCAACAACCGGTCTCAAAGGTGGAGGACGGTTGTCACCAGTGTCACTCGGAGACGACCCGGGGTGGCGATGGGCAGGTTTATTTCCAATGGAATGAAATTCCACGTAGAAAAGCAAATCCGGTAGAAAGTCCAGCTGCACGTGCGGTGACTTAACATTACAACTTGTTGAAAATGGAATAAAAGGATCACCACAAAACACTCCAATAACAACAAAGCACCATATAAAAAGTCCTAGTAATAGTATCCATCCCGGGAGTGTACCAAATCTCGCCCGATAATTCATTTTCACCCCTCCAAAAGTCCACATCCTCGGCATATTAAACCTCATCCGTGCCTATTAAACCTGGCTTTCCTTCAATGAAATCCAAGCCGCCACCATTACTGCTCCTCCCTACTCCTGTCCCCTCACTCTACTGCTGCTGCTGGGGACGCCCCATCCGCCAAGGCAGATTATCCCCTCTCTCTCTCCATTTACTGAGGCTCGATCGAGAGTCTGAGCCAGGAGAGGAAGAAGGAATTGATTGCTGATCGATCCGGCCGGCGCGAGCAATAAATTCCATGGCTGCCGCGACGAGGCGGGCCGCCTCCTCCCTCGTCTCCCGCTGCCTGCTCGCCAGGCCCGCTGTCCCCTCTGCGATCCACAGGCCAGGTGCTCCTCAACTCAAACTCAAACTCAAACTCAAACTGAACTGAATTCATTCATTGCTCCCCGATACTCTGGGACCTGTTGGTTGCTGGTAGTAACTCCGTATCCGCAGTATGCTTTTTTTTTTGCCTTCGGCTCTTCGTCATGTCAATAAAAAAGATTTGGTGTTCCTAGTAGAGCTCCTGTGTCCTCTGGTAATACCACATGGATTTGGCTCTTGGGTTCATGGGATCCAGATCTCACCTGCCTTATGATCTGAACTGAATCCCCGTTAGTAGTATCGTCGACACACTAGGTTCTTGATCAGTGCAGTTTAATCGATCAATTAAGTAATTGTATTTGCTCATGCTTCTCTACAAAATGGTCTTGTGAATCACTCCAGATCACTGATAATATTTTTTTAGCCCACATCATCTTCTTCTTCCTCGTTCAGTTAGCAGTATTTTGTTTTTCCTCCACTGTTCGTGGGAACCATCGGCGCTTGCGTCCAAGTAGCGTGCCGTCATCAGTGAGTCAAGCAGCTTGGATTTTTCCTCTTTGGTGTGCTCTGGAGATAAGACCCTTCCCCGACATGATAAGATATACATATCTGTCTTTCTCTTCTCTTCCGGTCGTTATCAGAGACGTGGAATTAAAACTGAGGTCCTGATTTGTCTATCAATTATCTGTGCTTCTGCTCCTTTGCGATAGCTACAAAAATCCTATGCGATCTAGCAGAACTGTGTGTGTACTAATTTGCAACAATTTTTTTGGGGTCATTTTGAACCTATATTCTTGCATGGTAACTAGATACATTGATGTTGACAATGTAAACCATTGCTTTCTACCTGAATGAAATCTCAGATACTAATGTACCCTGCAATTTATGGTTTCTTAAATGATGGGTGGGTTATTTGCCAAAAATGGTACATTTGTGATCTGCCAACACCAACCTCTGCTCGTTATGACATCCGCAAAATAGTATGGGACTACCTCACCTTCCAGTGGTGGCTGCTTATTTTTCAGGTTATTCATTTGTCGTTTGACAAAATTCCGCATCTTGTTTCCTACCCCGATCTTCCTCGACCGCTTCGGAATCAGACAATATAACGACGGCCGTTTCACCCATGTCTTGTTTCGCGATATTTTTGCATCTGTTCAAACACCAGATCTAATCCAACCATAACACCCACTTGAATATAAGTGCAACTGGACATACTTTGCTTTTTAGGAAATCACGTCATTTGTTCACAGTTTTAGCAAGATGATATTGTGTGGCTTATGTGCTCTGCCCTGTAGATGAAACACGTGGACTGCTGCCAGGACTACTTCAGAGGTTCGGCACTGCGGCAGCAGCACAGGAGCCCATCTCGCCCCCTGTTCAAGTAGGTGACACACAGCTCCTCATCAATGGCAAATTCGTCGATGCTGCATCGGGTAAGTCACTCCAGCTTTTTCTTTCTTTGAGGGGAAGTCAGCTACTAATCAATGCGGCAGGACCCATAGGGCCGGTTCGGTGGGCTTCAGCTTCTTCCTGACAACTATAGGCCCATGAACTGGAACCCTACAGTCTTCAGCTTGTGTTTTTTTCCTCGTCTGTTAGGTTCTTGTTGATGACTTCAACACACTGACAATTCACAATGTGCATCTGCATCTCAACAGGCAAGACTTTTCCGACTCTGGACCCTCGCACTGGGGAGTTGATTGCTCGTGTGGCCGAAGGCGACGCCGAGGATATCGACCGAGCGGTCGCTGCCGCCCGCAAGGCATTCGACGAAGGGCCATGGCCGAGGATGACCGCATACGTAAAGACTTCAGCTTGTCACTTCTGTTGCTGCTGTAGTGCGATATTCTGAAGTCATGCTCATGGACAATTGGAAATATTCCTCTGCAGGAGAGATCCCGGATCCTTTTGCGGTGTGCTGATCTGATAGAGAAGCACAACGATGAGATTGCCGCATTGGAGACGTGGGACAACGGGAAGCCGTATGAGCAAGCTGCCCACATCGAAGTGCCGATGGTTGCCCGGCTTATGCGCTACTATGCTGGTGAGCAATTTACCACATGACAGTAAAATGTAGCGCTAGCCAAGAAGTTGATTAATATATACATGACTGATAAGCATTCCTTTTCTGCTGAAATGTTTGCAGGTTGGGTTGACAAGATCCACGGGCTAATCGTACCCGCTGATGGACCGCACCATGTTCAGGTTCTGTATGAGCCGATTGGTGTCGCGGGGCAGATCATCCCGTGGAACTTCCCACTTTTGATGTTTGCCTGGAAAGTTGGCCCTGCTTTGGCTTGCGGGAACACTGTTGTTCTGAAGACTGCTGAACAAACTCCACTATCTGCACTATATGTTGCTAAGCTGTTTCATGAGGTAAGTATCATGAACGTTTCATAATTTTATTTGTCATAAGGAAATTATGCCCAATTATTCCTATTATTCTATTAGTTATTGCATTTATCATAGGGAAAAGGGCCTTTAGTTTGTCTGATAACCTTTCTGAATAAAAGTGGGTTGTCGTTGGATTATGTACTACTGGGATTAGGAGGCGCGAGGATTAGTTGGTATTTTACAGAAGTTGCTTCTTTGCTGCACAGTGATCAAATGCAACATGGATTCAAATGGGGGTATTAATAAATTTGTAGAGACCATACAAGATCTAATTTGTTCAAATTTCAATGCCTCGAGTTACTTACTTATTATTTTTGCCATTGTAGCCACCAGTTAAGCCTTGCTTTATTAACTGTCATTCTGTTTAAGACTGAATCTGAATAAACAGTCTCAAATATTTTATTAGTCTCCGAGTCTACTTCTGTATGTCGGGATATCCCCTTTTCCAACTACAAAAAGTTTGTATTTTTGTTGCAAGCTTCACTGAATTTAACTGATCATAGCTTACATGACTCCATAGGCTGGACTCCCCGATGGTGTCCTGAACATTGTATCTGGTTATGGCCCTACTGCTGGAGCTGCTCTTGCTAGCCACATGGATGTTGACAAGGTAAACCTACGCTTTCTACAATTATTACATTAGAAATCTATAGGAATCAGAAAATCTATACTGCATGCATGCCCCTTTAGTTCAAACATGTAATCCAATTTTCTCCTAATAAACGTATAATCTATGAAGGTTGCCTTCACTGGATCAACCGATACGGGCAAAATTATTATGGAGTTGTCTGCACGGAGCAATCTTAAGCCAGTGACACTGGAGCTAGGAGGCAAGTCCCCATTTATCATCATGGATGATGCCGATGTTGACCATGCTGTTGAGCTCGCGCATTTCGCGCTGTTCTTTAACCAGGTACCCATTGGTTTATGTTCATAGACATAAGCATGAAAATCGACTTATTTTTGTATCCGAACAGTGAATTCTTCTTTCATCTTCCTAAATGTGTATCGTATGAATTTGTTAGGGACAATGCTGCTGCGCTGGGTCTCGCACATTTGTGCATGAGCGTGTTTATGATGAGTTTGTTAAGAAGTCCAAAGCTCGTGCCGCAAGGCGTGTAGTAGGTGATCCATTCAGGAAAGGTGTTGAACAGGGCCCTCAGGTACATATTGTTGCTCCCTAGTCAGGTCACTTCTCACATTTTCCACATGTCCTTCTGGAATAAGCTAGATAATACATTTAGGAGATAAGAGAATTCACACTTTTTGACTCTGTCCTGACCTTGCAAATTCCCTTTGCTTCTAGATTGATGATGAGCAGTTCAACAAGATTTTGCGGTACATCAAGTCGGGTGTTGACAGTGGTGCCACCCTTGTGACTGGTGGCGACAGGTTAGGTGACAAAGGATACTACATCCAGCCGACAGTCTTTTCAGATGTGCAGGTGAGGCTAATTTTACTTAATCATAGTAAAACCACGATGAATTCTCTGCTCTAAGCCTCTAACTGATGCAACATATGCTTAACACATTCATAATATGGTTGTTTTAGGATGACATGAAAATTGCTAAAGAGGAGATATTTGGTCCTGTTCAGTCAATCTTCAAGTTTAAGTGAGTAATGCTCCTGTTGAGATGTTTATTTCATCTGAAACTCTCTAACAGTCTCCATGTAACCAAGCTTTAATATAAATACTGTAAAGTAACAATTGGAATGCTGTTGTTATTCTGCTTCAACAGTGACCTGAACGAGGTGATCAAGAGGGCGAACGCGAGCCGCTACGGACTGGCCGCCGGTGTTTTCACCAACAACCTGAACACGGCCAACACCCTGACACGCGCCCTCAGGGCCGGTACGGTCTGGGTGAACTGCTTCGATATCTTTGACGCTGCTATCCCGTTCGGCGGGTACAAGATGAGCGGCATCGGCAGGGAGAAGGGCGTCGACAGCCTGAAGAACTACCTGCAGGTCAAGGCGGTGGTCACCCCGATCAAGAACGCCGCGTGGTTGTGATCAGCGCATCTATACATATGATCCTCTTTCCACTCGGGAGAACGTGAACGCCAACGACAATTGGAAGAAGAAGATGATGATGAAAACGAGGAGGATCACTAATAAGCATTTGCCCTAGTATCTATGGGCTTCCGTCTAATAAAACTAAAATGTTATTTCGTTTCCTATGTCAACCGTGACAAGACATATATGTGTGTAGCAACAACATGTCTATTACAGTAATTATTATCTTCTTATTGGAGAGATGTCCTTGTTTGTCCTGTCTCTTCCATTCGATAGTAAACCGTCAGTTCTTGCTCTGCTACATTGCTCAAGCAGGCTCCTAACTGATAAGCTGGATATGGAAGTTGTTTAACGACCAAACCATGTCCGGAGAACGACTGAAACACGAATATGAAGTAACGATACAGGAAAACACGACCAGTAATTGCGATAGTAAAATGTGTATGTAAGATGTATATTTGATACTACTACGATTCGGAGCTGATAATACAGAAGCTGTTGACACTGTAGAACAGCGTCACGAACATTCAGAGCTGCTCAAGCAACATTTGTCCAGAGCACAGATCCGCGTGAAACATCAGGCTGATTAATTGGGCCAATGGCATATCGGCTCCAACCGTATGTGCCAAATCCAGTGGTAAATTGTCCTTATCCGAAACTTGCATTCAGTTACTTTGGACCGTATGTGATTCTGGAACCAGGGGCGGACCCACGTTAACGCCAGTGGGGGCACAGGCCCCCACTCAATTCTCAGTCTAGTATAGGTATCTGTATACATTCCTAGCAGGGCCCCCAGTCAGCTCGGTAAAGAGGCCCCCACTCCTCTAATTTCTACTCTGTTTCACGAAAGCCCATGGAAAGAAGACTCCCTGCTGCCGCTGGCACATCAAGGATCGAGAAAAAAAACAGAAAACGGAGAGTCAGCCGCCCACGAATCAAGAATTGCTACATGAGGCGAGACTTGGAATTGGAAGGAAATTGAAAAAAAGGCCATCGGCGACGGCGCGACATTGCTGCCAACAGAAGTGCCCCGCCTTTGCATCTTCGATGATCCGCCGTGTGCCGCGCCGGCCAACGGCGGCTCTCGGACTCTCAGAGGACACGACGTACAGCAGCCGCATCCAAGCCAATCAACAATTCAAGTCACTGTGCTGGTCTGCTCTTCTAATCTTGATATAATATAATCATGTAATCTTTCTTCATCTGTTTCTTTCCCATGTTATCCAATCCCAAGTACTACTCGGTTGAAATTCAGTTTCATAGGATTCAAGGGTAACCCGTAAGATCTAAGATAGATTTTTATTTTTCTTTTCTTTTTTGCAATGCAATCCGGCAACAGGGCTTCTATATGATTGCTTGCTGCTACTGGCATACTTGTGTACAGTTGTAGTACTTACACAATTGTTTTCTTTGCACAGTAAGGCAAGCCATATTAACGGAAAAAGGCAAAAGATTTGCCTTATTTCATTAATAAAGGAGTGGTAAATTATCCATTACAGCCTACAAATATAGGTGACTCAAAACAACGGGAGGATTAATCTCCCGGCAACAAATGACCCAAATGTTTTGCACCGGCAAAAACCCACGCTTTTGCTTCAAACTTGATCCTCGCAAAAAAGAAGCCATATTTGATTAGTACTTACACTTCTATGCTACCTTGCTGCTACTAGCATGTACTTCTATATGAATTCTTACAGTAAATGTTTGAATTATTTAGCAGGGAAGAAGTAACTGTTACACGCAATAGGAAATCAACGATGAAGTTAAGCAAGATCAAACCAACGGGACACGAGATTTTAACGTGGAAAAACCCCTCCGACAATGGAGAGGAAAAAACCACGGGCGCCAGCCAGCAATACTTCACTATTTCGGGTGAGGTTACAACGCCGGGGATTTACAATATGTGGCTTATCCCAAACCAGCGGCTTATATAATGTATTTATAGGAGCCCTGACCTAACCTAGGTCGGTAACGTGATCTCCAAGTCGAGTACAACTCGAACCGTACATAACTCGTACCGTACCGCGGGGCTGCCACCCCCGCACCCTCTCCGTGCGGCCGCCACGGATTGGACCACGGTCATAAGCCAACTTTTGACTCCGGGGCGCTTCGCTCTCCTTCGTCACAAGCTGGCCTTTATCAGTATATACGAATTTGGATCATCACAAAATAACACTCCACCTTGAGACAAATTCCATCTTGTAGCATGACATGGACCTTTACCCTGTAACAACAAAAAAACATACTTTCGGCGTCAACTAGCCTCTTGGGCTAAACAGTTATACCAACTAAGCTCGAGCAAAGCTCAAACTTAGCAACAGGAACCGGCTTTTTCATCATATCAGCAGGATTATCATGAGTACTAATCTTGCATACCTTTAATTTACCTTGAGCAACAACCTCTCGGATGTAATGGTATTTGATGTCAATGTGCTTTGTTCTCTCATGGAACATCTGATCCTTAGTAAGGTATATGGCACTTTGACTGTCACTGAAAAAATCAATGCAAGAATTATCTCCACAAAGCTCAGCGTACAAACCTTTCAACCAAACAGATTCTTTGCAAGCTTCTGCAATAGCCATGTATTCTGCTTCAGTGGTTGATTGAGCAACAACAGCCTGCAATGTTGCCTTCCAGCTCACGGCACAGCTACCAACTGTAAAAACATAACCAGTAAGGGACCGTCTCTTATCCAAATCGGCAGCAAAATCTGAATCCACATAGCCAACAAGTGTAACATCCCAAATTCTGGAAACCAGATTAACTTAGTTTTACCAGACCCCAAATTTCAAAACCAACAAAAACTGTTGAAATGTTTTGCTGATGATTGTGTTTTCCTTCCCGTTGCTATGCTTGGACTGGTGTGACTTGTTGTTTGGGTTGTTTGACTAGCAAATCCAAGACCCAACCAATATAAAAATATATTCAACTTGGTGATCATGTCATGACAAGAACAAAATATTCCATATATCTTCTCTACTCTTATTTGGACCAACTTATTTTCAACGGTTGTTTTGTGTATCCACAACCAAAATACCTATTCTTGAAAATAAAAGTATTTCCAAAATTATGTGTTTCCAAAAGTATGGAGATCTATATCTTGATATTTCCCTTGTGTTGGCAGCTCTTATTTCAACTCATATTTTCATTTCCTTGGAAAACAATAAAGGTGGGAATTATGTGGCCCATATATTTAGCAACCCTCTTTGGAAAAATATCAAAATAGGGAATTGAGTTTTTCCCACCTTACTCTTGTCAGGAGGACACTGGATCACCACCCCACCACTTGTCTAAGTGATAAAAACTTGGTTGAAATTATAATTGATTGTCTAGTGTTGGTTGTTATTTCCTGCCAACTTGTTGCTGGTGTGGTTAATTATTCAAGTATGCTTGAAAACTTTAGAACACCCCCCTGACAACAATTTGGGAGGGGACTTGATTGTTCACACACTCCCATAAAAACACTAACTAGAAGAAAACTGTCTTATTTAAATTTCTCTCCCTGTCTACATCTTTATTTTGCTATGACAATTATTTTATTTTATAAGATCCTGGAATGAGATGCAATAATAACCATCTCATTATCATATTACCCCTTTCCTCAAAATGTCTAATTACAAAGATATTTTCAATTTGTCAAATTCCAAGATCCCTTCTTTAATCTTTAGGGGTTATTAGGATTATGACACAAAAATATTTCACAGAAACTATTTCTTTTCAAACAAAATTTCAGTAGAATGGTAGTAGGATCATTTCCACTTAATTCCTGCAATTTACCTCTCCAATTAAAATATTTCCAAAAGTCCCAAATCCAATATCAAATATCTTTTTTATCTTTTCCAAATCAAGAATGGTGCTATGTTGCACATATCAAATAAATTCTACCCCCATACCAAAAATCCATGTCTGTACCTATGAACCAAAGTATGGAACTAATTCAAGAAAGTTTGAATTAAAGTTTCATTGAAACATTCCATCGAACACATGGTGGGCACTGCCCGTGTTCTTCCTCCAATCGTTGAAACCAAAATCAAATCAATCGATTTGATGTTTCCCTCTTCGATTACTTGCTGCTACACTCACCACTCACCTCACTCACCCACCAGAGCACGAAAGAAACGTGCAACTTGGCCGCTGGGCCCGTAGCCGTCGACGGAAGCACGCCACCGCACTGCGCCGTGCCGGCGATGGAAGCGTGGCAAAGGAAGAGCCCCAGCTGGCCCCGCTCTGTGTCATCCCTCCCATCACCTCTCTCCGCACCCGTCAGGTAGGAGGAGACCGAGCGAGCAGCGCAGCAACGCCGTACCCCCTGTTGCCGTGTCGAAGCTCGCCGTGTCCCGGCCGCGCGAGGACGCCGACCCCGCTCTTCTCCATCACGGCACCCCAGCACGTGTGACTCGTCCCCGACGCTCTCCTGACAACTCTCAACTTCGCAGACAAGCCCACACCACCTCTGGAGCCCTGCAGCGACGCCAGCGATCCATCGCACGCCGCTGCCACGCCTTGGACGCCGAGCACCGCCGGGAGCGCACGCAACCGTTCCCACCTCGGGCAAGCGCTGCTAGCCTCCACGCAACCCCTCCTGCTCCCTAGTTTCCCAACACCTTAGACGCACACCCCACGGCAAGATCTCCCCCTCTCTGGAACCCTCCCCGCACCACGTCCACGACGAGCCGAGCTCGGCCTCAAATACCCACCGAGCCACGAACCACCTCTCCACTCCACACCCCTGCCTCTCACTCACTCCTCACTCCCTCTCATGCACCACAAGGAAGCCGGAGCCACCGCAGCAAGGTTGCTGCTGCCGTGATCTTCTCAGGGCGCCGCCGTGCCCGAGGAAGGCGTCGACCACGGACGCGCCGTGCTGCTCTCTCATTTCCCCCTCTCTGGCTTACATCTTGCTCTCCATTACCACCGCACCGTCATGCACCCTTTTTCCCTCTGTTCTTGCACAGACGTCTCGTGGAGAGCCCGCCGGAGTTGGAGCACGGCCGAGGCAAAGGAGGAGGTCGCCGCCGACGCCAGGAGCTTCCCCACCAAGCTCCGTTCACCTCCCTAGCTTCCCCACGACCTCCGCCGTCGAACGCCGCCCTCTCCACCGTCCCCAGGCCACCCAGGTAACCCCACTGGCCACCCTCGCCGTCGCCGAACACCGGCGCCACCAGGAAAAGGTCATCGACGTTGTCCTTGATCCCCAGCCGTAGGATTAGAAATCCACGGTTGCGTACCGTTTCGGTGGATGACACGCTGACGTGTGGACCCCACACGTCAGACTTTTAAACTTTTTCAGCGCGCGCACAGTTTTCCACTGAGTCACTGACTAGTAGACCCCACATGTCAGGATTTTCCACATTATCCAGAGGAGAGGAATTTCCTAATTCTTTTTTTCTCTGGAATTCCAGTACTGGTTTGAACTTTGAAATTCAATATCTCGAGTTCTATAAATCCAAATAAATCAGCCTCAACTGTTCTGGAAAGCTTATAAAATTCTTTAACTCACCAAAGTGGTCTCATCTCATTTAAATAAATAATAAAACTATATTACTAAAAATGCTCCAGAAGGTTTAAAACACCAAACCATTTGTTTCCGGAGTTATATAAATCCAAATAACTCGAAACCAATTTTGTAGCTGTGTATTAGGATCCTTTAGCTCCCCAAATTTTGGTAGAATTAATTGAGTAGTGTAAACTCCTTAGCTTTTGGTTGAACTTCAGTGCACCCTTCTGCACCAAACCAATTAGTGTGATTTAATAGTAGGTCAAATTAAACTAAAACCAATTTTGTTAGGTCACATTCAACCAAGGTTAGTTATCCCTAAAAGGATTTAAATTTTGGAGCAACCTAATTTGTTTGGTAGCTAAAACTTGATTAAGGTCCTTCTGAACTAAAACAAATGTGTAGGGAGTTTGGTAACTCCAAATGACCCCAATCCAATTGGGTGATCTTCTACACATCAGTAGCTATCCATAGAAATTTAGTTTGATTTTTTGTGAAAAACATATATTAAATGGTGAATTAATTGGTGTACAACTAGTTTCTGCCTTAGTTTGAAAACAATTAAATAAAGGTTAATTCAAATAAATTAAAACCCCCTTGTGTTGCTTGATGTGTGCAGTAGCTAATTATAGCATTTGTGATTGTACTGATGTGATGATGCTTGAGTTAGAGTAGTAATTGTTTGTCTTGCTTGTTCAACGTTTAGACGATACCGTTGACGGATTTATCGAAGAAGGAGGTTTTGTTGAACCAGAAGATCAGGACCAGCACCACCTTGCGGAGCAAGGCAAGCTACTTCACTGAGCTTGCATCTATATACATCTATTTTGATTTACCTGTGTTCCTTAAAGTAGCATAAACGATTTATGTGGTATTTGCCACGAAAGCAATGGTTTTGAAAACCCTTTTCCAAAATACAAGTATATTATTGAGACACCCGATATAGAGGTGTTAGTGGTATACAATGATTTCTAAATGAATTTGTTTTACTCCAAAGCCTTCTATGATAATCTTTTGGTGGGATTACGAACCACCCAAGTTTGATTTAAAGTATTTTGCTATGAAAATTGGAAATGATTGTGAAAACCTTTTCAAGAGTTATGAAAAACTATTTTGCCACTCTATGTAGAAATATCAGTTCGTTTATATAAAACTATAGGATGGGAAAATCCATTGTTTTTACAAAACTCCTTTGAAAATCCTTGGATGGATTTTGGTATGCCGAGATGTCAGTATGGAAGTGGAAAAAAATGTAGTATGGTGGTTTTTAAGAAAAATGCACATTGTGTCCTTGTACTATGACTACCAGCCGATAACCTGTGCGACCACATTTACCCACATATGGGCAAGGGCGTAGTCATATAATTTGCTCGTGTTAGTACTGGATGCCTCAATAACGAGGATAACCTCGTTCCATGAGGGGATGGTCTGAGGACCTACCCCTGACCTGGGTCCTCTTCATTGAAGTCTACCGGAAGCCGGTATGAACGGGTCGGAGGAAGAGGATTGAAGGGCTCCCTTGGGTCCGCCGGACAGAACTACGAGTCCTCACACTTAGTTTCTGAGGATTTGAGTGTCGATGGAAAGTGTCGTAGAGGCAGGGTCCTATACTAGCATGAGCAAAGGACAGACTATGGCCGGGAACTCAACTTCGCATACCTCTGGTATGGCGGGACGTGGCTGACACGATGAGTGACCGGATGGATGTGGGAAAAGCGTACTACCTCTGCAGAGGGTAAAACTATTCGAATAGCCGAGTCCTCATATGGACAGTTGGGAGGCTGTCCTAAGACCATGTGCAAGTTTTACAAAGTTTTGGGTTTGAAAGGAAAATGAGTGGAAATTGTTTTATGCAACTATACCGAGGGTATGGTATGAGGTTGCTGGTAAAATAAGTAACCATGAAGGGGTATGATCGGAAACCAGGAGGTTTCGGAGAAAGGGACAAGGTGGTGATTTTCGAGGAAAAAGTTTTAAAAGAGATTTCTTACCTTTTTAAACGAAGGTATATTTTCGGGAAAAAGGTTTAAAAAGACTTCTTACCTTTTTCAACAAAGATAGGTGAGAAAACTACTTTCCAAAAGGTTTTGTCTTCAACAGGATTACAAATCTACTCTTCCCTTTTTAAATAAAGATATAGTGATGTTTTTCTAAAAATAAAAGTCTTTAAAAAAAAACTAGTGCATGCTCCTGTTGGGGTAGTTTGCGAGTACAATCAATGTACTCATATTGGTTTCGTCCCTGGCTATTGTCTTAGCCAGATTTTAAAGAGGAGCAGGTGTTCACTGGCGTCTTTGCGAACTAGGGCGCTTCCCAGTCAGCTGCCTGTTGGGTTAAGGCGAGTGACTTGGGCTCCACGTGGTTTGGTGATTTCCGCTGCAAGCACCTGATGAAGCTGATCACTTCAATCACGTAAGTACATTTAATCGGTATTTATGGATGTCCCGTGATGCCAATTCAAGTTATGTGCAACAACAGACTGATCATGGGATTGTTGCAGGAAACATAACGAGTATCTCGGATAGCTAATCCGGGGCCCTCACAGACTTGGTATCAGAGCCATCCTGACTGTAACAGACCTTAGTTAGCATGGACGTTAGTTAGGAAAGAAAATATTTTGTTAAAAATATATTAATACCAAAAATATATCTTTATCTAGGGAAGTCCAAAAATGACTTCCACTCTTCTCATCTTCTCAAATATTTCCGAGTCTTACCCTCTATTTTAAGATTTTCCAAGAATTTTTCTACTCTCTTGTACCTGTTCAAAATACTTGACGATGAACCTAATTAGCTAGCACCTACAAGAAGAAACATCCATCTTAATACTCAACATTCAACATCAAGGTCATTGGTCTACAAATGCCAAGATCATCGATATCAACAAAGCAAGAGACTTCCGAAGACCTTTGCTCAACGTCAACAATTCTACTCAAGTTGCAACCTCGACAATCTCAGGATTCCAGCTGAAGCCTAAGGTGACAAAATGAAGGCTTCATCACCATGTTTACCCACGACCCATAGTAAAAACATATGATAGGAATTTTAGTTATACTACCCGACTACCACGAGTATTAGGCGTCCATCGTACTAAATGTACCTTGTGTGTTTATTGTTTGTTTGTGGTGTTCCCCTACAGTGAGTCAACGGATTTGACCCATCCCTGCCTAACCGGCATGGCCAGGCGTCGGTTCACAGTAGAGTACAGTAAGACTTGTCCCCACTACCTGAGAGACTCACCAGGTTCTTCCATAGAAAGGAGCCGACACAACCTAGCCTATATAAGGTCCCGTTCCATCTGCCATCTATACCCACCCTCACTCACCATCCATAGCAACCCAACTCTCCTGAGGCAGGAATCCCGTGTTCTTATCCTTTCTCCCGAGCCAAAGCCACCCAATGGCAAACCCCAGGGTCATTCTGGAAACCACTGCCGAAGATCATGGCGGGTTTCCATGATGCTTTGGAAGGCCGTCTGCCATTTTCTTGGTAACCCTGCTCGCCCCCGATATGTGGTGTTCGAGAACTCCCTCTCGTCTGCCGGGAGTGAATTCCAAGCCGACGTGCACCTTAACTCGTGTCCGTTGGGCACAAGTCAGGCCTACTTGATTCATGGAAGGAGCATGCCCACCCTAGATCAAGCCCTCCAGGTAGCAGCCTGGGAAGGCCTTGTCCGTCTCCGGTACTCGGAACCGGCGATGGCGCAGAGTCGGGCTTTTCACCTTCTTCCCGTCACTCCTCCGCTTGGAGAGGAGCCTGCTCAAATTCCCATTGAAAGAGAAGTCGATCCTGCCGTAATCACCCTGGTCACCTATGGAGCCTCCATGACAAGACTCCTCCATTCCCTATGGCGGAACTCATAATCACAAGGCGCCACCTTGGTCGAGCCCACCTGGAACTGAGTCGAGCAAGGAACCCACCCACTTTCAATCATGTGCAAGCTCAGGAGTCAGGACAACCCCAGATGATTTGCTGGACCACAGCCTTGATGCATCTGTAGCCCAAGTCCTAGCCCGAGCTCAGCAGCAACCCCAAGAGCAAGGTGTAATCCTCGAAGGCGTACCTGTAGTTCCCCACCCCGTGGAAGATGGAGACGTGGACACCACCCTTCGTCTCGCCCACGCTCCACCGACCACCAGAGGCCGTCAAGCGGAGTAGAACCTCTGTTTAGTTAGCCTGAGTGACGCTTGTATGTTGGTAGGTAAGAAGTAGGAGGATGGTTGTTTGTTGTTTGTTTTTCTCGTGTTTCTTGTAATGCAAGTTTGTTGTCTGTTCCCCGGTTGATGTCAAATCAGCCCGAAATAAAAACTTGGTGTTCTTATCATCTTGTTAACCACTTGGTTGACACCTGATGGAATGGCATGCTCTTTCTTCAGTAAAGGTTTTAAAAGAAACAACAGATCACTTAAACCAGGAACCGTATATGTGACCCCAGACGCATATACCTCCCCCTGTGAATTAATGCAAACTTTGAATGGGACTATTTTGTAGTATGCAAATTATTTTGTGTGTGGTTTCCTACATGCCTTCATCACAAGGTTCCTCACCCAATATGAACCTTGTGCATCCCGCATGTTAAAGAAAGGGCCCGAGCCCTCCACGAGATGTAACCCTCGCAAGCCGTAGAATGCTTGCTGGGAGTCAATGCTCGCTGGAACACAGAAGGACTTCTTGTAGGGTGTTTTTAGTTGTTGTGTTCAACCTATATGGTTGAAATGTTATGCTACCACTGCAAATGGTTGGTACCATATAATGCAGTGTTATATCCTAAAAATATATTTTCTCACTAAAACAAGATTATTCTAGTACCTCTACTTCCTATCTGTGCTGCAAGACCAGAGTTGTGGCAACCAAGAAAAATTTCGAAGATGCAAATCTTGTCCCAGTTCATCAGCGAAGACAAGATCAGTACAACCACGGAGTTCAGTACAGAAGCGAGGATTTCAGAAAAACCAAGGATACAAATTCTACTCCTAAGAACACTGCCAGTACTCAGCACGGATGCAACGGCACCCCAGAGATTCCTACTCCCCCTCGAGCTCCAGAACGCCACCAGAGGAGGAGCCTGGCTCATCCGAAGCCAAATCGCGAATCGCGCGACGGCGACAGACGACTCGAGCAGCCGGCTCACCTCCAGCCGGAAGAATAGCCACCTCAGCCATCGGCGGAACAGCTGGTTCCTCCACCACAGCCCGCTCCACCGCCGCCGCAAGCTCCTCCACCGCAGCTGGCCCCTCCGCCGCATCTGGCTCCTCCGGCGCCGCTTGCGCCACCGTCGCAGCACCAGCCCCAGCGCCAGACCACAGATTGCACAAGGCCACGGCTAGGAGGACCACTGCCATAAACAGCATGGTATACACCATCGAAATCAAGAACACGAAGAGCACGAAGATGATGAAGCCCTCGATGAAGCCCGCATCCTCCATCATATCGACATAGGCTCTGAAGAAATCACTAGTGAAGCCCATGGTGATGATGCGATAGGAGAAATGTTTTCGAAGGCTACTAATTTATAACCAGAGCTCGGATGCCGCTCCTCGACACCGCTTTGCGAGGGAAAGAAGAGGAATCCCGAGCAGTACTCGCCTTAATGGCGCGAAACCATCTAGGCGTCGTGTCCCAAAGCCGTGTCTGCCGCTGCATTAACGGACCGCACGCGCAGCAGTGCCGCAGAGGAGTGCTTCGCGCACTAAGAGCTGGACAAGTACGAAGCCAAGGTGAGCAAGGAGGAAGAAGCGGAGGAAGGGAAGGAGAGACTGCCAGGTGGACCTCGGTCCCACACGTCTTTGAGTAAGCGGTTGAACCTCGTGTCCTTCTATCCTTTATTCTAAACCGTATTCCCCACTCCTTTGAAATAGAAATCCCTCTGAATAATCCAACCCCCACTGTATATTTGAGCCAGTTATTGGTGGCACAGATATTTTGGTATAAAAGAACCCCTGCTTTTCCCCAAAAACCCGTGCCCTCGTACTCTCCTGTACCCCCGGGCAAATCTCGAGGACGAGATTTATTTTAAGGGGGGAAGGATCTGTAACATCCCAAATTCTGGAAACCAGATTAACTTAGTTTTACTAGACCCCAAATTTCAGAACCAACAAAAACTGTTGAAATGTTTTGCTGATGATTGTGTTTTCCTTCCCGTTGCTATGCTTGGACTGGTGTGACTTGTTGTTTGGGTTGTTTGACTAGCAAATCCAAGACCCAACCAATATAAAAATATATTCAACTTGGTGATCATGTCATGACAAGAACAAAATATTCCATATATCTTCTCTACTCTTATTTGGACCAACTTATTTTCAACGGTTGTTTTGTGTATCCACAACCAAAATACCTATTCTTGAAAATAAAAGTATTTCCAAAATTATGTGTTTCCAAAAGTATGGAGATCTATATCTTGATATTTCCCTTGTGTTGGCAGCTCTTATTTCAACTCATATTTTCATTTCCTTGGAAAACAATAAAGGTGGGAATTATGTGGCCCATATATTTAGCAACCCTCTTTGGAAAAATATCAAAATAGGGAATTGAGTTTTTCCCACCTTACTCTTGTCAGGAGGACACTGGATCACCACCCCACCACTTGTCTAAGTGATAAAAACTTGGTTGAAATTATAATTGATTGTCTAGTGTTGGTTGTTATTTCCTGCCAACTTGTTGCTGGTGTGGTTAATTATTCAAGTATGCTTGAAAACTTTAGAACACCCCCCTGACAACAATTTGGGAGGGGACTTGATTGTTCACACACTCCCCATAAAAACACTAACTAGAAGAAAAATGTCTTATTTAAATTTCTCTCCCTGTCTACATCTTTATTTTGCTATGACAATTATTTTATTTTATAAGATCCTGGAATGAGATGCAATAATAACCATCTCATTATCATATTACCCCTTTCCTCAAAATGTCTAATTACAAAGATATTTTCAATTTGTCAAATTCCAAGATCCCTTCTTTAATCTTTAGGGGTTATTAGGATTATGACACAAAAATATTTCACAGAAACTATTTCTTTTCAAACAAAATTTCAGTAGAATGGTAGTAGGATCATTTCCACTTAATTCCTGTAATTTACCTCTCCCAATTAAAATATTTCCAAAAGTCCCAAATCCAATATCAAATATCTTTTTTATCTTTTCCAAATCAAGAATGGTGCTATGTTGCACATATCAAATAAATTCTACCCCCATACCAAAAATCCATGTCTGTACCTATGAACCAAAGTATGGAACTAATTCAAGAAAGTTTGAATTAAAGTTTCATTGAAACATTCCATCGAACACATGGTGGGCACTGCCCGTGTTCTTCCTCCAATCGTTGAAACCAAAATCAAATCAATCGATTTGATGTTTCCCTCTTCGATTACTTGCTGCTACACTCACCACTCACCTCACTCACCCACCAGAGCACGGAAGAAACGTGCAACTTGGCCGCTGGGCCCGTAGCCGTCGACGGAAGCACGCCACCGCACTGCGCCGTGCCGGCGATGGAAGCGTGGCAAAGGAAGAGCCCCAGCTGGCCCCGCTCTGTGTCATCCCTCCCATCACCTCTCTCCGCACCCGTCAGGTAGGAGGAGACCGAGCGAGCAGCGCAGCAACGCCGTACCCCCTGTTGCCGTGTCGAAGCTCGCCGTGTCCCGGCCGCGCGAGGACGCCGACCCCGCTCTTCTCCATCACGGCACCCCAGCACGTGTGACTCGTCCCCGACGCTCTCCTGACAACTCTCAACTTCGCAGACAAGCCCACACCACCTCTGGAGCCCTGCAGCGACGCCAGCGATCCATCGCACGCCGCTGCCACGCCTTGGACGCCGAGCACCGCCGGGAGCGCACGCAACCGTTCCCACCTCGGGCAAGCGCTGCTAGCCTCCACGCAACCCCTCCTGCTCCCTAGTTTCCCAACACCTTAGACGCACACCCCACGACAAGATCTCCCCTCTCTGGAACCCTCCCCGCACCACGTCCACGACGAGCCGAGCTCGGCCTCAAATACCCACCGAGCCACGAACCACCTCTCCACTCCACACCCCTGCCTCTCACTCACTCCTCACTCCCTCTCATGCACCACAAGGAAGCCGGAGCCACCGCAGCAAGGTTGCTGCTGCCGTGATCTTCTCAGGGCGCCGCCGTGCCCGAGGAAGGCGTCGACCACGGACGCGCCGTGCTGCTCTCTCATTTCCCCCTCTCTGGCTTACATCTTGCTCTCCATTACCACCGCACCCTCATGCACCCTTTTTCCCTCTGTTCTTGCACAGACGTCTCGTGGAGAGCCCGCCGGAGTTGGAGCACGGCCGAGGCAAAGGAGAGGTCGCCGCCGACGCCAGGAGCTTCCCCACCAAGCTCCGTTCACCTCCCTAGCTTCCCCACGACCTCCGCCGTTGAACGCGCCCTCTCCACCATCCCCAGGCCACCCAGGTAACCCCACTGGCCACCCTCGCCGTCGCCGGAACACCGGCGCCGCCAGGAAAAGGTCATCGACGTTGTCCTTGATCCCCAGCCGTAGGATTAGAAATCCACGGTTGCGTACCGTTTCGGTGGATGACACGCTGACGTGTGGACCCCACACATCAGACTTTTAAACTTTTTCAGCGCGCGCACAGTTTTCCACTGAGTCACTGACTAGTAGACCCCACATGTCAGGATTTTCCACATTATCCAGAGGAGAGGAATTTCCTAATTCTTTTTTTCTCTGGAATTCCAGTACTGGTTTGAACTTTGAAATTCAATATCTCGAGTTCTATAAATCCAAATAAATCAGCCTCAACTGTTCTGGAAAGCTTATAAAATTCTTTAACTCACCAAAGTGGTCTCATCTCATTTAAATAAATAATAAAACTATATTACTAAAAATGCTCCAGAAGGTTTAAAACACCAAACCATTTGTTTCCGGAGTTATATAAATCCAAAAACTCGAAACCAATTTTGTAGCTGTGTATTAGGATCCTTTAGCTCCCCAAATTTTGGTAGAATTAATTGAGTAGTGTAAACTCCTTAGCTTTTGGTTGAACTTCAGTGCACCCTTCTGCACCAAACCAATTAGTGTGATTTAATAGTAGGTCAAATTAAACTAAAACCAATTTTGTTAGGTCACATTCAACCAAGGTTAGTTATCCCTAAAAGGATTTAAATTTTGGAGCAACCTAATTTGTTTGGTAGCTAAAACTTGATTAAGGTCCTTCTGAACTAAAACAAATGTGTAGGGAGTTTGGTAACTCCAAATGACCCCAATCCAATTGGGTGATCTTCTACACATCAGTAGCTATCCATAGAAATTTAGTTTGATTTTTTGTGAAAAACATATATTAAATGGTGAATTAATTGGTGTACAACTAGTTTCTGCCTTAGTTTGAAAACAATTAAATAAAGGTTAATTCAAATAAATTAAAACCCCCTTGTGTTGCTTGATGTGTGCAGTAGCTAATTATAGCATTTGTGATTGTACTGATGTGATGATGCTTGAGTTAGAGTAGTAATTGTTTGTCTTGCTTGTTCAACGTTTAGACGATACCGTTGACGGATTTATCGAAGAAGGAGGTTTTGTTGAACCAGAAGATCAGGACCAGCACCACCTTGCGGAGCAAGGCAAGCTACTTCACTGAGCTTGCATCTATATACATCTATTTTGATTTACCTGTGTTCCTTAAAGTAGCATAAACGATTTATGTGGTATTTGCCACGAAAGCAATGGTTTTGAAAACCCTTTTCCAAAATACAAGTATATTATTGAGACACCCGATATAGAGGTGTTAGTGGTATACAATGATTTCTAAATGAATTTGTTTACTCCAAAGCCTTCTATGATAATCTTTTGGTGGGATTACGAACCACCCAAGTTTGATTTAAAGTATTTTGCTATGAAAATTGGAAATGATTGTGAAAACCTTTTCAAAGTTATGAAAAACTATTTTGCCACTCTATGTAGAAATATCAGTTCGTTTATATAAAACTATAGGATGGGAAAATCCATTGTTTTTACAAAACTCCTTTGAAAATCCTTGGATGGATTTTGGTATGCCGAGATGTCAGTATGGAAGTGGAAAAAAATGTAGTATGGTGGTTTTTAAGAAAAATGCACATTGTGTCCTTGTACTATGACTACCAGCCGATAACCTGTGCGACCACATTTACCCACATATGGGCAAGGGCGTAGTCATATAATTTGCTCGTGTTAGTACTGGATGCCTCAATAACGAGGATAACCTCGTTCCATGAGGGGATGGTCTGAGGACCTACCCCTGACCTGGGTCCTCTTCATTGAAGTCTACCGGAAGCCGGTATGAACGGGTCGGAGGAAGAGGATTGAAGGGCTCCCTTGGGTCCGCCGGACAGAACTACGAGTCCTCACACTTAGTTTCTGAGGATTTGAGTGTCGATGGAAAGTGTCGTAGAGGCAGGGTCCTATACTAGCATGAGCAAAGGACAGACTATGGCCGGGAACTCAACTTCGCATACCTCTGGTATGGCGGGACGTGGCTGACACGATGAGTGACCGGATGGATGTGGGAAAAGCGTACTACCTCTGCAGAGGGTAAAACTATTCGAATAGCCGAGTCCTCAGATATGGACAGTTGGGAGGCTGTCCTAAGACCATGTGCAAGTTTTACAAAGTTTTGGGTTTGAAAGGAAAATGAGTGGAAATTGTTTTATGCAACTATACCGAGGGTATGGTATGAGGTTGCTGGTAAAATAAGTAACCATGAAGGGGTATGATCGGAAACCAGGAGGTTTCGGAGAAAGGGACAAGGTGGTGATTTTCGAGGAAAAAGTTTTAAAAGAGATTTCTTACCTTTTTAAACGAAGGTATATTTTCGGGATAAAGGTTTAAAAAGACTTCTTACCTTTTTCAACAAAGATAGGTGAGAAAACTACTTTCCAAAAAGGTTTTGTCTTCAACAGGATTACAAATCTACTCTTCCCTTTTTAAATAAAGATATAGTGATGTTTTTCTAAAAATAAAAGTCTTTAAAAAAAACTAGTGCGTGCTCCTGTTGGGGTAGTTTGCGAGTACAATCAGATGTACTCATATTGGTTTCGTCCCTGGCTATTGTCTTAGCCAGATTTTAAAGAGGAGCAGGTGTTCACTGGCGTCTTTGCGAACTAGGGCGCTTCCCAGTCAGCTGCCTGTTGGGTTAAGGCGAGTGACTTGGGCTCCACGTGGTTTGGTGATTTCTGCTGCAAGCACCGGATGAAGCTGATCACTTCAATCACGTAAGTACATTTAATCGGTATTTATGGATGTCCCGTGATGCCAATTCAAGTTATGTGCAACAACAGACTGATCATGGGATTGTTGCAGGAAACATAACGAGTATCTCGGATAGCTAATCCGGGGCCCTCACAACAAGTCCCTTCTCAGTCTTGCCAAACTTTAAACATGCATCACTACTTCCACGTAGGTACCTGAAAACCCACTGAACAGTTTTCCAATGCTCCTTACCAGGATTAGCCATATATCTACTAACCAGACTCATAGCATATGATAAATCTGGACGAGAACAAACCATGGCATACATTAAAGAACCAACAGCACTAGAGTATGGAACTTTGGACATGTACTCAACATCTTCAACTGAACTAGGACATTGTGAAGATGACAACTTAAAGTGCGGAGCAATTGGAGTACTAACTGATTTAGAATCATGCATGTTGAAACGATGAAGAACCTTCTTAATATAATTTTGCTGACTAAGAAATAACACACCAGATTTTCTGTCTCTAGTAATTTCCATACCGAGAATTTTCTTAGCAGCTCCAAGATCCTTCGTCTCAAATTCACTACTCAATTGTTTCTTCAAGGTAGTGATTTCCTTCATGCTCTTGGCAGCAATCAACATATCATCAACATATAATAACAAGTATATAGGCGATTCATCAACAAACTTAATGTACACGCAGCTGTCATATTCAGACCTCTTAAAACCACGTGACATCATAAAAGAATCAAACCTTTTATACCATTGTCGAGGAGACTGTTTCAAACTGTAAAGGGACTTCTTTAGCTTGCACACGAAATCCTCCTTACTAGGCACTATGAACCCTTCTGGCTGGTCCATGTATATCTCCTCCGCAAGTTCTCCATGCAAAAACGCAGTCTTTACATCTAACTGCTCAAGCTCAAGATTACGCATAGCAACAATACTAAAGAATGTGCGAATGGAACTATGCTTAACAACTGGGGAGAACACATCAAGTCAATTCCAGGTATCTGACTAAATCCTTTCGCAACTAACCTTGCCTTGAATCTTGCGGGTTCAGTAGGCGTGAGACCTTCATTTTTCTTGAAGATCCACTTGCAACGCACGGCCTTTTTCTGCTTGGGCAGACGCACAACTTCCCATGTGCCATTTTTCTCAAGTGACTGCATCTCTTCTTGCATTGCGGATATCCACTTTACGCGGTCACTGGAGCCAATTGCCTCCGTATAAGTGGAAGGCTCATGTTCGTTCTCCACCTGTTCTGCACAACTCAGAGCATAATTAACAATGTTACACTCTTCAATTAAACGGGTAGGTCGAACAATATTTCTCCTTGGCCGATCAACAGCAATGGATGGTTGCTGTATAACAGGAGGTGAGGGTGGCACAATTTCCTCCTCATCAATTTCAGGTTCCTCCTCATTAATTTCAGTTTGCTCCTTATTCAGGTGCTCCACCTGCACACGAACCTGTGGTTCTTCCTCAACAGCAAAATCTGGCACAATATCAGTAGACAAGCTATCCCAATACATGACAGATTCATTAAAAACAACACTCCTGCTCATGAATGCCTTCTTAGTTTCAGGGTTCCACAACTTATATCCTTTTACTCCAGAACCATAACCAAGAAATAAACACTTAATAGCTCTAGGCTCTAACTTTCCATTATCAACATGAGCATAGGCAGTGCAACCGAAAACTTTCAGTTGTGAATAATCAGCTGTCTCACCAGACCATACCTCAATAGGAGTCTTCTTGTCAAGAGGGATGGATGGTGACCTGTTTATCAAGTAGCAGGCGGTGTTGGCAGCCTCAGCCCAAAAACGCTTGTTCATGCGAGCGTTGGACAACATGCAGCGAGCCTTGGAGATGATCGTCCTGTTCATCCGCTCAGCTACACCATTTTGCTGAGGCGTGTACGGGATGGTGTGATGCCTGACAATGCCTTCCTGCGCACAATAATCATCAAAGTCATGCGAACAAAATTCGCCACCATTGTCAGTACGAAGCAATTTCACCTTCCTCTCAGTTTGCCTTTCAATCATAACTTTCCACTCTTTAAAAGCAGCAAAAGTAGCATCTTTAGTTTTCAGGAAATAAGGCCAAACCTTTCTAGAGTAATCATCAATGATAGTAAGCATATACCGAGCACCACCATAAGAGGGCTTACGTGACGGCCCCCATAAATCAGCATGTACATAATCAAGTGTACCTTTCGTGGTATGAACGGAAGCATTGAATTTAACTCGTTTGTGCTTACCAAAAACGCAGTGCTCACAGAACGGCAACTTACTCATATTGCAGTCCTTCAGAAGTTCTCTCTTGACCAATTCTGCCATCCCCAGTTCACTCATATGTCCAAGTCTCATGTGCCAAAGGTTAGTTTTACTTGGATCATCTTTAGTAACAGCAGCAAAAGTACTAGGCAGAGTGCTACCTCTAAGAACATATAACTTGGCAGAATTCATATCACCTATCATGACAATAAGTGAACCTTTAGATACCTTTAGGCGTTTATCCCCTCCGGTATACTTGTACCCGTCACAGTCAAGGGTACTGAGAGAAACCAAGTTTCTCGCCATGGTTGGTATGTGTTTTACTCCATCCAACGTGCGTGTCATGCCATCATGCGTCTTGATCTGTACAGAACCGACGCCAGCAATGTAACATTTGTTATCGTTGCCCACACGCACGAAATCTCCTGCCTGCACAGACTCATAAGAACTGAACCAGTCTTTGTTACAGCAAATATGAAAGGAACATGCAGTATCAAGGATCCATTCATCAGCATGAGTAACACACGCAGAAAACACAGCTAGACAATCACCATCAGAACTTTCACCAGCAACCACATCAGCCTCAGCAGCAACAACATCAGCCTTACCATTACCGTCAGTTTTCTTCGGTTGGTAGGTACCGTTCCTCCTCTCCTTGTTCTGCACTTTCCAACAATCCTCAATAGTATGATTAGTTTTCTTACAGTACCTGCAGAACTTATCTCGTCCCTTGGACTTTGAACTGCCTCTGTTGTCCTTGCTCTTGTCTCTGTTGTAGTTGTTGTAGTTGTTGTCTCGCTGTTCAGTCCTGCCTCAAACCTGCAACGCATCGCCGCCTTTGGAGGACGACGTGTCAGACTGCACCATACTCTTCATCTTTTCCCTTGTTTGCAGGGCCTCATAAACTTCCGCCAGGGTTAGTGTATCACGGCTTAAGAGTATAGTATCTCGCATATTTGTAAAGGAACTAGGCAGCGAACATAGCAATAGAAGAGCTAAATCTTCATCTTCATATTTTACCTCCATCGACGCTAGGTCGGCCACGATCTCCTTGAAGATCGACAAGTGATTCATCACCAAACCACCTTCTTGCATCTTGTGCGTAAACAACTTCATCTTCACGTGCATCTTGCTGGTTAGATCCTTTGACATGCAGATCGATTCCAGCTTGAGCCACAAAGCTGCGGCGGATTTCTCCTGCAGCACCTCTTGCAAGATATCATTAGATAGATGAAGCTGAATTAATGACCAAGCCTTACGATCCTTGCGTTTCTCATCCGGAGTCCAGTCCTTTCGGCCTTCTCTCCGAACGCATCTAGCGCCTCATCAAGATCCGATGCTTGTGAGAGGATCGCTCGCATCTTCACTTGCCACAACGAAAATCTTGTTTTGTAGTCCAGCAACGGCAGATCAAACTTCATCGATCCCATCGCAAAACCCTAAGCTGCAAAACCTGGGCTCTGATACCACTTGTTACACGCAATAAGAAATCAACGATGAAGTTAAGCAAGATCAAACCAACGGGGACACGAGATTTTAACGTGGAAAAACCCCTCCGACAATGGAGAGGAAAAAACCACGGGCGCCAGCCAGCAATATTTCACTATTTCGGGTGAGGTTACAACGCCGGTGATTTACAATATGTGGCTTATCCCAAACCGGCGGCTTACATGATGTATTTATAGGAGTCCTGACCTAACCTAGGTCGGTAACGTGATCTCCAAGTCGAGTACAACTCGAACCATACATAACTCGTACCGTACCGCACATAACTCCAAGTCGAGTACAACTCCAAGTCGAGTACAACTCGAACCGTACATAACTCCGGGGCGCTTCGCTCTCCTTCGTCACAAGCTGGCCTTTATCAGTATATATGAATTTGGATCATCACAAAATAACAGTAACAGAATGGAGAGGTATTTGATTAAGAAATCCACAAATGTCGAGGCTCCTGCAAATGCCAACACCACCACCAAGAGTTCAAGTGGAAATGCAGCAAAAGCTTGTACCGAGTAATTCAGCCGTGCCTCAACTAATTGATTTTTTTTTACAGGATCCGATTCATATAAAGGAAGCTCAGCACAAATTACAAGCAGGTCCAGCAGGAACCATGAATTACAAAGAGAACCCCAGCAACTTGCACTAAACACCCTGAGCAACCTGAAAGAGCACAACCGGATCCACCCCATTCCCAAAACCTAATCCTCACCGGAGACGCCGTACCACCATTGCCGGGAAAGCGAGCACCTCCACAAGTTGTAGTCGACTGCAAATCCGGCCGCCGCTCCGCGACGGACACCCAGCTCGATGAAAGCATACAGCCATAGCGCTTGCTTGCCCAATCCACCCATCTTCCCGCCACGCCCACTCCCCAGTGATCCACCTCCCTCGCCGCCACGGCCGGCCGAAGCAAAAACACCGGAGAAACCCACCACCACCAGCACCAAACACGGGACGCCAACAAAAGGCAACGCTCAGTACCTGACGCCGCAGATCTCCACCATGGAGCTCGAAGAAGCAGCAGGACCTCGCACTCCGACGACGCGTCCACCTCGTCATCAGGAAAGCCGCCACGCTCCCACATCGAAGCAGCCCTCTCCTTCTCCCCCTCGCCACCGAGGCCGGCCAGGAACCGAAGAGGAAGCCGCAGATCTAGGAGCCAGAAGTACTTATTGAAGAGGATAGCCGCGAACTCGCCTCCACGCATCTTCCACCTTGGAAGCCTGACGGAGATCAGATCCACAGTGAGCTCGATGCCGTACTCGAGCGCCGAAGCTGCACACCTCCAGAAGAAAGAAGACGGGACATCCGCCACGAGACGCAACACAGCAGAAACAAGAGAACCTAATCTACTCCCTAGACTACGCTGTACAGCCCGCGCTCCACTCTCTCCACCACGCCGGACGGCAGCGCCGCCGGTGAGGCGAGCCGAGCGAGCCGGGGAGCCCGAGGCGACTTTCAAGGAGGAGACGGAGAGGACGAGAGGATAAGGGAGAGGAGGGAAAAGTGTCGTTCTCAACTAATTGATTTGACACAATGGGAGGAATGAAGTGTAATGTTTTAACATCTTAGACCTTTACTCTATATATTTACTGCTTCCATTATAATTCTCGTGTCTAATCATGTGTTTCTCGTTCACAGGTAACCACATCTATTTTAAAGATAAGTATTCTCTTTTGCAGCATATGAACTATTGGGATCGGAAGTCTTTTTTATCTAAAAAAGGTTTGTTCACTTCGGTGATAAAGTTTTGAGAAATAAAATTCAAAAATAATTTTTGGTTAAGCCTTATCTGTTGTATTACTACTGGATGAATTACTTCTGAGACAATATATGTGTATATATAACAAATTGGACGATTATAAGTAAATGTGAGACGTGGACGATAGTTTTCCTATACATTAGGCCCCAGTCAGTTTTTCTCCTGGGTCCGCCCCTGTCTGGAACTGATTGGGACATTGGCATATCGGCTTGATCTTCCAGAAGGGAGCAAGAGACACCATGTATTGATGTATTGCATGCTTCCCTGTCCTGACCACACACTAGTCTTTACCTCATTGCCTAATCCGCTAGAACTTGATTAATTAGCTGATTTGGAACCGGATCGCCTGGTGAAGAAAGGTAACTCTGCTCAGCCAACGGTACCGTGCCGATAATGACCTGATGGTGAATAGTGTGCCCTGAGTGGTCTATTTGAATTGTTGCTGTATTTATTTTAGTACGTAAAACACTAGATATCCATGACAATATGTAGGAATAAGTAGGCAATTGGTGGACTGGTGGTAACTAAGCAAGGAACTGTACCACCAAAAACATGTGTGTGAAATTTAGATTCTGGATCTTCGCGAGGTGGTTGCATGATTCATTAGGACGTACGTCGTCGTATCATGGCCGGGTTTGATTGTGCCACCAACACTAAGCTACTGATTGCAGAAATCGAAGTTATTGGGCAACCACCAAGCTGTTGATGAAGCTAGCATGCATGTACTTTTGAAGGAAGGCGACGATTTGGCTCATAGGTGCATCTGCACCTATTACGTAAAAAAAATTAGTTTTTTCTCAAAATGTCAAAAAATTACAGAAAAAAATTCGGATGTGCATTAGAATATTATGTGTTAGCACAAAAAATGGCGTGGTGAATTTTTTTTTATGACCTGTGCAAAAAAGACAAAAAAATGACCCGTATAAAAACATTTTGGTGCGTCCAGATTTGTCTTTTTTGCATAGGTCACAAAAAATATTTTTTCTTCACGTAACTTCGTGTGCTAACATAAAATGTCTTGACATATATGCGAAATTTTTACTTTGAATTTTTTGACATTTTCAAAATTGTTTTTTGGGTAGTGGGTGCATCTGCACCTACTACCCCAAGTGGATTTCCGCACATAAGGATCTTATTAGGATATCACACCCTCGATCGCGTTACATACACAACCATTTTTTATATATACTTTACAGCGATATCGTATCAACTTACAAATGCCACAAGGTGAAAAAAAAACAGAAACCTGAGCAGGAATGAATGATAGAGAAAGTAAATTGCACAAAACCAGCACTTTTGAGGCAGTGGTTCAGAATTTTCTGAACAAAACCACGACCTTTGCGGCTTTGAATTGCACAATTTTCATGTCAACTGGCCAATTCCTGTGTGAGTTTACCGGTGTAGAAGAAGCAGAGGCAACGACCTGTCTAGATGATATCTCTTGTACTATAGACTGGATCTGAAAATTGACCGCGTGACATAGTAGGAGCAATTCAGAGAGAATTTGCAAAGCTGTCAAGAACTGTTGGCATTTACCAGCAAATCAAGACGCCATGAGAGGCTGCTAAGTGAGTGGAGAATCACAAAAGTCATAAGGGAGTAAATAAAGCAGCACACGAGTTAACAACTCATGTCCATACGTATCAAGAGTTCATGACCAATGAGTCTGGATGTTTAGAGTGCCTGATTCCATATCATCGTGGCATCAATGGCATCAATGGCATCCGATGCTTGTCGGCTTTACTCTACACTAATTGCTCAACTCTATTTATTTTCCATCTAACCAAGCGGCTTCTGCAGCAAGCTTCTGTGGGTGCACACTTCACCTATAACTACAGCTAGCAGATTAGTTATGAGCGGGGACGTGGAGATGTTGACAAGGGAGTTGATCTTTGGAGAAGAAGGGAAACGTGCCGCTGCTAGAGCCAGTGAGCTCTCGGTTTCTTCTTGACAGGCTATGGGCGTGGGTGGTTCTTCGTTTGAAAATTTAGCTCAAATGGTACGTGAGGTCAGTGGGACTGCTCACACTAATTAAGAGAGAGTAGTCATTGTCACTGATAATTGTTGATTGGTACTACGTAAATTAAGTCGTCTTGGTAGTATCTGTGGGTCAGCATTTGGTTTAGTCAACTTATGGTTGATGTTTGGAACTTCTTATTATCTTAGAATCTATCAATAATAAAGCTAGTTGCCCCCACTTGATTTCGAAGAAGGGAAAAAATAATTACAGAACCAGATATCAAATTAAAAAAATACAACAACTTTCATGTTCTTGGTAGTATGGAACTTGGCAAATGAACATTTGCAAACCTAGAATTACATGCCCCTACTGAAATACATCCATGAAATTTTGTAAGCCTAGCCACGCAACTTTGAATTTCTTGCAATCTTACGCCTGAAATACATTCATGTACTTTTTGGTCAAAATCAAACTTTACAATTTTTAATTAAGTTCTACCGAATTTCAGGCGTTTTGTCGTGTGCATGACATTGTCAAAGCTTCCGTACACCAGCGACTTTTCCTAGATTTTGTCGGTTGATCGATAATCGAGTTTGGAGCCGTCATTAATTATTCTAGCTTGCTGCTAGTAACTATAACTATAATCGAGTTTTGAACTAGAGTTTGTTTAAAACTGCGACATTCAGCTACTACTAGTCACTATAATCATTATAAGCAAAAAAAAAAAAAAAATCAATATCCTTGATTGTTGGTGGCATGAAAAGTCATGGTAGAAATATATATTTTGGTTACCTTCCTTACCACCATACACATACTTATTCTTCCACACTGTAATTGATATCTATTATCGCGTTACATACAAAGTAATACTACAACAGAAATTGAAACACATTGCAAAAACTAGCGAAAGTATTTTTTTCTTTCGAGGAAACGCATCTGGTCCTAGATTTGTTTTAGGGTAACACCTTGTCCTATATATTATTTGGGTTTCTAAGCGGTACTTAGTTTCTAACTGCTTACTATGTTAATTTGTCTAACATCCTTTGAAATGATTTTGCGGGACTCATATTATTGCAGGTTCATACACTACCACAGAAAGGCCTTTCTGTGGCGCACGTTTTTTACTTTCTGTGGCGCACCTGGAGGATTTCTGGGTGCGCCACAGAATTCTCGCCACAAAAATTATTTCTGTGGCGCACCCAGGGCGTGCGCCACAGAAAGTTCAACTTTCTGTGGCGCACCCAGCGCGGTGCGCCACAGAAAGAGGTCGGCAGCACCCTATACAGAGGAATTCTGTGGCGCACTGTTTGTTGGTGCGCCACAGAAAGTGGTGCGCCACAAAAACAAAAGCGTGCGCCACAGAAATATGAAACAGAAATACCGGTATTTTTTCGTTTTGCTGTACAAATACAGGATTTATACAGGTTTATACAGAAATACAGGTATATTTGACAGGTATATAAACAGACAAACACATTAATCAATATGTCATCACATATATTACTTAGTGCCCGATCGAGATACATATATACACATAGTCACAAAAGAGCCGAATGTTTCATCATTTCACACTACACATTACAAATCAAGTGTTCGCCGCCTAACTATAATCAAATGTAGTACACATCGGCGATGATGGTGAGCAAGAGCGCGCGGGAGCATGCATGGATCATGGAGTCCTCTTCTTGAGCGGCGCCGGGAACGGTTGATAGCCTTCTTTCGTCTTCCACTCCCTGGTGTCATTCTGTGCCTCTAGTCGTTCTTCGATATCCCTCTGACACAACCCTGAAGATGGATTGGGATATATATTGGTTAGTGATATAAATAGAGTATAATTTATTCGTCTAAGTAGAGAGGCAAGACAATCAATCAATTGTCATGGTTGGAAATCATATGGCTATCCTATTTGGGTTTCATAGCATAGCATATATATAATATATAACCCTACACATGCACTTCTATAATACCTCTGGGGTAGTGGTAGGACCCTGATTTGTGAATGACATCTCGAGGATTATCGTTGACAACTGCAGCCGGATGCGATGGAAGTCTGTTCTGTAATCAGCATCGGTGAGAGAATCCGCCATTTTGGTGTATTCTGCGAGACCAGATGGAATCTTCATTTTCTCGAAATCCCGGACAATCGCTTTAAGATGATGGAGGGCGTAGTAGGCCTCCTTCACGCTGCCATCCAGTTGCTTGATGCAATGGAAGCCGGTCCCATGCTGGAACTTGTGTGTGTTTTCGTCCGTGTAGAATTCCGACTTCTTATGGAAGGGGCCGCCCTTTTGCGCATAGGCCTCGAGAGCGTCATCGAGAACACCCTTTATTCTGGTGTATCGTCTCGGCGTGGATTTATTCCCCGAGTCCAAATAAGTGGCAATGGACCACCTCGGGGATACGTAGATGAGTGCGCAGTACTTGTCCCTGCTCAACACAATTGAAACGGAATGTTGGACAAAGGATCAGCGATGGAAGAAATGTACAAGAAGGCATAAGATCCGACGGTGGCGAGCGGATGTGTACTTACTCGAAAAAGAAAGGCAGAAGAAGGGCGTTCTTCCTCTTGTTGGCCAGCATGACCCTTACGAGGTACTCCGTGGCCGTTTCCCGTGTCTTTGATCCTTCCACTAGATGGCTGTCGCGCATGTAGTAGGGATCCACTATCGCGACGTACGGGGTATCATCTCTCCTGATCTTCATCGCCATATCGAGCGCATATAGGCGGATCATGTTATAGTCCAGCCGTTGAGTGTGAAAGAGTTTGAAGATGTCCTCGTACGCTATGAAGAACACATCCGCGGGGTCTTCCTGGACGAAGTCCACCAGCTCGTTTGGCACCTTGACCGCGAACGCCGGGTAACTCGGCTGCTTGTCTTTAAGAAGGAGCTCCTCTAGATGCAAGATAGATTCCTGCAAGGCAATCATGGGTCCTTCTGCAAGGCGGAGCAAGTCCCCAGACAAGATAGGTTTACCAGCTTCATGAACTCGGGGGAAGCCATCCGCACGGGGTGGAATCGTGTCTTCAAGACCCCGGATCTTAGGAGCTGGCTGGCTCGCAGAGGTGGAGGATCCTTTTCTCTTCCTGTGCTTCTTGTTCTTCATCTCTGTGGATTGTGGGGGTGAAGTGAACCCCGCTTTAACAGTTTCTTTCAGTGTGTTAGGGCTGAAAATGTTACCCGGTTGAGCTTGATGATCGCCGGCATCCGGAGGCGTGTCGGTGAAGGCCAGGCGTTGTGTGCATGAAGTGGGACGAGCAGGTTGACCGCGGTGGTCGCGGAAGGGTTCTTCATCCACAAGAGGCATGTACATACCATCCATGCAGGCGCCAGTGTTGATGTAGTCATCGACGTTGACATCATTGTCCTCCTCCTCATTGTCGTCGTTGCCACCAAGTTGAGGTGCAACGGCTTTGTCCTAAACATAAACAATAGCACATCCGTTAGTCGGGAAAGTCGGAAAGTCGGGGAATTCGGAAAGTCAGAACTAACCTTGGACGGTTGCGGTGAAGATGTTCCCAACAACTGTTTGTGGCGGTTGGTGGCGGCGACTACCGGCGGTAGCTTCCGGCCGGTGGTGGCGGCGAGCGGCGGCAGCTTCCGGCCGGTGGTGGCGGCGACCGGCGGTAGCTTCTGGGTGGTGGTGGCGGCGACCGGCGGTTCCTTTTGGGTGGTCGCGACGGCTGCTTGTGGCGCCGGTTCATCCGCAACACCTTTTTGTGGCCGCCTCGACGGGGGCCGAACGACCTGGGGCCGGGGCCTCGAGGTGGCGCCGCCGGTGCGCCTGACCCCATGAAGAACATCCCCAAGACGAATCTGGGTCTTCGGCCATTCCATCATCCACTTCCCGCATTCGCCAAGCTTCATGTGTTTCTCGGCTCCCGGAGGTTGCGTGGGGGGGTCGATGTCATAGAACTCAGGCAGTACCTCGCTCACATTGACTTTCATCACGACCTCGCTCATTCGGGTGTTGTGCATATCGCGGGTCAAAGGTTGTATGATCTTGGCCATTGCGACTTCCTTCAACTCGCCGCCGACCCCCACCCTATGCAGGAGTATGCAAGGCATGTCCTGGGAGTCAACACATGTTGGGCACCATGCATGAGATATGGCAGTCATCAAAGGCATATATAGTCATAGAAGATGTCGCGGACTAACTAATTAGTTACCTTGGTGATGGCGTCGAGCTCGGCTAATGTCGAGACAAGGGCGCCGGTGCCGGCGGCCGGCCTATCATTCTCCGGCCGCTCGTGCGCATTATCATTATTCTCCGGCCTTGGTGTCTGTTGATCCACGACAGGGAGCACCGGTGGGGTCACCAGGACCGGCGACACGTTATTGCTGGAGGTGCTGCCGGCGAAGCTGGGCACGTGTATCGGCCCCTGTTGACCTCTCGCGTTCCAGGCAGCTAACCCCTCCATCAACCCAGGGGGTAACAACGTCCGGAGCTGCTCGTTCACCTTCTCGGCCACTAGCTTGTCCACCATGGTAGAGTCCACCTTTTCTTTCTCTAGTGTCTCCAGCTTCTTCCTTAGCTCGAGAACCTCGGCTCTATCTTTAGCCGGCTTCCTCCTCTCCTTTTTCTTGTCGGTGTCCGTGCTGTAGTACTCGATGAACTTCATCGACGTACCAAAGCCGGTCACACGGCCAGCTGACGTCGGCGGCTTTGACTTGTCCCTCCCCTTGAAAACGTTCATCGCCCGGTTGAAAGTCGTGTCCCACGGGCCGGCCTGAGCCTCCTGGGACGACGGGCCGGCCTCAGCCTCAGCCTTCAACTCAGCCTCCTGCGGACAAAGGAAATAAACGTGAACCCATGTAGAAATCAACGCAAATGGACTTTGAGATATCCGCGGTAATTAAGTTCCTTACCAGCTTTTTCTCGAATTCCAACACATCTTCATAGTCGGTAACGAATTCCCCCGTCCCCGGCTTCAGATAGTAGCGGGACCGAACAAAGTTCCTAACTTGCTCGTCCGTGATTTTATGCCACGGGTTCTCCTTCCCAAGTCTCGCAACCTCGGCATCCTCCTTGTCCCAAACGGGCTTTTTTCCTGCGTAACCGCCGCTTCCCAAATGGTGGTTACCTAAGTTCAGTGCCCGCATTTTCTTCCCCCACTCGGTCCATTTTTCAGCCTCCGGAGATGCCAAGGACAACTTCAATGCCTCGAACTCTTCTATGTCGATGTATGGCTCTTTGGCACTGATCTCTTCCCAGCTAAGACCCTTTTCAATCTTCGCCTTCACCCGGCCTCTCCAGCTGGTCAAGGCGGTGTTCATCTTCGTGATGGCGAAGTTGTCCACCTTTTTGTTTCCATCATCCGGGAAAATGTATCGTTCGTGAAGCTTATTGAGGAGTTGTGTGCGCAAAGCCTCATTCTCCGCGCTCCTGAGGTCATATGTGTTGATCGACACGGTTTCCCGGAGGATGCACCCTAGTTGCATGCCGTACCCTTTTGCGATGTTCCTAGGCTCCTGTGGTTGGCCACTTAAGGAGACCTTAGTGAACGTGTCTGTGATGGGGGCCACCGCATTCGGTGTCCGGTCCTTCCTCTGCTTCTTATGCCTCTTAGCGGTCGGGTTACCACCACCACCGCCATCCGTGTGGTCGCCACCCCCGACATCCGTGTGGTCGCCGCCCTCGGTGGTGGTGGTTGCGTCCCCATCTCTGTCGGTGTCCTCCGCATCCTCCGCATCCTCCATCTCTAACAGAAAGTCTCCATCGCCGTCACGAGCCAGTTCGGCGGCCTCCGCATCCTCCATCTCCGGGTTATTCACTTCCCAGAACGGCTTGTTCTTTTCTCTAGCTTGTTCTTCGACGCTCATGTGCTTAGAAGGACCGGCCTCGGAGGACATGTTTGCACTGCATTGAAAAAGAGGAAAAAAAGTTAGTACAACAAATATAACAAAAGCATCACTTAATTTAGTACTAAGATACCCCGGCCCATGCATTAGCCACAATACCCCATATGTCCTATTTTTAGCAAAGTCATGCTAAATTTCACGAAAATTTTTGGCATGACCTTTGCTAAAAATAGGACATATGGAGTACCCGAATTTGCCGGAACGGAAGTTAATCGACGTTCCGGCAATCTCAAGGGCCTCACGGGGTACCTGCACAAGCATTTCACAAAAAATATCCACAACTCCGGCCGGCATCTCCGGCCGGCATCTCCACGACACGATGGTCGGAGCACAAACAACCACGACACGATGGTCGTGGACACATATATCCATCAACACCATTCACAACACATCCATAATTTCTCACCACTTGTCGACGAGCTCCGGAACAGCAGCGCGTCGAGGTCTCCTCTTCAGACTGCATAGTACATAAAAATGTCAAAACTTGTGAATAAATTAACTTCTCACATGTGCTAAAGGCAAGCTCTAATTAACATCATGCTAAAAACTATGCAGCAAGCAACTAACACTATGCAGCAAGCAACTATGCAGCAAGCAAAAAATAATAACAAATAAATTAACATAGCAATAATTAACTTCTCTAATTAACAACTATGCAAGCAACTATGTTAATTAATAACAAATAAATTAACATAACATTGTGATGATAACATCAGCAGCAGCTGCAAGAACAGCAGCAGTACAGCTTTTACAGCAACCAGCAGCTGATGATGATGCCCGGCCATAGCCAAGATGCAGGCACCTCCCTGGAGCTCACCCTCAGCCACCCTGCAGGGTACATGTGAGACCTGGAGCGTGCTTGCCTTGCTTTGCCTACTGCTCCAAAGACCAAAGGGTACTGGTGTCACTATCCTACCTAGCTTAGTAGCAACAGTTAGAAGCATATATGGAAGCATGTCTGCAAGTTATAGTACTAGCATTAACCGGTAGTGTGGTCCTGAACCTGAACTGGTAGTGGTAGTGCACTCCATGCCTGCAGCTGAAACAGGTGCATGGCACGGTGCAGTGTGAGTTCATCAGTGGAGTCTTGTGCTAGCTGGTTGGTTGTGTAGCCAGCCAAAGTGTCTCTGTGTGTGTGTGGCTGGGAAACTAGAAATCAATAGTGTGTTTGGGATTGGGACAGGAGGTGGTACCAAAGCTTGTCTCTGCTTTCCAGATGAAGGAAAAAGTTATCCTCTTTGCTTGTCTCTCTCTCAGCCCTGGTTGACCACCTGTTTGAGATTTTTCTCCTTGCTTTTTCTTCGGCCAAAGAGCATATATAATTTCTGCCTGTAGATGCCATGCATGCATGCAAGTTTTATCATCTCAGCATTTCAGGTACTTGGGGACCACACTGGTTGAACTGTTGGGGGAATGTTGGTGAGAAAAGAATCAGTTTCCAGTCAACACATTTGCTTTTGGATTTTGGTCAGGTTGGTCTGTTGGTTATTAGCAGAAAGCTTGGGATTTGATCTGCATGATGGAATGCATAATTAATTAGCTTGGTCTAAACACCAGAGCTTGCAATCAACTACTTTTGTAACCTGTTCATGAGTTGAGTATAATAAACAAAACCAGACTTGATTCTCTGAACCAAAGTGCTCGTGAATCATGAATGCATTGCATCATTCCACTGTCATTACGTTTATGGCAGTCAGGTGTTAGCACAAGTACTACTATCAAACACCATTTAGCAAGTGAAGTTGGTACAGCTACTGCTACAAAGATGAGCCAGTACTACTATCGAACACCTTGCGTGCACGTAATTCGGTAGGGGAGGGAGGAGGGAGAGAGGGGGGAAGCACACCTCGGGGAGGGGGGAGGGAGGGGAGGTCGAGGGCGTCTGCAGGAGAGGGGGCAACGGCGGCGGACGAGGCCGAGCTTGGAGGAGGCGGCGGCGAAGGATTGGGCGGGGGCACGGCCGGTGTCGAGGTCGCAGGCGACCACGGGCGCGTCGAGCACGAGCGAGGCGACCACGGGAGCGTCGAGCACGGGCGGCGCCGGTGCGGGTGGCGGTGGAGGTCGGTGGCGGGCGGGTCAAGCGCGGTGGAGCGCGGTGGGCTGCCGGCGGCGAGAGGTGGTCACGAGAGGCGAGGCTTCTGTGGCGGGACTTGGTGAAAATTTTGGGGAAGAAACGGGCAGCGCAGGGTGGCCCCACATGTAAGTGCAGCGCAATACTTCTGTGGCGCACCATCCAGAATATGCGCCACAGAAAGTTAGGATTCTGTGGCGCATCCTCTAAGGGGTGCGCCACAGAAAGTTCCGATTCTGTGGCGCATCAGTTAAGGGGTGCGCCACAGAAAGCTACGATTCTGTGGCGCATGAGCTAAGGGGTGCGCCACAGAATGTCCTGGGATTTTTTTTGCTGAACTTTTTTTACAAATATTTTTGGTTAAATTTGGTTCAAAAAATACACACAATATGTCTCATACATATTTAGTTCATTGAATACATAACTCTTGCATTGTCTCACACACACAATGTCATACATATTTAGTTCATTGAATACATAACTCTTGCATTGTCTCACACACACACACAAATTAAATACACCAAAAAAGTCTCTTCTTCGTCTCGGTTCCGCGAGCTAGATTCTCTTCTTTCCCTTCTTCGCGGTTGAAAACTTTAGGCCGGTGACCTTGAGATTTCTTCGCGTGAACGGACAACCTTTGGTAGGTAGGGATGTCTTCCTTCTTTGTGTACTAGTAGTAGGCATGTCGAAGAACTTGTCGAATTCCTCCTCGATCTTTGGCTCGTTGTCCAAGTCTTGCTCGGTGGCGCCTCCTTCCATTCCGATGATGCTCCTCTTGCCCCTCCTCACGACAACACGGCTAGGCTTTGACGGGTCAGTAATGAAGAAGCATTGCTCAACTTGGCTAGCGAGTACCCATGGCTCATTTTTCGCGGAGGCGTTCTTCGATTTGGCATCGGGTATTACCATGGTGGTGAAATACCGGCCTTCTTTGACGACGTCCTTGGCCCATCTTACACGGAACATTGGCACCAACTCTCCACAGTAGTTGAGCTCCCATATGTCCTCAATCCTTCCGAAATATCTTTCCTTGACAGTAGCCTCCTCATCGCCGTAGGATAGCATAGTTACTCCTGAGTTTTGATATTCCGACTTCTTGTCCTTTTCCTCGGTGTAGAATCTGTAGCCGTTGATGTCGTACGCCTGATAGGTCTTTACGTTGTACGAGGGACCCCGTGATAAGGAGAATATGAGTCTTTCATCTTCCGTAGATGGTGCTTTGTTCTTTGCTAGCTCCAGTTGCTTTTGCTTGAACCAACGCGTGAAGCTAGAGTTGTGCGCTCTGGTTACGTCTCCCTTCTTCCTCGGCCGGCCCAGTTTGATGTAATGTTGCTCGAGTAAGCATTTGTGTTGTTCCACCCAAGTTTCGATCAATTGTAAGTGTTGTAGCGCGACCCGGTGAGCCCTGTCGAAGTCGTCCTTTCGACCCTGCATGCTGACAAAGGTTGAGCTGGTGCCCTCTCGGTGACCATATCCATTGAGCCTGCCGAAGTGTTTCCTCGTGGGGAGACCAACATCCTGGTTCTCGGTGCTTAGATAATTCTGGCAGAAGGAGATGCACTCGTAGGTTAGAAAGCCCTTGGCCATGCTTGCGTCTGGATGGGACCTGTTGCGGACATATCCTTTCATGACACCGTTCATCCTTTCGAACGGCATCATGTAGTGCATGAACGTTGGCCCGAGCTGCCTGATGTCATCAACGACATGGAGAAGGAGATGCACGCAGATATCAAAGAATGCTGGCGGGAAGTAAATCTCGAGCTCGCATAGTATCAGCACGATCTCTTCCTCTAGCCTGTCGAGCTGCTTCACGCCGATCGACTTCCTGTTGATGACGTCGAAAAAGTTGCAAAGGGCAAGCAGCGTATCACGGACGTGCTCGTCCATTATCCCTCGAATCGCAACGGGAAGTATCTGCGTCAACAGCACGTGACAGTCGTGAGACTTCATCCCGCTAAACCTCTTCTTCGTTCCGTCCAGATATCTGCTTATCTGCCCCGCGTAACCATGAGGAAATTTGACTCCTAGGAGACACATGTAGAATTGCTCGAGCTCCTCCGGACTCATAGTGAAGCACGTAGCGGGAAGCACCACAGTGTTCTTCTTTACCCTTTTGCGGCGACCTTGAGTCCCTTCCGTCTGATCATCATCATCATCATCGTCATCGCTATCGGGAGCCTGAAGATCTTTCCTGACACCAAGCCATTTCAGATCGTATCTTGCTTTCGTCCCATCCTTGGTCTTTTCCGGCATGTTGGAAAGAGTGCCAAGCAGAGCCTCGGTGACATTCTTCGTAATGTGCATCATATCGAGGCTATGTGGCGTCTTGAGGACCTTCCAGTACTCCAAGTCGTGGAAAACAGACCTCGCTTTCCATACACCCAGCAGCGGATCTACCTTCGGTCGTTTCTTTCCCGGCGCGGGGCACTCCTCCCAATGTTTCAACAGCTCGTCGATTTCTGTGCCGCTCCTCGGCCTCGGAGCTTCTTCGATCTCGTCCTTACCATTGAACAGTTCACCACGTTTTCTCCACGGGTGATCCATGCGAAGCCACCTTCGAGCCCCTGGGTACACGGTTTTCGAAGACCCGGGATTCCTTGGTAGCTGGAGATGCGGGGTCTTATCCATGCACCTGACACATGCGCAGAATCCGTGGCCTACCTGGGCCGATACATATGAGCAACCAGGATAGTCCTGCACCGTCGTGAGCAACGCGGCTCTCATGTCGAAATAATCTCCAGTGTAGGCATCCCACGTACGGGCTGGCGTCTCCCACAACGTGGCTAACTCCTCTTTCAACAGCGCGAGATACAGATGTATGTGGACACCTGCTTGTTTCGGCCCCTGAATGAGAATACTCATGTGTATGTACCTTTGCTTCGTGCACAACCACGGGGGAAGGTTGTAAGGCCATACAAACACGGGCCAGGTGCTATGCGTGCTACTCTGGTTGCCGAACGGATTGAGTCCATCGGTGCTCATACCGAGCCTGACGTTCCTTGCGTCGCCTCCGAAATTTCCGACGGCGTCCAACTCTTGCCACTGGCTAGCGTCTGAAGGGTGTGTAAGGATCCTGCCCTTCTCCGGATCTTCTTCGGGCTTCTCCCTTTCCGTGTGCCATTGCATGAGCTTTGCTTCCTTAGGGTCCACGAAGTACCGCTGCAGACGGGGAGTGATAGGAAAGTACCATACCACTTTTCGAGGAACTTTCTTCCCACGGCTCTTGTACCGTCCTTGGCCGCACACCGGACATGTGGTTCTGTCCTCGTACTCGCCCCGATAAATTGCGCAATCATTGATGCAGGCGTGGTATTTAACGTGCGGTAGGTCAAGAGGGCAAACGACTTTCTTGGCCTCCTCGATACTAGTTGGCAATGTGTTCCCCTCGGGAAGACGCTCGTGCAAGAATTGCATGTTCTTGTTGAAGCTCGCGTCGGTCCATTTGTTTCCCGACTTCATCTCCAGAGCATCAAGCGTTACTTGCAAGCGCGTATCCTGTGGCCGGCACCCAGGATACAACGGAGTCTTCCCGTCTATCTCCATTTGCGCCAGCTTGGCTTTCTCTCTAACGGTGCTCGCGTTCTTGAGGAGCAGTTCTTGAACATGGGACTCCATCAAGGCCGACATTAGCGAGCTCTGCGGCGTGTTCGCGTCTTCTCCACCACCATCATGACCATGTCCGTCGGCATCTCCTTCGTCACGATCATCTTGCCCGCCCTCGTCTTCAGGCGCAACATTTGCTGTCGGCGCTTGGTTGAAGCCTTCCATGAAACCGCGCCTGAGCAGGTGTTCCTCCAATTGTCCGGAATCAGGGTCGATCCATCTCACAAATTTGCAACTTCTACACGGACATCGTATCTGGCGCCCGTTGCACCGATTCATTTCCGCCTTCGCTTCTTCCTTGTAGTTGTTGATTCGATTGGAGCTCATCTTGATGACCATGGTCGCCTACGCGGTATACATATAGAGTATGTGTTATTAATTAGAATTAATTAACCGCAACATGCACACACACACATACAAGCTTCTCATGCGGGAAATCGGAAAGTTGGAAATGTTCGACGAAAAAATTCGGCATGACTTCCCCTAAAAGTAGGACATATGTGGTGCAAAAATTTACCGAAATGGAAATGAATCAACATTTCGGCAAACATCCATGCACCACGCCGGCGCAAGCAAAGATTCATGCAAACCACACACACAAGTTTCATGCATAGATCCGTTCAACAATAGTTTGCTTCATGCAAACCACACACAATCGCCCGCCGACAAGTTTCTCATGCCTTTAACAAACATCCATCCAACAATACCCACCTAGTAGATCTAGATCCGTTGCCGAGACGTGACCGTGATCGATGAGAGAGAGTGTGTGGTGATGGAGAGAAAATTGTGGACAAAAAGAGAGGAGGAGAATATATATGGAGGCTCTCCCAAAGCGCTCACCAATTATATATCAAATAAATTAGGTTTAATAACAAATAATGGAGAATAGGATGGTCAAAATGGCATGGGAGAGAGGAGGAGCTCGAGCTAGATGGGAGGATGAAGAAGGTCACATGGGGGTGCCACCTTTTTGTAGATCTGGGCCAACTATCTGTGGCGCATGGTGTTTCATGCGCCACAGAACTTTTCTGTGGCGCACCGTGTCTGGTGCGCCACAGAAACCCAACTTTCTGTGGCGCATAATGCTTGATGCGCCACAGAAAGTTGGGTTTCTGTGGCGCACCAGACACGGTGCGCCACAGAAATTCCCCAGATGCACCTGGCCCAATGATTGCACGTGGGACCCACATGAATTCTGTGGCGCATGGTGTCTCATGCGCCACAGAAGTCCTATTTTCTGTGGCGCATCTGTGGACATGCGCCACAGAATGTTTACTTTCTGTGGCGCATGGGAAAAACATGCGCCACAGAAAGTGGCTAATTTCTGTGGCGCACTATCATCCATGCGCCACAGAAATAATTCTGTGGCGCACGAATTAATGGTGCGCCACAGACTGGAAACCTCTCTATAACCCTTTTCCTAGTAGTGATAGTAGATTTTTATTTACCGCATTTGTACACAAACTATGCATACTTTAGTTTTACACACTGACTAATTATCCTCATTGGGGTATGAGCCACCTTTTGAAATTTCCATGTACGAATTCGATAACATGTAAAAAACCATCATAGTCCGAATTTCCAGAACCATCATATATGGCATATAAACTAGGGATCTGGTCGCAACCTGAACATTGAGTTCACATACTATTCTGATTATTGCAAACAAATGTCTAAGCACCTGTCCTAACGCAAAAACTATATGCCTAGCTCGGCCATTGGAACTATAATTCAACCCATAATTGATTGAATGGCATGTTCAGTCCCTCGGTCATCTTGTTATGTAAATTTAATTTTGCATAACCAGTGCGCCTTTGCCAAGGATTTGGCTACCATTAGAAAAAAATCCCGGGGGAAGTCTTGCATTGGGACTTGGGACCCGTCAGTTAACAGACGAGATTCTCCATTGAAATTTTGATTTCAAATTCAGAACAGAAAGTTTTGGTTCGTTTCCAGATAATTCTGTTTTTGTTTGTTCTTACCAAATACAACAGATCATTCTATTTCCAAGTTTTATCAACACATGAAATATGTCATCTAACCATCAAATTAATCTTACATTTTTCAAGTTGACAAATGATTTCAGAGCTGTTAAATAATTGAAAATTAATAAAGCTAGACACCAAGGATTAAGCTCTTTAAACCTTTTAGATTTGAGTTGTGTTGGTTTCTTAGAGAGGATCTGAATGATGTGGTGAGTAAAGTTTGGAATTCGTATTTTTTTGGTAAGACTGTGTTGGATAAATGGCAGAATAGAGGTCGTAAGTTAAGAAGTACTTTAAAAGGTTGGGATATTAACTATCAAGCTTTTTTATAAAAAACAGAAAAGTGTTCTGTCTGCAGAAATTGATAAAATTGATAAGGAAAGTGAGATGATTGGTTTATCTTTAGAAAAGTTTTACAGTAGGAAAAAGCTAGAGGAAAAGTTGTTGGTTATTAGGAGAGAGGAACAAGTAAAGTGGTTCCAGAGGGCTAAAACTAAAGATCTTTTACAAGGAGATTCTTTAACTGCCTATTTTATGGCTAAAGCGAGCGGTAGGAAAAGAAAGAGTAGGATTACTAGTCTGTTACAGGAGGAGGGCCTAATTGTGGGAGATGAGGAGATTTTACAGTATGCCACGTCTTATTATAAAAATCTTTTTGGTCCGGTTGTTAATAATACCAGTATTTCTTTGGACATTGTGCTGGAAAATGTGCTTTCGGATAGAGATAGACGTATTTTGGAAAAGCCTTTTTCGGTGGAGGAAATTAAGTTCGCGGTTTTTAATATGAAGCATAATAAGAGTCCTGGTCCAGATGGCCTCCCAATAGAGTTTTACCAGCATTTTTGATCTCTGATTAGTAGTGATCTAATTAATTTGTTCAATAAGTTTTTTGTTGGGGAACTAGACATTTCTAGATTTAATTATGGTTTGATTACTTTACTACCAAAAAGTACAGATGCTAGTAAGATACAACAGTACAGACCCATTTGTTTATTAAATATCATTTTTAAGATTTTTACTAAAGTTATAAATAATAGGATGGCAGAGGTTGCTGAAAAAATCATCTCGCCCGTTCAAACTGCTTTCATTAAAGGTCGCAATATTATGGATGGTGTGGTGCTTCTTCATGAGACGTTGCATGAAGTTAAAGCTAGAAAAATAGATGTTGTTTTCTTCAAAGTAGATTTCGAGAAGGCGTACGATAAGATCAATTGGAGCTTTGTGTTTGATATTCTTAAGATGAAAGGGTTTCTGGATTTGTTTGTTGGTTGGGTTCGGAAAACGGTAGAAAACGGTAAAGTTGCAATTATGGCTAACGATTTAACTGGTAAGTACTTTAATACATGTAAAGGTTTGCGGCAGGGGGACCCGTTCTCCCCAATTTTGTTTAATACTGCGGTGGATGTACTAGCGGTCTTGGTAAATAGAGCTAGAGATAGTGGGCTGATTAAACCTTTGGTACAGGATCTGCTAGAAGAGGGTTTAGTGATGTTACAGTATGCTGACGACACGATATTTATGTTTCAGGATGATTTAGAATCGGCAAAATTTTTGAAGAACCTTCTCTGTATTTTTGAGCATCTGTCTAACCTTAAGATTAATTTCCTGAAAAGCGAGATCTTCTGTTGTGGTAAAGCCAAAGATAGAAGTGTAGAGTATGCATCTGTTTTTACTTGTGTAGAAGGGGACTTCCCTTTTAGATAAGTTGGTCTACCTCTGCATAATAGAAGGTTGAGAGCTGTAGACTGGAGACCAGTAGAGGACAAAGTAGAGAAAAAAAATCAGGATCTTGGTTAGGTAGATATACTTCTTACGGGGACAGGTTGATTTTACTTAAGTCATGCCTGAGTCCAGTCCCTTTTTATATGCTTTCGTTTTTTCCTTTGCCAAAAGGGACCGGTAAAAGAATGGACTTCTTCCGAAAGAGGCTTTTTTGGCAAGAGGAAAAAGATAAGAAAAAGTATCATTTAGTTATCTGGGAAACAATTTGTCAGCCTAAGGAACAAGGGGGTTTGGGTGTGATTGATCTTTTTACGATGAATATTTGTCTCTTATGTAAATGGCTTTGGAAAATTGAAAATGAGGAAGGTTTGTGGCAACAAATGATTAGATCTAAATACCTGCATTCTTCTACTTTAGCACACGTAAAGATTAAAGCATTTCACTCGCATTTCTGGTCTGGTTTGTTGAAGGTTAGAGATATTTTCTTTAAATTCTGTAGGAAAAAAATAGGGAATGGTTGTAGGACTAGGTTCTGGGATGACCTGTGGATTGGGGAAAAGCCTATTAAAGAAGTTTTCCTGAGACTGTATAATTTATCTCATAGCAAGAACATTACTGTAGGCAGAGTTTTCTCTGAAGGTTGGAATGTGTTGAAGTTTAGAAGAACGTTGTGGGGTGAGTTAGCTGTTCTCTGGTATAGACTGCAGGATCTGTGCTCACATGTTAGATTGACAGAAGTAGAGGATAAATGTGTTTGGACTTTAACTAAATCAGGAGTTTTTTCGGTTAAGTCTCTTTACAATGCGTTTAAGAAATCTCAAGTTAAAGTACCTTACAGGAAAGTTTTGTTTGTTAAAACTCCTTTAAAGATTAAGATTTTCTTGTGGCTGGCGTTCAAGAAAAGTATTCTTACCAAGAGTGTTCTTCTCAACAGAGGGTGGAAAGGTAGTGAAAAGTGCATGTTCTGTAGTAAGGTAGAGACTATAGATCACTTATTTTTTGAATGTCCTTTAGCAAAATATGCCTGGAGTGTAGCTGCTTGTGCTCTGAACTTACAGTCAGTACCGTGTAGTTTCGATGCTTTGCCAGCTTGGCTAGATAGTTTTTGTACAACAGATAAAATCCTGTTGTCGACTGGGATTGCTGCATTGATATGGTCTATCTGGAAGACCAGAAACAGAGCCTGTTTCAATGGAGTATATCCACAGGATCCTTCTGTAGTTATTTTTCAGTCAGCTTACTTTATCTCTTATTGGGCCGATTTGCAGAAACCAAGTCTACGAAGCCTTCAACGCAGAGGGGCAAGAATGCTAACTCTGGTGGCAGCTGATTTCTTCCATACAAGGCAGGGGTGGGGGCCGTTGGTGCTCCGCATCACAGATGCCTGAGAAAAAAGAAGTTTGGTGCTGGTTCTGATAGTGGTAGTGTTTAGATGTGCAAGTTATGAGTTGTTTTGTGGTAGCTTTCGTTTGCTGTAATGCTTTAGAAGTGCAAGTTATGGGTGTAGTCTGGAGTCTTCCTGTTGTTAGTTGGTTTTATTGCTGGTGGTTGTGCGGTTTTGCACGCCGGCGAAGTTTTCTGTAAGGTGTCTTTCGAGTGGTGATGCTCGAGGCATGAGACTATATATGCCGGATATTTGTATTATCAGTTTTCATAATAATGAAAATTGGGAGCTGGGCTCCTTTTAGTCTAAAAAAAAGGATTAAGCTCTCTTATAAACCGGAGTACATTTGATTAGTGCCCTTGGCATCCGATGACTCCGGTCCCGCCGTCACAGACTCCCGGCAGGGGCATTTACATGTCATGTCGGGACTACGTTGCTCACTCAATTTCATCTTTCACCTAATCGCGCGGCTTCACCAAGAAACTTGAGCCAATATATGGAGCAGCGAGCACACCACACCACGAGACAGCAAGACACGCACACGACAAGAGCAGCACACTAGATACCTGCAGTAGCTAGTACGTGCCCTGCCCATGGCGGCTTCGCCGCCGCTCCGTCACGTGGCCATGCTGCCGTTCATGGCGAAGGGCCACGCCATGCCTCTGCTCCAGCTGGCGCGCCTGCTCCTCTCCCGCGGCCTCGCCTCCACCGTCACCTTCTTCACCACCCCGCGCAACGCGCCCTTCATCCGCGCGGGGCTCGCCGGCGCCGCTCCCGCCACCGTCGTCGAGCTCCCCTTCCCCTCCGGCTCGGACGAGTCCGCCCCGCAGAGCATGGACGAGCTCCCTCCCTCGGCCCACCTCGTCGGCTTCCTCTCCGCAGTCGCCGCGCTCCGTCCGGCGTTCAACGCCGCGCTCGCGAGCGTGGAGCCCAAGCCAGACCTGCTGGTCCACGACGGCTTCCTGCTCTGGGCCACGGACGTCGCCGACGAGCTCTCCGTGCCGCGGCTCGTCACCCTCGGCATGGGCGGCTTCGCGTCGTACGTGTGCAGGGCGGTGATGGAGCACCGGCCGCATGCTGGGCTGCGGTCGCCGTCGGAGCCGTTCGCGATCCCCGGGCTGCCGCCGGGCCTCCGGTTCACGAGGTCCGAGTTCACCCCGCCGTTCGACGACCCTGAGCCGGCGGGGCCGCACTGGGAGTTCGTGAGCGAGAGCTGCAGGCGCATGTACTCCAGCAGGGGCATCATCGCCAACTCCTTCGGCGAGCTCGACTCGGCGTACATCGACCAGTGGAACCGAGAGTTCGACACCAAGATGTGGGCGATCGGACCGCTCTGCCGTGCCGCCGCTGAAGAACCGGCTCGTACCAGCTTGGACCGTGGCATCTCCGACTGGCTCGACTCGAGGCTCGCCATGGGCAGGCCGGTCCTCTACGTGGCTTTCGGCTCGCAGGCGGAGCTGAGCCGGGAGCAGCTAGAGGAGATCGCCGTCGGGCTCGACCGTTCAGGCCTAGACTTCCTCTGGGTAGTCCGGTCTAGGTGGTTCAACCACGAGGACCGGCTTGAAGACCGGTTCGGTGATAGGGGCAAGGTGGTCGAAGGGTTCATCGACCAGCTCGGAGTGCTAAGCCACGAATCCATCAAAGGATTCTTCACCCACTGCGGGTGGAACTCGGTGCTGGAGAGCATCAGCATGGGTGTGCCAATCCTGGCATTTCCAATGGCGGCCGAGCAGGAGCTCAACGCCAAGTTCGTCGTGGACGTGGTCCACGTGGGGCTCAGGGTTCGTCCGAAAGGTGGCGTGGACAAGGAAGGTGCAGATGGGTTAGTTGTGAGTGGAGTTGTGGAGGTGTCGACAAGGGAGTTGATCTTTGGAGACGAAGGAAAACGTGCCGCTGCTAGAGCAAGTGAGCTCTCGGTATCTTCTAGAAAAGCTTTGGAAGTAGGTGGGTCATCTTCTGAAAACCTGGAGCGAATGGTCCGGGAGATCAGTGAGGGACATGGCAAGACAGAGTAATTGTTATCACAGTTCATTGTTGATTTGCAAGTGTATTATTAAGGTATCTTTTACGGTGCATCATTTCTTTGACAATCAATAACATGATTATAATAGCGAATAGTACATGGTATGCTGACTACAACAATTACAAAATAAAGTCTAAAAAACGGGCAAATATTCAAAATCTTCAAACTTTCTTCTTCCATCACACGATCCTGTACTTTTCTGAAGGCAGCCGTAAAACACAAAGGTAATTTCAATTTTGGGTGCCCTGGGCTACGCCACATCGTAGGGGCAGCCGCAAGGGGCCGAGGGCCCAACCTGGCCGGCGGCTAGCCCTCCTTGTGCTCCCCCCCTTCCACTTTCCTTGTGGGGGCAAGGAAAGCCCCAAGGGAATCCGGAATTGGCCCCTCCCTCGGCCGAATTGGACTAGGAGTCGAACTCCTAGTTGGAGAGGGGGGTGCGACACACCTAGGGCCGGCGGCGCCCTAGGGTTGGGGGCGGCGACGACCGACTTGGAGTCCAAGTCGGTTCCCTTCCCCTCCCCTCCTCTTATATATGCCCCATACCCCTCCCTCCTATGGGAGACACACACTTGCCCTCGTGACCCTCTCCTCACTCTCTCGTTCTCATGTGTTGAGAGTTTTTTCTATCTCTCGTATAGATCTAATCTAGCAGACTAGATCTAATCTACACCTATGCCATGGGGCTACTCTCTCATCGTTACCATCAAGTTCTGGACCACGAAGTGCTGTCGGGTTGAAGTGTTGGACATGTGGATACAGGTGGAAGGATCATACCTTTGATCTTGTACGCGGGGCATTAGCGGTGTTCTCACCACCAGTCTTGTCCGTGAGAATTTTATTCCGTTCACTTTTATAAGATATTCTAAATATTTCAACATGGACTATGATCAAAATGAGTGAACCTACACACTAAATATCTCTAGATACGTGTATTTTGAAGAGAAAAAAAAAGTAAAATGTCTTATAAAAATGAACGGAGAAGTAATAAAGAAGATGCGGAGGAAAAGAAAAGCTGAAGATAAAGCGAGAAGCTTATATAGGAGGAGCTTAGGCTCGTGTAATGTGGGGTATTCCGCTGCTGTATTCTTTTCGCTTTTCGTTGTTCTAACATTTTTCCTTTCTTAAACCTCCCTCTCTCCAAAGATAGTAGGAAAAACCTGGGTGTATTTGCTTATGTTGTGGACTTGTGGTGGATACTTTGTAGTCTGGTTTTCGTTAATGAAATTGGGTCCAAAGCCCTTTTATTTAAAAAAAGTCATTTGAAACAGTTCTGAAGGAGAAAGTGCATGCAATTTAATTTCCCATACATACATGTGTTGATAAAATTATGTCGCGACGATCAAATACAAATGCTGTTCCACTCGAAGGAAGGATTTTACACTATAAAGAGTTTAATAATTACTCTAGTTAATAACTGCACAAACAGCGTACTTTTTTTTTGAATTTGCACAAACAGCGTACTGATTAGACTATAGATTAATAATCAGCGCAACATGGCCCCGGTTTGTAGAGTAGTCCAGCTATGCTGCTGCAGCCTTTCGACTTCAACCATCTCCACCGCGGCCGAGCGTCTCCTCTCCGCCACCATCTGGTCCATCTCCACCGGCAAAGCTTCCTCCGCTGCTCCGGCCACCTTGACGACGTCAGGCTCGCCGTTGGGCACCACGTCGGCGCGGCAGACGGGGCAGAAGCGGCTCTTCTTCAGCCACGGGTCGACGCACTTGGCGTGGAAGCTGTGCTCGCACCTCGGCAGCCGCCTGCACCGGTCACCGGCCTCTAACGCCTCCAGGCACACGGCGCAGTCCGCCGAGGCAGCGCCAGCCCCATTGCAGGAGAAGTCGTGGAACGGTAGCGTCCCGAGCTCGTCGGCGGACAGGCCCTTGCTTCCGCCGTCCTCCGCTGCTGCGGCGGTACGCTCCTGATGGGCGTCAGCGCTGGCGCCACGCCGCAGAGCCCAGAAGATGACGAGGACGTGGGCGAGGAGCATCAGCGTGACGCCGGCCGCGAAGGCGGCGACTGAGAGCGCCGTGGAAGGGGTGACCATCATAAATGCCACAGGGTACAGAGGAGCTACCTAGCAGACTGTACGTACTAAGCTTTCATGTGTTGGACTTGGAGTTCAGTTCTAGATCATGCATATCATTGATCTTGTTCCTTCCGTTCTTTGTCTTTGGATATGGAGATGGGGCTATAAAATTGCTCAAGTCTTTGGAGAAACCAAGGAGGATACGACGACATCAGCCGCGTCTCCAGAGTCCAGATCATCACTACGCATGTAACTATGTAAGCAACTGATTAAGCCAGGTGTTAGAGTTGCCAGTTGCAGAATGGCTGATAGATTCAAGGAGGAGAAGGACCGCAACAAACAAAATAGGCAAATATTAAGTCGACGAGCTTAGCGATAGGATTAGAGGGATTACACTTGTTCTTGTTCTGAGATTCGTGAGTATATTTAATTTTATATCTGCTAAACACAAACAATTATGAAATTACCCGGCACTTCAGAATCAACACTTGGAAGCACATACAGAACCCATCAGCTACCGAGGAAGCTAACTACTCCATAAGCATGTGAAGCAGCATGTCGTTGCATGCGTCCATGGCGCCCGGCAAGCACCAGTGCACGCAGTCGCGGGCCACCGTGAACTTGTCCGGCTGCCACAGCCGGTACTTGCTCGGATGCGCGTCCGGCCGCATCGCCATCGCCTCCGTTGCGTCCATCAGCATCATCCTCACCCCTTTCCCCCTCGCCGCCGCCTTCGCTGCCGCAAACTCCTCCACCTGTATCCGGTGCATGTCCTTCTGCTGCCCGTCCATCTCCCACTCGCCGCGCCGGAGCGGCCGCGTCCTGACGCAGTCCCCGTTCTCGTAGTGCGCTGGCGAGATCGTCCGCACGATCACCGTCCTGGACGTGGACGACGCGCCCACGGCCGCGCGGAGCGCGCTCCGGAACGCCGCGCGCAGGGAGTACCGGAGCGTGAGGTCCGTGACGTTGGGCGCGAGGCAGCCGCTGCAGCCGACGAGGCGGCCGCGCTCGTAGAACACGGACGGCCGGTAGAACCAGCTGCCGGCGGAGACGACGACGACGTCGAACTTGCCAACGTGGGCCGCCCACCCGGGGTCCGGCTCGTCGAGGTGGAGGCTCCACAGACCCGCCCCGTTGCGCGCCGGCCCGTCCGGGTCCATCTCGGCGGCGCGGACGAGGAACGGCGACCAGAAGTCGGCGACGGTGAAGCCGTGGCGCTCGTAGCGATAGTGATATCCCCCGTTGGTCCACGGCACGGGCCGCTCGGCACGGGACAGGAGGCACACGAGCGAGTGCATCTGGTTCCGGGCCAGCGAGTCGCCCACTAACGCCACGGACTTGCCTTGCATGGTGCGGAGGAACCGCGCCGCGTCGAAGCGGGGAAGCTTGCACCCGTCCGGCCGCCACCGCCACCGGAGGAACTCCAGGTCCGGCCTGCCGTACCGCATGCAGTCGTAGTGGCCGTGGATCACGGGGCACGTCTCGTTGGTGTAGTAGACGGGCGCGCCGTGGTCCGGCACCCACTCGCCCTTGAATATATCGCAGGATGACCTGTTGCCTCTTCTTTCAGCTGGGCCTTGGGTTCTGCTCGTCGTCACCGCCGGCAGAATCAGCGGCGCGCGGCCGGCAGGCTCACGGCGACGAGGACCACAAGGCACGTCGTGACGACGGCCGCGGGAAACACATAGTGCCAGTAGGGGAACGCAATCCCATTGAACTTCATTGCAGACTGACAACGGATCAGGACAGCTGCTTTCGTTTACCAGTTTATGAGCCGTGAATTACTATATATATATGTGTGCGTTTACATTTTGTGCTCTGCTTCACGTACGTTCATTTCTTATTTTTGAAGGAAAACCAATTCTCTCCTGATTTTCTTAGTAGATTTTTTGAGTTACGTAATCAGTGAGCAGCTTACACATGTGATGGTGGAACCCCGAGTGCTAAACAGGTGCGCTTGTACGAGACGCTGATCACCGGCTACCTGTAAATTGAGCTACATATGTAGACCCTTTTCCTACTTGAATTAATTCTCCATGTTTTTGACTGGCATGTCAAGATGAACGATTCCAAAACAACGTGTTGTTCCTTCCAGATACCATCGTCGAAATTTCCAGATCTGTCACGTACGTTGCAACACAAACTGGTAGTGACAGTCTCCATCAAGCGGTTTGGCTCCCGAGCATCAGCGCTCCATCTGTTAAAAAATAAAATAAAATTTAAAAGTTTTAAAAAGTCTACAAAAATCCTGCATGTTCTCAATGGTATGTACTACAAGCGTTCAAAATCAAAATGAGAAAATCCTCTTATTATATAGGCTACACAAATAATTAAACTATGCATTGCTTATTATACTCCGATATGAACATTAGTCATTTTTGTGTAGTTCAGAATAGAAAGGATTTTGCATTGTGATTTTGCACACATGTAGGATACATCATTGAGAACCTGCATTATTTTTTTCAATTTTTTTGAAACTTCTAAATATTATTGTTGAATATTTTGAAAGCATTTGGATGCTTGGTCCTTCTTGGTACAGTTCCCACCTCATCTCTCGGTGGAGGATGTTGCTGGATACCCTTGCTTTGGGCTAGTCAAGGATGGCGTCACGGTTAATGTAGAGATCTGGAAGGGAGAGCTGGAAGAATGTGCAGAAGGGCAATCAGTCTGGCTACAGCTTAGAGGACTCAAGAAAGAATGGTGTGAATGGAGCTCTCTTGCCCAATTCACATCTGCGATTGGGATCCTTGAAGACGTTGACTGGATTGGAGCATTCACAACCTTCTATGAAGTGATCAGGGTTAAAGTTCTCTGCAGAGACAAGTTTCCAACCAAACACACTGCAGAGACCCCAAGCCTTATCCCAACCAGGTTGTCCTTTGAAATGAACAAAAAATTCCATAAGATGTTGATCTTTGTGGAACCTCCGGCTGTTGCTGGCCCCTCTTCTACGGATGATCCCACTGACCCGGGAGAAGACCAGGCCAATACCCACAAGGACACGAGTGAGATGGATGCAGAAAGTGATCTGCCAAAAAATCCTGATGCTCCAACTGACGAAAGAGGTGCAAACAATGGCAATGGTGGCTCTGGTTCTCACAGGAAAGTAGCAGCTGCTGGTGAGGATGAGGATAGCATTATGTCAGAGGACTCGGACATGCCAGATCAGCTGGAAGAGGCGAGGCAGAATATACTGGCGTGGCTGTCTACTAACTCACCAGATGAAGATAGGTGCTACAATTTTCTGAGAGAAATGGAAGTTGTAAATGAGGATGGATTCTTCTGCTATGACCAGGACCAAATACCTTCTGATACTGGAACGATTCAGTCCGAAGTGCAGCAGGAAAAAATGGGGGAAGAGGAGACAGAGGTCATTCAGCCAGGCAAGAAAACGTGCGTTTGGGGACCTGTTCACGGCGCAAGGCAGTGCGATAGACTCAAAGGTAGAGGTGGTATATCAAGCATTCAGATGGCGCAGGACTTAAAAAGAGGAAGATGGAAACCACTGCAACATCGAGACTGAAAGGTATACATACCTCCAATCCTTTCTGTCTTTTACCTGAAATTGTTGAAATTGCTGATACAGTAGGATTAGTTGTGGATGAATCTGTCTATAATAGAACAACTGACGAGTCAGCTGCTTCTAAAGTAACAGAGGACACCTTTTCTTTGTCTAAACCTGCTAATTTTTCTGAATCAATTGATTTTTCTAAACCAATTGATTTAGGTTTTGTTGCTTGCTTTGATAATGTTGCTACACCTGAGGGTGTAGCAGCAGATTGTGGTAGCCACAGTGTAGAGATAGGAGATGTGAACACTCCCCAAGTGACTTTGTTTTCCGAGGAAAAACAAAGCGTTGAGGACAGTGCTGAGCTTTGGTACCAGGTTTGTAGGCGAAAACGGGGCAAGCATCCTAAGACAAAAGTTTGTTTATGAATAGTTTGTGTGTCAATATAAGAGGTATTGATGCTGCTGGTCGCAAAAACAACATTTTAGACTTGCTAGCTAAAACGCATGCCACTATTGTCTCCTTCCAGGAGACAAAAAAGATGGATTTCTCTGTTTCTTATTTAGACTCAATCAGTCTGAACCGCCCTTACGCCTGGAATTTCCTTCCAGCTGTTGGGACAGCTGGAGGTATTCTGGTCGGGGTTGACACTAACTTCTTTGAAGTCCTTGCGTGGGACATCAAAGATTTCTCGGTTTTAGTTTTACTTAAAAATAAGCTAGATAGCAAGTCTGGCGGCACATTTCTGTCTATGGGTCCCCCTATGAAGAAGGAAAAGCAAGTTTTATCTCTGAACTTCATCAGTTGTTCATAGATAACTCTTATCCCTCTCTAATTAGTGGGGATTTCAATTTAGTTAGGTGTGCGAAAGACAAGAGTAATGGGATTGTCAATCAAAAATGGTGTGATAATTTCAATGCTTGGATCAATTTGTGGGGTTTGTTGGAGGTAAGGCTTTCCAATAGAAAATTACCTGGGCGAACAATCAGACAAATTTGATCATGTCGGCTATCGATAGGGTTTTTTGCAATACTGAGCTCGAGGCTATTTTTCCTTTGGCAAGAGCTCAGGCTTTCGCTAGAGTAGGTAGTGACCATACTCCCATTCTTTGGGACTCTGGAGTTACTTATCGTTTCCAACCTCCACCATATAGGTTCGAAAAGTGGTGGCTGTTGAGGGAGGATTTCAGGGATTTGGTGGTCAAAATTGGAATGCCCCCACAAAAAGCACCACAGCCATAGACATATGGCAGGAAAAAGTTAGGAGGTTTCGGAGATCGTCTAAAGGTTGGAGCAGGAATATTGAATCTGAGCTGAGGCTCCTTAAAAAAGATTTAATGGAGGAATATGATGTATTAGATCTCAAAGCCGAGGCTGATGATCTTTCAGATCATGAACTCGAACGAATGAAAGAGATAAATAATGAGATGCAAAAACTTTGGTTAAAAGAAGAGACCAAAGCTAGGCAACGGTCGAGAGATAGAGATATCCTAGAAGGCGATAGAAATACTGCATATTTTCATGCAGTAGCCAATCAGCGTAGGAGGAAAACCATGATTCTCGCCTTGGATGGATCTAGTGGGACAACCTCGGACATCGATGAGATGCTTGAGATTGCCTCTTCTTTTTACAAAAATCTTTTCTGCACCGTAGATAAATCGGGGTTCTCTCTAGGAGATGACTTTTTCTCTCCTGAAGAGTTGATAACTCCTGAACAGAACACCTCTATGGAGATGCCTTTCTCTGAGGAGGAGGTAAAAAAAGCGGTGTTCAGTTCTTATGCTGATGGAGCTCCTGGCCCTGATGGGCTTTCTTTCATGTTTTACCAAAAAAATTGGGAGGTAGTTAAAAAAGATGTTATGGCTCTTTTCCATGACTTCTTCTCGGGAGATTTAGATCTCTATAGACTAAATTTCGCGGTGCTTACTCTAATTCCCAAGGAGGCTGATGCCACCTCCATGAAAAAGTTTAGACCGATTAGCCTGTTAAACTGCATTTTCAAAATTTCACCAAAGTGATTACCACGCGTTTTGGGGGCATTATGGATTCCGTAATCGCCCCAAACCAAACGGCCTTCATTAAAGGTAGATATATCTTGGAAAGGGTGGTGACAGCGCATGAGATACTCCACTCTGTCCACCAGGGTAAGGAAGAGGGAGTGGTGCTCAAGCTTGATTACGAGAAAGCCTTTGATAAGGTGGATCTTGATTTCCTAGATGATCTGCTCCTCAAAAGAGGTTTTGGCCCCATGATTAGAAAATGGATTAGGCTAGCCACTAGAGGGGGGTCGGTGGCGGTTAAAATCAACAATATCCAGGGAGGGTTTTTTGTTACAGCTAAAGGTCTTAGACAGGGAGACCCCATGTCTCCCATCCTTTTCAACCTGGTTGTTGACGTGTTCACCAAAATGCTTATTAAAGGAGCGTCTTGCAACCTTATAAAAGGGCTCTACCCCCAGCTGTGCCCAGGTGGAGTCATCAGCTTGCAGTATGTTGATGACACTATTTTGTTTATAGAAAATAACCTAGACACTGCTAGAAACCTCAAAAATATACTCACCTGCTTTGAACAGGTCTCGGGTATGAGAATAAATTACAACAAAAGTGAATTGGTTCCCATCAATCTTTGCGAAGATGATGTGAACAATTTGAGAGAAATCCTGGGCTGTGCTGTAGGGACTTTCCCGATTAAATACATTGGGATCCCTCTACACCATGATAAACTCAGGAGAGAGGACTTGCAGCCAATCATCGATAAATTTTTGAAAAGAATCGCTGGTTGGAGAGGGAAACTTTTATCTTATGCGGCGAGAGTTACCCTGATTAGGTCCTGCCTAGCTAGCATTCCGGTTTACCTCCTTTCCTTTTTTAAATTCCCAAAATGGGCTTTGAAGCTGATTAATGCCCAAATGTCTCATTGTTTATGGAATGATACTAAGGAAAAACGGAAGCTTCACCTTGCAAACTGGAACTTGGTTTGCATGCCTAAAGACATCGGAGGTTTAGGTATACCCTGCCTCCGAGATGTCAACCTCTGTCTCCTGGCCTCTTGGGTCAAGAGATATTTTGATGGTGGAGATAAAATCTGGAAAACTGTAGTGGACTCCAAGTATAGAACGAAAAAACCCCAACATTTTCTGTAGCTCTAACATGAATTCTTCTAGGTTCTGGAAGGGGTTTATGTGGGCTATAAATGCAGTAAAATTTGGATATAGGTGGAGTGTTGGGGATGGTGCCCAAGTCCGTTTTTGGGAAGACACGTGGTTTGGCACATCCCGCTTTGTGTCAATTCTGGGACCTCTATACGGTCTGCAATGAAACCATGGTTACCATTAAACAGGTTTGGGATGGCTCGACCCTTAAGTTAACCTTTAGGCGAAATTTATGTTCAGTTTTGATGCAAAAATGGTATGAGCTAGAACAGATTGCTGGTAGTGCAGTGCTCACTGCTGACTGTGACTCCATTGTCTGGACCTATGAATCCAAAGGGTTTTACTCGACTAGCTCCTTTTATAAGATCATCAGCTTTAGGGGTGTGACGCAGGTGTTCATGCCAGCGGTTTGGTCTTTGATCATCCCCCTAGGGTGCAAATCTTCATGTGGCTGCTTTCGAATAACAAGTTGCTGACTCGTGATAACCTGCTCAAACGCAAAATGCACAAACCTGTGGAATGTATATTTTGCAATGATTTAGAAACTGTGGATCACTTGTTTTTCGGTTCCATTGTCTCTCTAGAAGTTTGGTCTTGTGTGTCAAACTTCTTTGGTTTTAGTGTTGGATCTGATTACATGTCTATAGCTAAGTTTTGGATTTCAAATAATAAGCATGCTAGTCTAAATGCAATTTGTGCCGTGGTACTTTGGAGCATTTGGAAATCTCGTAATGCTTTGATATTTGACAATCAAACTTGGTTATGCATGAAACAGATTTGGTGGATGATTCTCAAGACGGTGAAGAAATTGAGACTTCTGTTCAAGCCACCGATGCTGAACGTGATCGACAGATTCGAGCAGATGGTCATGGGGAAGCTGAGGGAGAGACCTGCACTGCCGTGGGGGTGACTCCAGGACTGAAGTCGCTGGGTTCTCTCACTGCCTCTCTCCCGCTGTCAAAGTTTCTGCTGCAGCACCTGACACTCCTCCGTGCTACTAGCTCCCAAGGGTGGCCTCGCCGATGACTCCTGCTGAGAAGACTGCCTGGGGGAAGCCACTGCCGCGTGCTGAGATGCTCCCTTTGCAAGAGCTCAAGACCAAGCTTTGGGATGTCATCAACCAACGTTTTTAGTTCCTGAGTTTTCTAGGCCTTCAGCTTTCATGTTTTGGTGGACCTGTTTCATCAGCTCTGTAATATTTTGGGTTTGCAAATTCCTCCAGACTTTTAGCCTGAGAACTTTAGCGTAGCTTTCTTCGACTTAGTTTTCTTTTCTGTCGCTGTAAAACTTGGAATCTGGCTGGTTTCATTTGAGTAATGGAACTGGGGCCTGGGGCCCTTTTAATCTAAAAATATATTTTGAAAGCATTTTTCAACCGCGAAAAGTTGTTCATGCACTTTCGAAAATACTTGGAATGGTGTGATTCAGGCAGGTACATTCATGCCAAGAAGGCACGTGATGGATAGTATCATCCAGTCGATCCACAATGATGGACAGTAGGCAGTTTGAAATAAAGACCGGCCGGCTCTTCACTTAAACCAAAACCAACGTACCATCATTCACATGCGCGCAAAGACAACCATCCTCACTCACCACGTGAATCCAGGATGCCATTGGCTGTACGTACTCAGATTAATCTAGGACCAACAACAGGCAGCAGCAGCTGCTGCTTTCACCTTCACGGTGGGTAATTGTTAACTGCCGGCCGGCCTGCCTGCACCCGCTCCTCCCCTGAGAATGCAAACGCCATTGTTTAGCTAGCTAGCTCCTGCTTCTGGACATTGTAGCTAGGTAGCAGATCTCCGTGCATAATAAGCTAGCCGATCATGCAGAAGCTCCACCAGCTGGTCCACCCTGGCGGCGCGGTGTCCCTCCCGGCGCTCGTCATCGTCCTCTTCATCCTCACCACGCCCTACCGCCGCTCTTTCTTCCACACCTACGGGCCCGGCGGCTTCGTCTCCATCCCATCCAACAACTCTGCTCCGGCCGTCGCCCGGGTGCCCAAGGGATGCGACATCTTCCGTGGCCAGTGGGTGCCGGACGACGACGACGGCGCGCTGCCGTACTACACGAACCTCAGCTGCCCGGTGATCCAGGAGCACCAGAACTGCATGAAGTACGGCCGCCCCGACCTCGGCTTCCTCAGGTGGCGCTGGCGCCCGGCCGGGTGCGAGCTCCCCCGGTTCGATGCCGCGGGGTTCTTGGAGGCTGTGAGACACCGGTCCATGGCGTTCGTCGGGGATTCGCTCGCCAGGAACCACATGCAGTCCCTCATCTGCCTCCTGTCCAAGGTAATTACCAATCTTCAGTTTCAACACAAGCTTACTTTCATTTCGAAATTCAGTTGATCAGAGAGATTGATTTCATTTCGAAATTCATTTTGTTCTGTTTGCAGGTGGAGTACCCGAAGGACATCTCCACGACGCAAGACCAAGAGTTCAGGACGCTGCGCTACGAGTCGCACAACTTCACCGTGTCCATCTTCTGGTCGCCGTTCCTCGTCAAGGCGAACCTGTCCGACTCCGACCACGGCAGCGGCCGGCTGTGGAACCTGTACCTCGACGAGCCGGACGACGCCTGGCTGCCGTTCGTGTCCGGCTCCGACTACGTGGTCATCTCGGCGGCTAACTGGTTCACACGGCCGTCCCTGTTCTACGAAGCCGGCCGCATCGTGGCCTGCCACTACTGCCTCGTCCCGGGCGTGCCCGACCTCACGCTGCGGCACTCCCTGCGCGTCGCGTTCCGCACCGTGCTGCGAGCGGTCACGACGGTACCGGGGTTCAACGGAACGGCGATCCTGCGGACGGTGTCGCCGACGTCGCACTTCGAGGGCGGGGAGTGGGACAAGGGCGGCGACTGCCGGCGGACGCGGCCGTACTCGGCGAACGAGACAAGGTTGACCGGGCTGGACCTCGACTTTTACACCACGCAGGTGGAGGAGCTCGCCGTGGCGGAGGCTGCCGCCAGGAGGACAGGGAGCCACGCGAGGCTGATGCTGATGGACACGACGGCGGCGATGGTGCTCCGGCCGGACGGGCACCCGAGCCGGTACGGGCATTGGGCGCACGAGAAGGTGACCCTGTACAATGACTGCGTGCACTGGTGCCTCCCCGGGCCGATCGATGTCTGGAACGAGATGCTGCTACAGATGCTACTATAGCCTGACCGATCCATCGATGCGTGTCCGCGTCAACGTTGGTCCTTTTTTTTCTTCACTTTCTGATGTAGTAGTACTATGTTACAGGAATTTAGTCTTTATCAATGTGGAAATAGATGCAATGGTTTCCTAGGGCAATGGCCTGAAGATTCAGGTTATGCTGATGATTTGGTTGATGTAAGTTCTTCATTCATTGACATACCACCTTATCCTTCCGACCAACAATGTAGCTATCAAACCTTTTGCAACAAAATGACAAACGTCAATTCCTGATGAAAAAGAGAGATAAACTAGGAGTACAGCACATCAGCAACTGATATTATTTGGTTTGGATGTCACAGCTTTCAATAATTTGCTACATGGATGGATGGCAAGGCTACCAAGACATGCAGATAGATAGTGACAGCAAAACTAAGAAATATATCACCAAACAGTGCTATTATTTTCTTCTAGCAGACATACCAGGCTCCTAACCACTTGGCAAGGTTTGTACAAGGAAAATGAAAATAAGGACATTATTTATGAAAGGAAATAAGGAATACCATCAAATAGGTTACATGCTCAGACAAGGACTTCATAATCTGTCAATATCTCAAGTGAAGAGGAACAAAAGTTTGGGTGAAGATGTACAATCGATGCATAGGACGGACAGGGTTGATCCAGCAAATCATCCATTTCTAATCGAGAAATGCTTCAGGTTTAGAATAACTGGCACATAATCATTTTAACAGTTTGTAAATCAGCTCTTCAATGGCATGCATATATGCTGACCTAAAATTAGGTCGAGTAGAACCTAGATTATGCATATACATGAGAACAAGTTATCTTCGAACTAGGTGTGCAAGAGCATGTATTCTCTCAGTTTGAACAGTAACACATCTCCAAGTTTTCTCTGTCACAAGGGTACAATCAATGTCAGGCACTAGATTATGCATCTACGTAAAAACAGTAGCTTTTGAATTATAACTAAATTTAAGCATGCATGTTAGAGGAATATTGTATATCGATTCACTAGTATGTGTTGGTTTCGAACAAAATACACGAAGTAATTCTTAGTTCAGTCAGTCATGCTGGCCAGAGTCTGCAGCAAATAACAAGATATATCTTGCCATTTGGTAACGGCGCAAAAAAATCACAAGCAAAAACAACTACTGTTACAAGGTCGAGTATAACCGCAATTACCCATATAACCCCTACAAGGTGACGCAACCTGTTGAGTACTGATTACTTAGTATCAATTACCTTGTATCAATTCCTACACTTTTAGTGACTTAACAACGTGCTAATCCAAGATGAGTGGTGGAAGTGGCTCATTTCCAAAAAGTTTTTTTTTATTATAGCTTCCATGTTTAAAAATACCACTTATTCTAAAAATTATTTTAGGTTGGAAATGAAAGAGTGTAACCTGTCCACAGTGATGCATTGTACCAACTACAGGCTGCAAGGCAATGGTAGCCAGTAGGTTCTATTGTTGGTGGTGGTATTCCAGTACTTTTTTCGCTCAATCATGAGCTTTCAATGTTTCTTGATTACTTATGCATTTCCTGGGAATATCCAACTAATGTCCCAAGAAAAAAATCATCTTTACTACATACTGGGCACTGTATGTCCACTACGATGTTTATGAGCTGCAGCCTGCAACAAAACTATACTTTCACTTGCTGGATCATTCTCAAACATTATACATTACACATTTTTAATTGAAAATTAGATGTTTCAATTTCTTCAATTGGGGATTCCATCATTTGTTCCTACAAGTACCTAGTCAGCTGATAAACAATATAGTGTGAGTTCAACTAGATTGTCTCCATAGGACATTGGCTAATTATAATGTAAACATCATGTAGCTTTTGTAGGATTTTTTGATATCAGGGTCAGAACTACCATAATAAAACAATTAGTCCAAACTGTACCGGATGAGTAAAAGAAGGTACGGAATAGACAATGTAGGCATCATGTAACTTTTGTACGATTTTTTGATATCAGGGTCAGCACATTCAGAACTACCATAATAAAACAATAAGTAGTCCAAACTGTACCGGATGAGTAAAAGAAGGTACGGAATAGCGAATACATGTAGAAAAATTCTCTACCATATAATGACGTTTTTCTCATCTGAAAATATCTTGAAGACTTGAACTTTACTCTTTATATTAGTAATAACTAAAAATAATCTTACAAAAGTACATCTCGATCGAAAAACATCACCATTTGTATGTTACTATGACCTAATTCGTGATCTGGGTAAGAGCTTACCGGTGTCCACTTGAGCAGATCCCTTTTGAGCAGAACATCCATGTTGATTTTCATAAGTGACAATTTAAGGAAGCTCATTTCTGATGAAAGCTGCAAACGCAACTCATCTCGTCGATTACGAGCATCCAAAACTCATGTTGTAGTGTTGAACCAGAGTTGCTAACTCTGAACTTTAGTGTCTCTCAATGCGACTCTCAAGCTCAGTCTACGACATGTAAGCAAGGTGCACTGCTAGAGAAGACCAAATGCTAGCAACGCCTGTCTACCAAAAGTTTGGCAAAGTGAGGTGGCAAACCAGACGTGCACAAAGATTTAGGGTAGCAAGATCATATTAACCCTCCATCGCGAAAGGATTTGAGCTGAGTTGTGATCTGGAAGACGCTTCATTCAGTATCTGAGCTAGTTGTGAAATCTTCAACATCAGCGTCTTCTTCGTTACAGCTGATTTCCTCAGCAATAGCCCCCTCACGCTTCTTAAATAAAGCAACATGCTTCTGGTACTCTTCAAGCTCAGTCTCTAGCTTCTCAATAAATTTACCGGTATGTTCAAGAGATTGCTCATACCTATATTTCTCCAGGGCCTATGGAGGACAGATACATAATGTCAGTCAACTCAACCTACTAACAGATATGACAAATTTGGCTTCAGTAGTGATGAATACCTTCTGCTTGGACAGAGTATCGGGAGGCGACATGACCTTGGGCTGCACATAATTCTTCCCACGATAAAAGATGATAGTATTATCCGGTTTAACATCGATGACGGTCCCCTTGCTGAGCCTGGCCAGCTCCTCGGCGTACTCGTAGACCTGGCCGGGCCGGCAGGGCCTGCAGACCACCTTCATGGTCTCGTGCCTCTTCCAGTGCAGGTGCATGTTGAGGACCACCCCGCCGAACACCCCTCGCCTCCCGACGGGGACGTAGTTCTTCTTCTTCTCCCCGGTTCGTTTGAGGTAGAACTTCTCCTCCTCGGTGAGGATCTCGGGGTCGTGCACCGGCTCCGGACCACACCTCGAGGGCGCCTCGTACTTCCGGAGCTTCTCGATCAGCCACTCCTCTTTCCTCTTCGCCTAGATCAGATCCACATTGAGAGCAATAAATTGAGAATGCAGCATTTCAGCATTTCTGTCCAATCATACAGAAGGATGTGTCATGAGTTTTTCAGAATATCTCATGGCAAATTGATTTTTTCATTTTTGTTTTCTATTTTTAATTTCTCTATCCATTTCTCTATTATTCTTTTCGTTTCATTTTATTTATTTTATTTTATTTCATCATTTTTTCTTCATTTCCTTGTCCTCATTTTTCCTGCCTTTTCGAAATATCATTACTCTGAAATTATTTTAGCTTGAAAATGAAAGAAGAGAGTAACCTGTCCCAACTACAGGCTGCAAGGCAATGATAGCCAGTAGGCTTTTATTATTCCACTACTTTTTTTTCTCACAACCATGAGCTTTCAATGTTTCTTGATTACTAGTGCCTTTACTGAGAAATATCCAACTAAAAAAATCATCTTTACTCCTTATTGGTATGTCCATTACAGCGCTTATAAGCTGCAAGCCCGCAACATAACTTGTTTTCACTTGCTGGGCTGTTCTCAAAGATTAAACATTTTTAATGAAACTTGATGTTTCAGTTTCTTCCTTCCTGTAGGTAGCTAGTCAGCTTGTAAGAAATATGGCATCCTAGATTGTCTCCACTGGGCATTCACCAACAATAATGTACTAAATGTAGCACGAGTTCATCCTAGATTGCCAAGCTGAAGAATCGAATGTTGAGGGTGAAGGGGAAACCTTGTCGAGCTTGTATCTGATCCGGACCTCTGGGTTGGGCGACTTCATCTTCTTCTTGGCCTTGAGGCGGAACCACTTGAGCTGGTTCACCTTGTCCTTCTTCGACATCTTCTGCTTCTTCTGTCCCGACGGCGGCGGCGGCTGCTGCCTCCCGACGTGCTTCGTGTCCGGGTGGTCTCCGACCGAGAAGCGCGCGAAGCCGCCGTCCGTGTCCAGCGTCACCGCCGTGCTCCCGTTCCGCGCCGCCGGCGAGCGTCTCCGCCCAGCTGTCGCGAATCCAGCAGCGCCGGGGCGTGGGGCACTGGTGGGGATTGGGCCGTTGAAAGGAGGCGAGGCGACCAACCGTAGAGCGGCGGCGGCGGGTTGCAGAGTCCTACGGTGGCGAAGGAGTATCCGGGGCAGGATGGTCCCCATGGTGACGGCGGGGGAGGAATGGGGCGGCGCTCGCTCAGCTCCGGCCGCCGGAGCGTAGCAAGGGTTGCAGGCAGGCTGACAGACTGCGTCTGTTCCTCTGTTATTCCCGGGTGGGCTATTCGTGGGCCGTAGTGACCACGGAGGAAATCCAGCCATGGGCTTTGTACGGCGATTGGCGGGGCTATGTCTTGCATACATGATACATTCCAGCAAAACACCTTTGCTATCAACATTTTTTGTGCCCCACTTAACAAAATCACTTTCTTACACACATATACTGTACTTACCCATTCTACGTGTCAATACTAGGATTACTACAACATGAGCAGCTAGCTAAGCCTGATTTGGCCGAGCAAGAAGCTACTCCCTCCATCGCATAATATATGATGCTATTACAACCAAGAAAGTAGTAAAAACATTGTGCGCCGTACAACATGTTCGCGGTCACGCCCACTTGGCCATGACGGACATGCCGCCGGCGCCGAGGAGGACGGCCAGGAAGCAGAGGAGCTGGAGCCTGGCGCTGCCCTGCAGTTTGGGCCCCATGAACTCGGCGGCGAGGAGCTCCACGAGGGCCATGTAGTGCAGCAGCCCGGCCGACACAGCATTGAGCAGGCCAACGCGATGAGCGCGCTAGGGCTGTTGTCCTTGTACACCCTGGTGAGCGCCAGGCCCAGCGCGATCCCAAACGGCGTGGTGGTGGAGAAGAAGAAGACGAGGCCTGTCTTCATCCTGGCGCCGTACTCCGCCTGGAGGATGCAGCCGCCGAGGCCCATGCCTTCGAACATCTGGTGGAAGCACATGGCCGCCACCAGCGGCCGGATGGTGCACACGCTCTGCGACGCCCCCATGCCCAGCCCGATCACCACCGAGTGCACCACGATGCCCATCTCAAGGACCTGCACGCAAGATGAAGGTAAAGCTAATTAAACTCCATAATGAAGTCAAACATGTAAACCATAGGCTAACTAGATTTGAAAAAGGTTTTATAACCAAATGTTAGCATTAGCAGTACCAAATCAATATTATTAGATTCAGCATGAAATAAATTTGCATACCTTATTTATTTAGTACGTACTTCACATGTTGATATTGTTTTAGAAAAATGGTCAAAGGATGTAGAGTTTGATGTTAAAAATACTATACACATTCCGAGAACTAATGGAGGGAGTATTAAACAATCTTAGGTAGGTAGAGCAATTTAAGATGACACCGGCGGTTTGACTCAGTTAACGATCTCTAGTCGTCACAACAAAATATGACATCATTAGCTTAATTGGTTACTCGCGCCCACGGTTACCCCCGTTCCTGAATACATGTCATTTTCACATTGCTACACCACTATGTTTCTCCTAAGTGTGGTTATGTTTATCGAGAGATATCATTTTCATGTGAAACAAAGTTAATCACTCCTTCTGATTTATAATAAGTGTCGCGGTTTTGAATTAACCCAAGTTCAAAGCTGCGACACTTATTTTGAATCGAAGGGAGTAGTTAACAAGACAATTACTTGCGTACATCCCGCCCTTTGAACTTTGGGTCGATCGGTAGACGTCCTCTTGGTCTTCTCTACTTATTTAAAGCGGTTGTACTGGTCGTCTCCGATTATTTTGAAACTTTTCGAATGTCCCAAAAATTCGAAGTTAAAATAACAGAAGTTCAAAAAAAATGTTTTAATGCTTTCAGATTTTGAAATTTTCCAAAAGTTTCAAATTTTGAAAGTCAAGACCAAATTTTCTAAGAGTTGATACTCTTTTTGGAAGTCCTAAAAAGGGGATTGTTTGACCACGCGTTAACTTTCCGAAAGAGGGAACAAAAGGGTTGCAAATTGGCATTGACGCATTGTCCAACCTTAGGTTTTAGAAGTACCCCAGTATACAATTAATAGTGATGACATGAAAAGAAAAGAATCAAATGATTAGCAGGTCCAGCCAGGGAAGTGGTGGTGCAACACACAAGATTACCTGAACGACAACACGGTTGCGGTGCAGCTGCATCTGGCCGGCCTCTGCGTCGTCGGGTTTGGCCAAAACCATGCCGTGGCCATGTACGTGTCCATGCCCATGTCCGTGCCAGTGTCCTCCCTGCTGATCCGGGCTCTCATGATCGGCGACTGCTGCGACACTAGGTCCACCACCGGCGCCGCCACTCTTGTTCCGGTTGTAGAAGGTGAGCATGAGGGAGTCGACGAGGAGCGTGAAGAGTGCGGCGAGCATGGCGACAAAGGCGGTGAAGGGGAATTCATGCCAGGGCTTCACGGGGAGGCAGGGGGAGGTGAGGTTATTGAAGGAGTCCGGCAGCACGTGCATGTACCCGGTGGCAAGGATGACCCCCGACGCGAATGCCTTGACGACGGAGAAGAGGCTGCGGTCCGGCTGCAGCGCGGGCACCGACCTCGCCAGGAGCGGCAGGCACACGCCAACGACGCTCGAGAACAGGATGGTCGGGATGGCGATCAGCTTCAGCCGCAGCGCCTTGGGCACGCTGTGGCACGTGTCGTGCGCCGCCACCGGGTCGATGCACACGCCCGGCTGTGCGTGGGCGAGGAGAGGGGAGGTGGAGCAGATGATGATGATGATCAGGAGGGAAAAGGAGGCGAGCGCCATTGATCGATCTTGGCGTAGGTAGGTAGGTAGGTAGGTCGGGGAGTGAGTGAGTTAGCTTGCTTAGTGAGCACCTGTCTCTCTTGCTCACTACTTTGGCTATGTAGTTGAGCAGGTTCTTGTACCGTTGTACTGCTGCTCTTGTGACGATCAAGTGGTGTGGATTGAGGTTGTGAGGTGAGCTAGCTTATATAGGATTTGTAGTGAGTTTGAGCCCAGCCAAAGCAAGTTGTCGTTGTGAAACGCACACTTGAAGTGCACCTGACCAGTACGGCCCGAATCATGCTGTTTCCACGTACGGACAAGCTAGCGGACTCGATCACGACGGCGGCTCCAAGTTTCTCAAAAACTGCCTTACTACATTCGGTATGAGACTCTGATTCCCAAGAATAAAAGGTGATAGTGTGTCGGGCTGTCGGAATGCATTGTTATTTTAAGTTTACACCTGACATCGAGATGGCGGATGGAGGAAGCCGCAATGAGAAAACAGGAGGCATCATAAAAATATAATTAAGCAGACAATAGAACATCTATTGGACTTTGTCTCCTATACGTACATCGATCTTGGCGTCTGTGCAGGATTCAAAGATATAGTGTTTTGTAAGAGACAACTCGAGAGCCTCGACGGCTTGGGTGTGACTTCACTAAATTTTGTTTTCTTCATTGTTTAGAGAGAAAGAGAGTATGAAACGGTCCTTCGACTATCCAAAGGAATTTGGACTTTTGTCGATGTTCTGTCACAAGGCACTTTTTTCTACTGTTTGGTCCGTTGTCGAGGCAGATTATTACTATGTGTGGCCTTACCATAAACTACTAACGCCATCCTGTTATTGTTGCGGATACCGCCCGCTACCAACCTAAGAGCATACCCACCGGCACACCACGTAGTACTCCCTATGACAAGAAAATGCGCCCCAACGGCGGGCCCCCATTGGTAAGACGACTCAAAAAACTGTTTAGCAACCTCTTATTCACCAGCAACTTTCATGTTCGCCTCAGGCGTGCTGGACATGATTCCATTATAGAATTGATGCACTAGTCATCTAGACCAAAAGTCCGAACTGATGGAAAGGGCGAAGCAATATATTTATATTCAACACTCCCCCTCACGTCTAGACTATTTTAGTCCTTAGCGTGAGATCGGAGGAGGCCGCAGGATTTTTTTTTGTTTCTTTAATCTGCGTGAGCAGGGTCTCGAACTCAGACCTCTTGGCTCTGATACCCTATATAATTTCTACACTAGCCATCTAGATCAAAAGTCCGAACTGATGGAAAGGGCTAGACAATATATTTATATTCAACATCCATGTCGGCCACCTTCGACTCCAACGCCATGGCACACAACGACGTGGCCGGCGGCTCTAACTGCTCGAAGCGAAGCCTCACCATCACCGAGGCAAGGGATCGGAGTTCGTCGACCTCGACATCATCGTGTCACTGAACAACATTATTTCAAAGGATGGCATCTTTACTCTAGGTGGTGTTCCTGTGGCGCCACCCTTCACCGGTCATGCCCTCGACGAGGAGGTCTACTCGCGTCGGTGGCGGGTGTCGATGGAGGAGAGGGGAACCCTCTTTACGCCCCCAAAAGCGGGTGTTGGGACGCCGTCTTCAAATAAGAGAAGGTCGCCGCCCTCGCAAAGTGTAGCAATTGTCAAGACACGAGAGCAAATAGCTAGCGGAGCGACAAAGTGAGTCGGCCGAGGTATTAGCCAGTCGCGGCTTGGTCAAAACAATGTTGTATCTACTCAGGAATCTGAGAAAAAGGAATTAGGCTAATCATTTCACTAAGACCATCTATACGGTGTATGCACTTTAAAAAAAGGTAAATTGTTTGAAGCGATGACCTCTTTGCTGCAGCGTGTGCTCCGATGAAATCAAAAAAGTGTTGTAATATAATGTTGATTTTATGCTACTAACTCCGTTCGGGATTATAAGGTTCCCCAAAGTTTGATTGTAACTTTGACCATAAAATTAACTAACAAAATATGTTTTATTCATCACAAAAATAACATCGTTAGAAACTTATATCAAATAAGCATCCAATGATATTATATGACATATATTATATTTGTTAAATTTATTATCAAAGTTGAACTATATCAGGGCATTACCGTAAAGATAGCCATCCGTTGATCGGTTCGTTTGTTTTATTTTGATATTCTCTTTCGGACAGGCCTGAAAGGAGGAGAAAGCCTGAAATGCCAACGGGTCTTTGTCCTCCCTTAGGACTCTGGGCCGTGTCTTAGTACCAAGCAATTGACTCACAAACAATGTATTAAATAGCAGGCTATAGCGGCGCTATAGCATTTTCTGCATCATGCCGCTAAGTGAATTAGCACGCTAAATGTACCAAAACCCTTAAATAGCGGGCTATAGTGGCGATTTAGCAGCGCTATAGCTATTTTTGCAGGTTGTCGCTAAATGGCTTAGCCCGCTATTTAAAACTTTGCTCACAAACTAGCTAATCAAACGCGAGCCCGTCCTTGGGTTGATTTCTCCTTTTGATCTTCAGCCTACAGGATATTTTAACACTTTTCAGTTGCCCCCTCATTTCCATCGCCGGCCTTCCCCAGCTCCCCTCCTTCGTCGCTTTGGCATTTTTAACTATTTTAATTAATCATCATATCTTGAAGCGGACATGAATAAATGATTCGCGCTATGCAATTCCATTACTAGAATATCCGAACGACAAAGTGAAGTTTTTTTTCGGAGTCAATGGGCCTATATGCATTGGTTATCATAAAAGTCAAGACCAAATAGTTTGTTAGGATGACTTCAACCCGGGTTGACCATGTCTTCCGAACAATTTCAGTAGTTATGTCGCAACACGGTTGTTTTTTTATTTACCTTATTGGTTAAGAAAGCTTCTGATCTCATGGTATGCCTTTAGCTCTCCTCAAAAGTAATAGGGTGGATAAAAGGATTGGAATACAAAGATTGGATTCTTGATCCAATCAGAATTCTGGAATAAAGGTGGGGGTTTATAATCCTGAACGGAGGAAGTCGTATATATCTCCGGGCGAATAGCTCATGTGCGACGTTTTTTCACGGTAATGGACGGAGAGCGACGTCGTTGGCAACAATAGCTCGCATGCGACGTTTTTGGGTGCACAAATAGTACAGGGTCGACATTGTCTTTAAACACAACTGATTGTTGCTGTTAGGATTTGGACACACCACTTATCCATGTCAGCGTGGGACCCACCTCAAATCCACCTCACCGAAGCTAGAACAGACCCCGCCTGTGCCCGCCCGCCGCCGCCTCATTACTTCCCCTTCCCCAATCTTTCTCTTCTCCGGCGACGAATCGCAGATGTCTACCTCCTCCGCCCGCACTCAAAATGGCCCCGGTATGGTGTAGTGCCGCTGACAAGGTGCCCTGACTGCCCACGCCCAGAGCCTCTTTAGCGTTGGGTCAGTAAGACTGATGAGAATTGCAATCTTGGGCGCGAGTTTGTTAAATGCTTGAGCAAGACACTGGCAGGACGGGATGGCAAGGTTAGATCTCAGTTCTTTCGCAGCCGTTTGCTCTGATTTCTCCAGATTTCGTTTTTTCTCGTCGAATTTGGGATTTAGGGTTCATTTTTCTGTTTTCAGATCCTGAAGAAATGTGTCCATTTCGAGTGGATGGATGATTATATTGAGAGACTTGAATTTGAGGGCTACATTGATTCGAGCGGTGCCGCAACCTGGGAGCTGAATTTGGGGTTGCCGCCGCTTGCTGTGGAGAATTTGGGGAGCTCGGACATAGGGGCGGACAGAGCGAGGAATGGGTGCCCAACGAGGAATGTGTGGAATGCTGAACTGCCCGCTGAGTCCGAACTGAACGAGGAACTGACGAAGATCAAGAAACATCTGAAGCAGATAGTCGCTTTGCAGAAGCAAGCAAATATCATGGCAGTAGGATTTTATGGTTCAATCATTGTTCTGTTTTTCTTTTACTTGTTGTTCATCCATCGTTAGATTGGGCAGTTAGGCTTGTCATGGCAGAGGACGCGATCTGTGCGCCATGCCAAGTTCATCTATCTAAACAAATGCAACAATTTGGAAAGTTCTTCAGTTCCTGAACATACAGTTATTCAGTTAACAGTGTGCAGCAAAGTTCAGTTTGCGGTAAAAAAAGTTCTGGGCTGCGGAATAGATGTTGGGCCGTGAAAAAAATAACCAGCCCTTTCCTCACCAATGTTGGCTGCGGAATAGATGTTGGGCTAGAGAATAGAATAGACTCACCAGTGTTGAACAAGAACTTGGGCTTAATTTGGGATTGCGCTTTTTGTACTTTGCTTTTTTGTTCAAATTGGGCATTTTGTACTTTGCTTTTTTACACGATTTTATTGCAAAAAATAAGAACAAGACCTTGAGCTTTTTCCTCGTTGCTTTTTTGCACGAACTTTCTTGCCCGAAAAGAAGAACATTAACTTGTTTTTTGTACTTTGCTTTTTTACACGAATTTCTTGCATGAAAATAAGAACAAGAAGTTGAGTTTTTCGTACTTTGCTTGTTTACACGAATTGCTTGCATGAAGTAAGAACAAGACCTATAGCTTTTTGTACTTTTCTTTTTTACACGATTTGCTTGCAAGAAAATAAGAACTTGGAACTTTTTGCACGAACATTTTTCCACAAACGTAAAGACATACAGAAAATAAACTGCAAAGGAGTAGCAACCTTACATGAGTAGCACCCTTACAGAAGTCCACGGACACGACACGACACGACATTAGATAAACACGGGAAACAAATAAAAAGATAAAACTAAACCGGCGGCGTCATCTTCTCTTCTCTCCGGGCTCGCTTCACCACCACCATCTTCACTTTCTCCGCTTCACTCATCGTCGTCGAAGTTGTAGGGGAGGGTGTGCATCTGGTTTGTGGTGAAGAAGATGCAGTCGATGTTGGTGTAGATGTTGTATGTGGTGAAGGCGATGTACTCGCAGCCGCACCAAAAGACTTTCCCGAGGAGCGCGTATGCGTCGAACGGCTTGGTGAAGGTGGTCGTGAGCAACTTGAGGTTTACGCCCCTGCTGTCACGGGTCTCATCGAGGCGAAACATGGGCCGTGTGCCTGGTGGGAGGTTGAGGTGCTTGAAGCCGGCGGTGAGGAAGTCGTGGGCGAGCTCGACCGGCCCCCTCCACCTCGATATCGCCCACACCCGGAGGGTGCTCTCCAAAACCACGTCGGGGGGTAGTGCATCTCCGGCGTGGTGCGTGGCGGGCGGAACGTCGCTCCGGTGAACTGCATCGTCGCCGGACTTGGTGTGCTTCGAGAGGATGCGGATCTGGTTTGGGTGGTGAAGTGGAAGGGTGAAGATGGATCTGGCGCTTCGGTGATGCGACGAGTGGAGAGGTGTATAAGTAGGGGGCGATGGGCAATGTGTATCGACGTGTGTTAGAGGGGCGGCCGCCACGTTAGAGCGTTTGTATCCGTGTCATCGCACGAAAGAATCGAGGCGATGAAGCAGTGAATCGGCGGCGACGTGCGTTAATGGCTCCTGTGCAACGAGTCGTTGGCCGTCTGAATCGGCGTGCTTAATTGCTGTAGTGCTACGTGACTGAATCGAGCCCCTCTGAATCGAGCGCGTCTGTGCATGCAGTTCTGTCGTCGCTTGCCACGCATGCATGTAAAGCCTATACGGGCGCGTCCACAACGGACAGCACGACGGCCCAACGGTCCACGTAGAGTGCCCACCCGAACCCTATGCGTGTTGGAAAGAAAAAAAACAGCCAATTAGAGCGCAGAACGAGAGTCTCGCGGATCGCCCTGTGGCTCAGCCGATCGCAACCGTCCACGCGAGATTCCTTCTAGAAGGCATCGATCCAACTGCACGGGTGGAATCTGCTGGTTTCCTTCTAGAAGGCTTGATCTGACGGACACCGTAGCGCTCTAGGGTATATCCAACGGGCACAAATCAGCAGCGGGGTTATGCGGGGTTTCGGCTGGGTCAACGGGGTTTTATGAGGGTTGACCAAATTAGGGTTGTGCATAACTAATTCAAAAAAATCAAAAAATATAAAATTTGCGCACATTTTCTTCTTATGTTGTATAGTAACGAGAAAAAAATATAAATATGGTTTACATACATTTTTACGAAAAAATCTTAAATCAAGTGAGAGACCTCGAACACTTTCAAATGAGCATAGCTAATTAAAAAAATATATAACCTGCGCACATAGTCTTCTTATGTCATATAGTAACGAGAGAAAAATATAAATATGGTTTACATACAATTCCACGAAAATGCCTTCACTGAAATGTGATTCCTCGAACAATGTAGTATGGATTTCAAGGGAGAGACGAGGAGGGTTTCAGTGATTAAAAAATATATAAAACCTGCGCCCATAGTCTTATTATGTCATATGGATGTCCAACATTTTTTTTGGCTCATTTAGACAAGGTGGGAAAAAACTTGCTTAGAAATGAGGCCATTTACCCTACCTTTGGAGCTCATTTGAAACACATTTTTCATGACTATGAGTTTAACTTAGCAAAAAGGGCTCGGATTGATAACCAAATTAGAACAAACAAGTGCATAATAGTTTGAGAAGCATTGCAGCATCCAAGCATAGTACATGACAGATGGAAAAGTTTGAATTTTCGGTTCAAAATTGTATTTTGGACCAAATTTCGTTCAAATGACCAATTTATCATAATACAAACAGTATCACATCCTAGCACTCACAAGTTTTACTTCAGAACAGAAGTGGCATATTATTACAACAACAAATTCTCAAGTTCAGAACACACGTGCACCCCAAATCTATTTCTTTTCCCTCTTCTTACCGCTCGCTTTCTTCTCCTTAGCGCTCGATTTCTTCAAATCCTGAACTTCTACGGCATACAACTTGTTGATGCTCCTGGTTTTCTTGCCATAACCACTAGGCCTCCCCATAGCACGGCCAAGAGTTTCAGTTTCAGCAATAGTTTCAGTTTGCACCTCCTCAACAACAGTTTTGGCAACAATTTTAGTTTGCACCACAAGGTCCAGAACAGGTTCAGATTGCAACACAGCCTCCTGTGCATCGAAAACAAGTTCAGTTTGCACCACAGCCTGCTGTGCATCCAAAACAAGTTCAGTTTGCTCATGTGCATCAAAAACTAGTTCAGTTTGCTCCTGTGCATCCAAAATAGTTTCAGTTTGCTCCTGTGTCTCCCAAACAGGATCAGTTTGTGAACTGAAACTTCTCTTTTTTCTACAACCATTTAGTCTTGCCTTTTTCATTGGCAAACATTGTTCAACAACAAGAGGTGGGCCTTTTTCTGCACGCTTCCTCTTGAAAAATAAATCATATAACTTGGTTAGAGACTGAAACAAGCAACAAAAACAAAAACAACACACATAACAACAATAACATACTTTGGCCTTTCCGGAGTGTAACGTCATTTGACAGATCCCACTTGAAAGTGTATGGTGCCCCCATGTGTGGTTTTGGTAATTAATGACAATCCTTATGGACTAATGTTTGCATTGAGATATTCTTGTAGATTTTGTCCATAGGAAAAGATTGGAGTTCATGTGTTGTACTCTAGAAGCTTGCATGGTAAAGTGTGGCTTGGAAAAGAAGATTGAGGGAACATTCATGTCTATCTCCATGCCATCATATATGTCAAGAGAAGAAGACGAAGTGCAATTTCAATATGATCCATCTCGGAAGATATCATTTGATTGAAGCTTGCAATGGATACATGAAGACGGAGCTAAGCGAGACTCTCTCATAATGTAGTATGGGGGAGAAGTCTTGATCAAGCATGCTAGCGAGCATGATCAAGAAAGGTGGTCCACTTGAAGAGATCAAGATCGTCATCATCTAACTCAAGTGGAATGCGCAAGGCAAATGTATGATCTTGATAGGGTTTCTATTTTACCGGTCTCATGGTGTTAGTGGGAGACCGGTTATAGGATAGATGCCGTACTATCAAGAGGGGCTCTCAAGTGAGTAACTTGGTCGCTAATACCCAATGATGCTATTATAACGGACGCCAGAAAACAGTCTTGATGGCGTGGAGTTACCTGCGTCAAAAGAATATGGGTTAGGTTGAGACTCCAAGTGCAGAGTGTATGTAGTAGTGGAAGACAGTTTTCCCCACGAGGGGTGACTCGAGGGTTTAATATCGAACTATCGGGGAACCAGTATTTCAGGTGTTATCTCCTTATCCTTCTCTTGAGAAGCTGCAACAAAATAAATTGTTTTGTGCCCTCAACCTCACCAAGTGGTTGTCAAGCACAAGGTGTGAGAATGATAATAAAATAATATGCAATGCAAACAGTAGTAAATATGCAATGATGGTAAAATAAATATGCAACGATGGTGGAAACAATGGTAAATGATATTTTTGGGTACTAAATCATAACACCTTAATAATTAAGATAAATCAGAGCATAGCAATAAGTTCAATGACATGAAGTTAAAATAAGAACATGCTAGATCTAGTCATGGAGGTAGTGGCCAAGGTCACATCCACTCTCCGGTAGCATCGTATTTTTGTTTATCCCTAGTGAGGCAACAAAGTAAGGTAGAAAACCCAAGTGGATCGCAGAACTATCTGTCACGTTCACTGCACTAGCCACCCTCTGTTACTCCAACTAATGCACACGTTCCCCCTCACATGCTCTCATAAACATGCTTGATTATGACAAGTAAATAAGAACGGGGTACATAATATGCATCTACTTTCATAACTGAAACAAAAACCATTGTAATCTCAAACATATATTAACTCATAATAAAGATCCACCACAAAAGAATTACATAGATGACCGTAATCATGTTCAGCAGCTCATACGGTACTAATTAGTGAAGCTCATAGAGAGGAGAGATACATAAGTTACTTCCACAAATCCATAGTCCAGGGGTGGACTACTCCCTCTTCATCATGGTGTCGGTGGAGATGCCGTTGGAGGGGAAGGAGACCACGCCGGCAGCGCCCCGCCGGAGTTTTCCCCCTCCAATCTTCAGCTCCAGGTCTCTATTTCGTGGTTTCTGTGTTTCGGCGGCGCTCCCTTTCGCGAAAGCCCTGGGGGGGTCTGTATATAGTCATTTTTAGGTCAAGACGAAGGTTCGGGAAGAAGGATCGACAGCAGCGGAGGCCCGAGGGCCAGTTTGGTGGGTCCCACGCGGTCAGGGAATCTGGCCACGTGGGCCCACCCCTTTCGGCCTTCTGGTCTCCGTTTCTTCGCTTCCTTTGCGCCTACGTTTCGTTCCTTCCAAAAAAGTGATCCCCGTAAAATCTCAGGTCATTTGGACGTCGTTTGGTCGCCTGAAACGTAAAAATATAGAAAAAGGGGTTTTTTGACAGTGCAGGGTTAATTCCAGAAAAATGGGGACATTGTTAATTATCCCCAAAACTTAATATAAATCATGAATATAACCCTTATATGATGCAAATAACATGGAATAACTTGTAATAAAATGTAAAGTTCATGTATGCATTTTACATGCATCAACATCCCCAAGCTTAACCCATGCTCGTCCCGAGTATGAAGGTGATAAAACTAACATCGACTTTGCATTTTAATACTATCAATGTATATCAAAGGTGATTACTATTGCTACATAGAGTCAAATGATTCATTCTTCAAAGGAATAACAATATGCAAGATAAATTATGAAGTGATATCAAATACTCAATGTAAAGATGTTCAATGATAAATTCACAAAGTGTAACATAGAAGAAAGTACTATGGACCAAATGTATACATAATGAAAAGTAAAAACATCCTATGGTGGTCATAGAGTACTTCTTATGAAAACTGAATATAAAAAGTGGACACTTTGGATAGATAAATAAGTAGAGGTAAAGCATGAATAAGTTTCATCTAACTTCCAAACACTTCTACTTAAGTTAATGCTTGCAATGTGGTAGTCATTGGTGTGGAGCTCTCATTACCCCTATCATAGCATCTTGAATGATTAAGGTTTAAAGTGAAAGCAAATATGAGTGGTGTGCTTGACAATGTATTGGTTGAATGTCTCATGTCCCTTGAATACAAGTACCTATACCATGTGTTACTCACTTTGGTCCACAAAGTAAATTCAAATAAAGGTCATTGCAAGTAATAATAGTATCATCAAGAACTGCACTAGGGTACCTCTTGCCCCTTGACATGAACAAGCCCATGTCAAAACAACAAGACAAACAGACAATGAACAATCTCAGCACTCTTTTATTTACTATGGGTATAGCTTTTTATTATGAGGTGCATCACTGAATGAACATTATGGTTATGCTGTAAATTTCCACCATGAATGATGCATGGCTTAGATTAGCGGCCCAGGCATTTCTCTAACCATTTATACAAACTCTTTGAACTTACTAAGTATCCACATTCATTTCACCCATGATAGGCATCCATAAACAAAAGTACATTGAACCTACTAAGTATCCACATTCCTAGAGCATGTCTAATGGAATCATCAGCAAGTGCAAGTTCAATAGAGCATTTCTCAATATTTTTAAGTTCAAGGACTTCATATAGTTTTTTAGATAATATAGAGACACTAGATCCTAGATCTAAAATGGCATGGTGTGTCTCTTTTCCAATGGTTACTAGTACCTTAGGGATCCAGATATCCCCAAGCTTAGGTGGTATCATAGCTTCTTGATTGTACCTAGCAATCTTTTCTTTTAAGACATGATTAGCAATATAGGAACCAAAACCAGCCTGGTTAATATTAACAGAAGGATCACTTGCAAATTTTTGTAAGATAGAAATTAATTCATGCAAGCTACACTTCTCTAAATCAACAAATGGTTCCTTAACTTCACTAAGCATTTTAACTTCCTCAACTTTTCTTTCTTTTTGAGATATAATGATGTTCTTTAATGAGGAAACTTCCTTAGTGAGTTGATCTACTCTTTCAAACAAAATATCATGTTTTTCGAATTTGGATATGAACTCCTTATTGAGCTCCTTTTGAGTAGATATAAATGATCTAATGGTGTTTTCCAAATCACTAGAAACATTACTACTAGTGGTATATTTGTTTGGAACATATGGGGGCTTATTATAAGAGTTATAATTGTTATTACCATACCCATTATTACCATAGTTCCTAATGAAGTTGACATCAACATTTTCAGGATTATTACCAACTAGTTCTTGCAAAGGCATATTTTCAAAATTTTGTTTATTAATAAAAGCAAGAATGGTGTCCATTTTAGATGACAAATCATTTGTTTCTTCTATAGAGTTCACTTTCTTAGATGAACTAGGTGCTCTATCAGTATGCCATTGACTATAATTTTGCAAGATACTTTCCAAAATGTTCTTAGCTTCTAATATAGTTTTTCCCATGAAAGCACCTCCAGCAGCTGAATCAAGTATATTTCTAGACATGTAATTTAGACCATTGTAAAAAGAGTGTAAAATGGTCCATTCATTAACCCCATGTGATGGACAAGTTCTAAGCATGAGTTTAATCCTATCCCAAGCCATGGCAACATGTTCATTTTCATTTTGCCTAAAAGAGAGGATATTGTTTCTATTTTGCAGTATTTTAACAGGGGGATAATATTTCTTAATGAAAGCTTCTTTTAAATCATCCCAAGAATTAATACTACCAGTAGGTAATGAATGTAGCCACTCTTTAGCTTTTCCTCTAAGTGAGAAAGGAAATAACTTCAGTTTTAAGACATTACTTTCAACATTTTTAAACTTTTGCATGTCACAGATTTCAATAAAATCATGAAGATGCATAGAGGCATCCTCAACAGCACTACCACCAAATTGTTCCCTAGTTATCAAGTTTAACAAACTAGGACTAACTTCATAGCTCTCAGCAGTAATCTCAGGTGTGGTGATAGGCTTAGCAATAAATTGATCATTAGGAGTGTTTGTGTAGTCACACAATTTAGTTCTATCTCCCATTTCAACAAGTTTTTATGTGTTTTTAATTTTTTATGCAAAACTGAAAGTAAAATGACACTAATGCAACTCGAAATAACAAATGCAACACAAAAATGCAAAACTGAATATAAAATGCAAACCGAAATATAAAGATGATATGCAAGACAAGAACAAAACAAAATAAAATGATTGTAGGTAAAGATGGATAAGATGATGCTCACGTAGGTGCAACCTCCCCAAGCTTAGGTTGTTACACAAGTTGGTGATGAAGTTGACTTGATGTGAGTGATCCTTGGATAAACCTTTCAGCTATGGTTCCCCGGCAACGGCGCCAGAAAACGTCTTGATACCCAATGATGTATTAAACGGGCCAGAAAACAGTCTTGATGGCGTGGTTACCTGCGTGAAAAGTAAATGGGTTAGGTTGAGACTCCAAGTGCAGAGTGTATGTAGTAGTGGAAGACAGTTTTCCCCACGAGGGGTGACTCGAGGGTTTAATATCGAACTCTCGGGGAACCAGTATTTCAGGTGTTATCTCCTTATCCTTCTCTTGAGAACCTGCAACAAAATAAATTGTTTTGTGCCCTCAACCTCACCAAGTGGTTGTCAAGCACAAGGTGTGAGAATGATAATAAAATAATATGCAATGCAAACAGTAGTAAATATGCAATGATGGTAAAATAAATATGCAAGGATGGTGGAAACAATGATAAATGATATTTTTGGGTTTTTTATAATGAATGCAAGATGTAAAAGTGTTTTTGTATTTTCGGATTTAATAATGGCAGCAAACAAAAGTGGTGATAAAAGTGTTGGAAAGGTGTTTCTTATGATTAAAAATGGACCGGGGTTCATGGTTTCACAAATGCACTCTCTCTTGATAACGTGGTAGACAATGGAACACTAAAATTAACATGAAAGATGGCAAGACATGGTTTGACAAGTTATTAATAATATGGGCATCACGTCCTAACATAGAGATCTCAAGTATAAGTTGTTCTCTCTCTTATGCTCCACCAAGATGCGAACTAAATCATAACACCTTAGTAATTAAGATAAATCAGAGCATAGCAATAAGTTCAATGACATGAAGTTAAAATAAGAACATGCTAGATCTAGTCATGGAGGTAGTGGCCAAGGTCACATCCACTCTCCGGTAGCATGGTATTTTTGTTTATCCCTAGTGAGGCAACAAAGTAAGGTAGAAAACCCAAGTGGATCGCAGAACTATCTGTCACGTTCACTGCACTAGCCACCCCCCGTTACTCCAACTAATGCACACGTTCCCCCTCACATGCTCTCATAAACATGCTTGATCATGACAAGTAAATAAGAACGGGGTACATAATATGCATCTACTTTCATAACTGAAACAAAACCATTGCAATCTCAAACATGTATTAACTCATAATAAAGATCCACCACAAAGGAATTACATAGATGACCGTAATCATGTTCAGCAGCTCATACGGTACTAATTAGTGAAGCTCATAGAGAGGAGAGATACATAAGTTACTTCCACAAACCCATAGTCCAGGGGTGGACTACTCCCTCTTCATCATGGTGTCGGTGGAGATGTTGTTGGAGGGGAAGGAGACCACGCCGCAGCGCCCCGCCGGAGTTTTCCCCCTCCAATCTTCAGCTCCAGGTCTCTGTTTCGTGGTTTCTGTGTTTCGGCGGCGCTCCCTTTCGCGAAAGCCCTGGGGGGTCTATATATAGTCGTTTTTAGGTCAAGACGAAGCTTCGGGAAGAAGGATCGACGCAGCGGAGGCCCGAGGGCCAGTTTGGTGGGTCCCACGCGGTCAGGGAATCTGGCCGCGTGGGCCCACCCCTTTCGGCCTTCTGGTCTCCGTTTCTTCGATTCCTTTGCGCCTACGTTTCGTTCCTTCCAAAAAAGTGATCCCCGTAAAATCTCAGGTCATTTGGACGTCGTTTGGTCGCCTGAAACGTAAAAATATAGAAAAAGGGTTTTCTGACAGTGCAGGGTTAATTCCAGAAAAATGGGGAATTGTTAATTATCCCCAAAACTTAATATAAATCATGAATATAACCCTTATATGATGCAAATAACATGGAATAACATGTAATAAAATGTAAAGTTCATGTATGCATTTTACATGCATCAATCGCATCTTCGTGGACAGCTCAAACCTTTGTATTCTTGGCATATCATCTTTCTTGGTTCTTATTTGGCTTTTATCCATGTGTGAATCTAGAGCTTGTGTTCATCTCCATACCATGCTCTAGTTCTTCAAAAACGGATTTCTTTCGAATATCTTGTTGTGTTTTTGAGTTTGGATGATTTACCGGTTTGTCTTTTCTAGAGAGGTAAAACTCTCCTCTAATGGTTTCTTCCTCACATGATGGACTATGATGTGTATATGTATGATCTTGTAGAGCTTGTGATTATCTTCGAAACAAGCCCAAGATCATAGAAAACAGAGTCCGGATGAAAAACTTGTTATGTTTCGGGTTCGGAAATATTATCGGTTTATCCGTGAGGAAAGTTCCACACCTTCTCATGTGTGGTAACTTTACTCTATTTATGGTTCTTAATTTCTTTTTGTAGGATAGCTCTTGTCGCTATCTTTCCAACAAAATTGATTTCATCTCATTTGAAGTTTTCTTGCAAAAGTTAAAGGTTAAAGAAGATCTCTCTCTGTTTCTGGTTGGCCGGCCTAGGCCGGGCCCAAGGCCGGGACCATCGGGTGGTCAGCCGGCCTCCAGCCTTTTTAGGCCGGCCTGGCCGGGCTCCTAGGCCGGGCCCAAGGCCAGGCCTCTCGGGTGGTCAGTCGGCCTCCTGCCTTTTTAGGCCGGCCTGGCCGGGCTCCAAGGCCGGGACTCTCGGGTCGTCAGCCGGCCTCCTGCCTATTTAGGCCGGCCTGGCCGGGCTCCAAGGCCAACCCTCGCGAAAACTGCCAACGGGCAGATTCAAGGGTACCTATTTAAGGGGCCTTCTTCCCAATGGTTGCCTAACTTCTAGAGCTCGTTTTTCCCTCTCTCTCCTCCATTGTTGACCTTTGAAAAAACTTGCCTACCTCTCAATCCCTCACATGATTCTTGCATATCTTTGAGGGAAAAGTGAGAGGAGATCTAGATCTACAATTTCACCATTCCATCTCTCCTCTAAGTGAGGGGAACCTAGTAGATCTTGATCTTGGAGTTCTTGTGTGGTTCTCTTCTTTGTTCTTCCTCTCTTCTCTCCCCATAAGCATTAGTTGCTTTTGGTGGGATTTGGGAGTGAAGGACTTGAGCACTTCTTGTGTTCTTACCTTTGCTTTTGTGCATCGGTTTGCTCTCTCCATAAGGATTCGTGGAAGTGAAAGTTTGTGAGCTTGTTACTCTTGGGTCGTTGGACCCTAGACGGTGTTCATGAGGCCTTTTGTGGTCAAGGCATTTTGTGGCTAGTTGGGACCTTTTATAGTCACTTGGGAGCTTCTAATCCTTTTGTGGGTTGTGCCTTAAGATTGTTGTAAGGGACTCGATTTCCGCCCAAAAGGAAATCAATAGTCCAAGGTGAACCAAACTTTTGGGTAAGGTTCATCGGAGAATAGGGTGAGGCCATTTGTGGCGCTTGAGTTTGAAACTCACACCCCTCCAACGAGACGTACTCCCCTAAAAAGGAGGAACTTGGGAATACATCATCGTCTCCACGTGCCTCGGTTATTTCTATACCCGAGCTCTTTACTTATGCACTTTACATTGTGATAGTCTTCGTGCTTGAAGTCCTTTATCTTGCTATCACCTTGTTACTTGTCTTACTTAGCATAAGTTGTTGGTGCACATAGGTGAACCTAGTATATTTAGGTTGTATGGTTGTTAAATTAAAACACCTAGTTTTATTCCGTAATTATCAAGCCTAAACCGGAAATGTTTTAATCGCCTATTCACACCCCCCCTCTAGGCGACATCCTTGTCCTTTCACCACTCTGTGCCCAAGTTCCTGGCACAACTTGCATCTGTTTTTGTTACCTTTTGGGCCCTTTTTGGCTTTTCATCTTTCTTTTTCTTCTTACTACTCCCACCTTTCTCAAACCATGCCTTGAATCTACTTTGCTCTGTTCAAAAAAAAAGAATCTACTCTGCTTAGGCCTGACAGCCTTTCTTTTCGCCAGGGGAGGACACATTGAAAATTCAATTTCCACTTCAGGCCACTGAGATTGATTTGTAAGTGCTGGAATTGGAGTTGCATATGCAGCTTTGAATTTTGCTACCGAATAATATTCATGTAAATATGGGTGCATGTTTATCTTCGGTTGAGAGGCTAAGAAAAGTATGGCATGCTCATATGGTTTACCAGTGTGTTGCCACTCGATGCAAGTGCAATCATGCAATTCAGTGTTAACAACATGCCTCCTTGCAGTCTTGGTATCTCTAACCTCAGCACCCCACAGTGAAGATTTTTCAACAGCCAAATGTGTAAGACTTCTGCTCCTGTTGACCACCTGTTGTACCACTGCTGGAAGTTTATCACATTGCAGACAATCTCCAATCTTTCTTCTCAATTCCCACAACCACATGAGCATGATCCTGATTTGGTCAACCATGTCATGCACATGCAAATCTTTTTACTGCTTCAACTTGTTGTTGAAACTTTCTGCCAAATTGTTGTTAATATGATCATACTTGATGGCAGTGTTGAATCCTGACCTGTACCATAATAAAGAATGGTAGGTGTTCAGCCATGTACCAAACTCGTCGCATGCTGCCATTATCTTACCAAGATGATATGAATGTGTCTGTGTAGTGTAAGATCTTGCTGCTGGCCACATTCTCCCAAATTCTTCTCCTCTGAATTTTTTGATCAAATTCATCCACAAATGGCCAAAGCACTCCCTCTGCTCAGCATGTGGGAAAACATTTTTAATTGCATTTTCCAGTCCTTAACATGCATCTGTGTGTATAGCCAAAGGTGACACTAGCCCTAATCATCTTTTCAACTGCATCATGAACCATGTCCATGAAGCCTCTGTCTCTGACTGAAACAAGCCAACAGCAACAGGGAACATCCAGTCCATCTAGAGCATTGCATGCTGCCAACTGACCATTTCACTTGCCTGTCAAAAAAGATGAGTCTATGCTCAAATATGGACGACACCCTGCTTTGAAGCCACCGATGCAAGGCTTTAAAGCCATAAAGAACTTGGAGAAATAAACTTTGCCATCCTCTGATACCTCAGTGTCTATCTCCACAACACTGCCAGGTGACCTCTTCTCCACCTCTGCTTTGAAATTGTAAAGAATCCTAAATGTGTTTGCCCAATCACCATATAAATTTTTCATTGCCCTTTGTTTGGCCTTCCACACTATGGTATAATTCAGTTTAATGGGGTACTGCTTTTCCAAGTCTACTTTCAGTCTCTTGGCAGTAGTGTTTGGTGTTTTCGCTAAAACTGGAGTTATCTTTTCTGCAACCCAAATCTGTGATGTCATGGTTGATACTCTCTCTGGACTTTCAATACAAGTATGTTAATGGGGGATTTGATTAACCCTGACAGTACTTCCATCAGGTTGCAGTCTAGCATATATGTACCACTTGCAAGGTCTCACACTACCATCAAAACCTCTGCACCTCGAATAAAACTTCTTTCTATCAGTCCAAACAGTCTCGGCATCAAACTCATGTTTGACTGCATAAGTCTTGAAACACATCCTGAACTCATCCATGCTTGGCCACAACTTCCCCACTTCAATGGCAGGGTTTTCCTTGTCATACACATGCAGCAGCTCATCATCATGTGCATCATCTGCAGCATCTTCCATCAACTCGCCATCTACATCTTCAGGTAAATCTCTGTCAGCATTATTAGGCAAATTTGCTTCACCCTTCTCCTCATCTCTCTCATCGACTGGAATGCCAAAAAGTTTGGCCATCTCAGTGTCAACTGTCAAGCATTGGTGCAATGACCAAATCAGCGGGCTCATCTAATTCAAGTACATTTCAATCAACACTAGCTACAGTTTCAGTTCCAGCAACATGCCCCTCTTCGGCTATTACTGTCAGTTCAGTAAACATGGGAATCAATGGCCTCTGTGAAGCCCAATCATTATCTACCATCTGTGCAGCCAAGTGTGATGGCACATATACAACCTTCGAATCAATATTCAGATCAACAAGCTCAGCATAAAAGTTGGCCCGTTTGCTTATCCAGCCGTTTTGCCTATCGATTTCTTCAACAATCTGTTCACCATCCTCAATTCTGACATACTCCCCTTTCCAATCATCGAACCGCAACAATGATACTTCTTGCTCTGGACCTCAAAGAATAGTCTCCCCAATTTTCTCCACCCATTTCTTCACCGCCTTCTCTTCCATGTTCACTAGAACTTGTGGATCAATATCTGTAAATTCAACCTCCCATTTCACAATTGTGTCTCTCTCAATGTTCTGTATGCTACCATCAGCTAATTTTGTCTTCGATGGAAAGAAATTAATCGTCAATTCGAAGGTCCGAGCAGCATCCCCTCTGTCAGTGGCGGGCGGGCAGTGTGAGAAAGAACAGACGAGGCCCTAATTGCATTCAAAATTTGGTCGGAGAGAGGCGCATTACCTACTAGAAGTTGAATCTGGAGGCTCCATCTCGATATGCCCACGGGCTCCCCTCACAATCTATCGATTTCAACCAGCGAAAACAAAGGAAATGAGCTCAGATCTACATAGAGGCGGAGGGGAACGGGACTAGAGTTGAAAATTCACTCACCATTTATGTCTCCGCCACCGCGAATGAAAGCTCCGCCGCCGCCGAGATCGAGGGCTCCGCCGCCGCCGGAGAAGAAGAATGGAGAGCGGGCACAGGTTCAGAAGGGCACGGTCGGGCGGGCAGGCACGGTCGGGCTCGGCAGTTTGACTCGATGCATTGCTAACTAAGTTGGACCCACATGTCTTAACATAAACAGACTTTGTTGACGACCAATTTAACACGATTTAACACCCGTGTGGCCTTGGGCTATTTACGCGTTCAGATACGTCGCACCACAGCCATTCCCTCCAACAACGTCGTTCTCCTTCTAATTCCCACGAATGTGTCGCACAGGAGCTATAAGCCCATATCTCTCCCGTATGCAACGAGTTGCTAGCAGCCAAGCTTTTCCATGAGGGGCAGAGAACAAACTACACTGGTTGCCGCCGCGCTTTTTCTGTCGGGCAAATTGCATCGGCTGGCTACACCGTGTTGAACCGGCTACAAACCGATTCTTCTCAACTCTGGCTGGTCTAAGCTCATCGACTTAATATTAAGAATTTTTTTGTAGACTAAGCAATATAGCAGAGTTGCTATTTTCAACTGTTGCGCGGTCCTTGTCTTCCGTGTACCTATCCGCTGGCCGTTCAGCAACTCCATATCCAAATTCCAAAGCCACGGAAGGGAAGTAACACAATGATCAACGCTACTCTATGGTCGGTGGCACATAGCTAGCTAGCTAGCTACCATGGCTTCAACGGCGCTCTCCATCGCCGTCTTGTCGGCCGGCGTGACGCTGATGCTCGTCGCCCAGTTCCTCCTCGTCTTCTGGGCTCTGCGGCGTGGCGCCGGCGCCAACAACGCCGACGAGGAGCGCGCCGCCACCGAGGAGGACGGCGAAGGCAAGGGCCTGTCTGCCGACGAGCTCGAGACGGTGCCGTGCCACGGCTTCTTCTCCTCCGACGGCACCGCCACCGACTGCGCGGTGTGCCTGGAGGCGTTCGAGGCCGGAGACCGGTGCAGGCGGCTGCCGAGGTGCCAGCACAGCTTCCACGCCGAGTGCGTGGACCCATGGCTGGACAAGAGCCGGTGCTGCCCCGTCTGCCGCGCCGACGTGGTGCCGAGGGCTGGCGAGCTCGTCAAGGTTGTCCGGGAGGGAGCTTTCGCGGCGGCGGCGGTGGCGGCGGCTGAGAGGAGATGCCCGACCACGTTGGGCATTTCATCCCGGGGTCGTGTTTGAAAGGTTGCAGCAATATAGCTTGACCAATTGGTGTTGTATGTGCAAGCAAGCATATGCATGCATACAAATATAAGTAATTAATTCTGTACAATGCATGTGACGTGTATACCTAGTTACCTACTCCTTCGATCGAAGGAACATTTTGTATTGGACATATATACATTAATAATATTGTTGATGCATACTGAACAATATATACATGAACATTTTGGCTCAGCTTTGGCTAATCAATTCATGAGACTTTTGAATGTGGATGGAGGGACTAGATCAAAGCGCTTGGTTTCGAAGAACGTTGCGGGAGAGAGAATGTTGAGCACTGAAATACTCCCTTAGCACGATTATTTGTAATCAGTTTTCGAAAACGGCAAATATAACTGGTGGGCCGGAAATTAGCCTGGCCCAACCTTTCTACGCGGGCCACGGACCGAAGCCTTCTCGATCGACCGAGCAGCCCACCACGACCCCCACTTTCGTCACCGTAGAACCGAACGTATCCCCATCTAAAAAACAAAACAAAAAAATCTCCAAATCCCATCCCCAACCGGCGACGAGCGGATCTGCTCCTTCCGGCGCCTCCCCCCGCCGTACCGTCGACGATGGCGTCTCCCAACCGCGGCGGCATTCCCATCAAGGTCAGACCATCCCTCCCTCCTCCCCCGCCCCCCTCGCGGCCACGGCCGCGGTTTGAGGCTTTAGCGGCGAGCCGGGTTCCCTGCGAATTTGTGAATTGTGGTCATCTCCGCCGATTCGCCTGCTCCGAATCTGTGAATTTGTAAAGTGTGGTCGGTCACTGGTAGTGTTCTACCATTCTTGTAGCCGATTCCATGGCCATAGGGATAGGGTTAACCATCCATGTTCTTTGCGAGCTCCTTGTTCACTGGATCTGTTCCTCGTCGATTGCAGGCCGAACAGGACTCGGACGGCTCGGCCCAGAGCACCGCCGACATGACCGCTTTCGTACGTATTACATTACATTATGATGTTCTAGTTCATAATAATCTTTAGCATGTGCGTTTTGCACTACTTGCTATTGCTAATCTTTTGTTTCTGCCCGCTGCTTGCAGGTGCAAAATCTTCTACTTCAGATGGTGAGCCATCCGTTCCATTTTTTTGTTCGTGGTTGTTTGTGGTGAACTATGTGCGTGGGTCCACCTACTTTGTTTTCCTTACTGAGCTGGTATCGTCTTGCAGCAAACCAGGTTCCAAGCCATGTCGGAGAACATCATTTCAAAGAATATCCTTTTCAATCAGTACATTGTTGCAATTTTGGTTATTTGAATCAATCCAGTTTTACAGTTGCAGTTTTCTGGATAATGATTTTCAATTAAAGGTAGACCATTTGACAAATATAACCCCTGTTCTGCTAAATCCGTTTGTCACAAGGCATATTATAGTTCAGTTTGTGGCCATAATTTTGCTAGTAACTGAGAATCCTTAAAAATGACTGTTTTTATCGATAAAAGAATGATAAGAGGTTTCAGATTGCTGAGCTTGCCATGTGGTACTGATTCGTGAAGTGGACTTAATTAGGAGGATAATCCATGTGCAAATTTTCAAACCCCTGCAACATGCAATCTTGTTGTTTTCCAGTTCCGTAACTTACAAAAATCCTGAAACAGGCACTGATGTTCTTTGCAAACATCTTAGAGCTAATGTCTGGAGCAACGTCTCAATAAGTGGGACTGGAGACTATACTAGGAAATGAACAATCTCTATTGCATGTCCAACAGGATGCCTATATGTCCTGCTTTTCTGTATAATCCTTAACCAGTGCTTACTAGATGACATGGGCGCGAGAATCGACGAACTGGAGATGAGCATCAATGACCTCAAGGCAGAGATGGGCAGCGACGGTATGACCCCTACTAAGGCGAAGGACGAGGAATCGAAGCCAGAAGACAGCTCTGCGTGAGTTGAAGCAGAAGTAGTGGAGTTGTATTGAGTCTTGGTTCTATGTCAATATCTTCAGTCGTTCGTCATTGCTAACAAGAGAGGCGTTATTTGCACGGTGGTGTGCATTTGAGAAATACAGTGCAGCCGTCTCCAGTGTTTCTCTTGACTCTAGATGTCTGAGCAATTTGCTAGAAATGGCTCTCTCGTCATCTTCCTGTGATATAAATGTTGTGGCGCTCATATTGTCGTAAGAATCCTATTATCCCAGTATGGTAGCAAAATTTAACTTCACTATCAGCGTGCAACTTAATGACGATTTTGTCAGCCACGCGTTCATGTTTTACTTGCCATTCATGATGCCCTAGGTTGCTTCAGGATTGGCTCTGAAGTCCACTTTTTTTTCGTCATTTTTCATTGGAAAATCTGGAATCAGAATCACCTAGATTTTCCAAAGCGCTGCCATTGTAAGGGGAGAGGCATTTGAGTTCCATGATGCCATGCTTGTTTTTCACCTCCATACAAGTCCTGTGAACGCCTTAACTTTTTTTATTCTTAATAGATGAGACGAAGCGAAAGTTTTTTTGCCTCTTCAAATCCATAACACACATCTGGGACAGGTTTCAGACCGGCGTCAACTTTTGTCATATGACAACAATAAAGCCTCCACTCAACTTCATTGGCATGAACAATAAATAGTTGACATCTCAATATAATATCTTCCTGCCTCTTTCACATGCAGAACATGGGTACAAACTCAAAGCCTCCAGTGCATCAAATGATAAACCAATAATCAGATCTTGCACACCAACAAAATCCCAGCACCACCTCCAATGCATCAAATGATAAACCAACAATCAGATCTTGCACACCAACAAAATCCCAGCACCACTGAGTACTGGACAAATGTTGTACATTCACACATAGAGCCCATGGGGAGTATTTCTCTAGAAAGTATTTAGCTCGAATTCGGACTAAACACCACTCATCCAAACACCCCAAGCCAATGAACCTACAACACATATCGTCTAAACCTAACCAATCGCTAGACGACGAGGCGTAAAGCCTGATACATAATCTCATGCAAATGCTTCACTTCCTCAGAACCTTCTCTATGGCAACCCTCTGTGGATTTGTTAGGCCCTGCAAACAATAATCCGATTCAACATTACTGTAATACTCGTGCATGTGAGATGCAGCGGGGAGGGGAAAGAACACATCTTGACACATTCTATAAACGTAAATAATCAGGATGCTGTACCTGCAAAAGATACTCGAAAAGCGGTCGATCGCTCTCCCACAGGTTGACAAACGTGCTTGTTAGGAAGTCCAGCAACTTCACCTGCAAGACAAAGGCAATTTCTTTACTTGATCGAGTTAACATCGTATATTTATTTTAATGCTGAACTTTGCAGCAAAAGGCGGAAAGCGAACCTCATTCAAAGAGTCGGTCTTTGCCAGATCATCATCATAGCTATCATCTTCATCCTATCGTACAAATGGAGTAGGCTCAGAAATAAATAAGACAAAATTGCATCCTGGCAAAAGTAATAGCCGACCATTAACTACTACTAGCATACCTCATCGAAAACTTTTGCCATCGCATTTAGATGCTCAACTGATGGATTAGCATTCGAAGGGACTGACGCTGCATATATCATATCATGTGGGATCCCATCACCATTCTGAACCTCTTCCCAGTCACTATCCTGGATAGATAAACACTCTGAGAAGACCGTTCTAGTTCTAGTTTACAGTTATACCTAAGGAGCAAGGTGCAGCAACCTCTTCACAAACATTGTCAGCGTCATCACCAACTTGTTCCTGAATTTCAGCTAAAGTATCCGCTAACAGTGAGAAGATCTGCATAATCCACAGTTGGATGCCAACAGTAAATTTTTGGATACATTAGAGCCCAACTTAATGTCTGGCCTACCATTTAACATTAGTTACAAAATACTGATCTTGGTGAGAGATTCCTTTCATTTATGCATCTGAGAAAAATATGATTCGAAAATCATTGGTTACCTTAGATGGGAGCGGAATCTTGGTCCAGTGATCAGGAGTTACCCGGGCTTTTGACCTTGTGGTTATACCTGTGCTAGTCTGAATATTTCTGGGTAAGATTAATGAAACTCTACTAGACCTAAGACTAATGAAATACTACTAGACAAGGTATGAACTGCTGAAAACCAAATAGACTATAGGAATGGTAGTACCTTAACAAGATGACCATTGACTTCAATCCTAGATAGCTCAGGATGACGAGTAGATATGAGAAGAGCTAATGCTGTGGTTGTTAGCTTTATCTGGTAGGCTCCTTGAATTTCACCTATAATATATATTTAGCAAGAAACATCTTATTAAGGTAAACTAAGATAAAAGATACATTATTCACTGTACACTATTCTGTTACATGAGCACTTGCCTTGTAGTTGTGACCATTCTGACATAATATAAGACAATGAATTTCCGTAGCCCTGGGCAGGAATTGCAAGTAAAAGATTGACAAACTGGTCGACATTTGGTGCACTTAGATGTACCTGCAGCAGTTGGTAACTATTAGAAAAATCCTGTGGGAAATATTTGATGCACTATACAGATGTGATCATGGGGTTAATTTCCTTTTGGGGGGGCAGTGTCATCTATGGTACAAAATATTCTTTCAAAAAATACATTGGTAAAAAGTAAACAAAAGCAGAACACTAAAAGCTGTTTGGCATCCGGACCATCGATTCCTATGCGAAACATAAATGGCATGTTACCATCCCAGAGATGTAATGGCATAAATAGAACATGATAAAAAAGTGAGTAAAGCAAGAAATGGCAAATTTTAAGGTGGAACAATCAAATAAAGTTGTATCCAAATAAATACATAGATCTTTCGCCACGTAAGATGGCACAAAACCAACATACTACTACATACATAAGCCTAAATCGAGACTAATTAAGGCATAAAATAAGGGCAGTAAAATAAATAAACATTACATTAGTCATGTAACATAACCAACCACACACACAGATAGAGAGAGGTGCAACTCACTAATCTGGCTATTATAACAACAAGAGAGCTCTTCAATCCTGCAATGTCGCTCGATTGCATTCGTCTCACAATAGCACCGATGAGCTCCGGAATGTGGGGAGATAGGTGCGACGGTAGATGTAAAATAAGTTGTAGAATGTAACTCCCAACGAAGAGTGATACTGAACTCTCTAACTCTGGGTCTAAAAGCCTGTGAAGACAATGAAGAAACATGATATAAGCATGCTGCTAAAACTCAAAACAGACACTCAAACATTTGAACCAAAGGTAGATTTGTTAATCAAAGAGAAATATCTAAACAACGGACTGGCATAGAGGATGTGCAAGAAGCATTTTACTAGGATGTTCTGAGTCGGCTACAGAAATATGTTTGGTTTGGGAAGAAAACCTCAGCTCCTAGCTTGAAGAACAATGGTGTTGTTCACTTTCTAAAAATTCATTTAAATCGCTTGTCGAGTTTGTGCAATAAATAAAGAAACATGTAAAAGTTAGATATACACAATCTTGAGTTACCTTGAAGCTGCACTGAGCAGCATCTTCAGTGTGCTTCCCGGTTCGTGACCCCAAACAAGCAACTCCTGCCGGCCACCTGATATCAACGCTGCCAAACATTCTGTTGCATTCTGAATTGGCCATAGATTAGCATACTAATGACGCATGTGCATAATACATCCATATAGAATAGGTCCAATGCACTTGAATGATCAAATCAAAATTTAAGCATTTACCTGCATCTCTCCATGGTCATCGCTCTCAAGAGTAATTTGAATGATAAATGTAAAGCATGTGTCAAATACTGCCTTAACCACAGCAGCTGGAGCATTCTGAAATTCACATGGAAGCATCAAGATTGGCATTGATAAGTCAATAAAAATACAAGCTATGCTGTATTTTCAGAACTACTATTTTTCCTTGAACTACATAGAACTTCGGAAATGAAGGCATACTTTGAGTATCATTGCCAGGAGGTCTAGTGAACCTGCAACGAGTCCATCCGGCTGAATCTTGGACTAGCAAATGAACAACAAATAAAGTTTGCATAGTGCAGGCAATGAGGCAAATACAGAATAACCATGATAATGATGTAAGACTGGTTTTAGCATCTTACTTTTGACAAAATGGACCCAATCGTTGGAAGAATCCGAGATACAAGTGGTTGTAAGCATCCAGGAGCATTCTTGATGGCCTAAAAACTAAGGGATCCTGTTAAGTAGGCTGCAACTTGAAGGAGTGCAATCACCAAAAAGATTGTATATAAAATTCCTTCGATTAAATGATGAGATGCAAAGGCAAAGCTCTTGTGAAATAACTACAGAAAACGTAAAACCAGCTGATGCTGAAAAAAAGTACAGAGCAGAGGCAACAATTGCATGCTCGTCGGTTATCAAAATTAATTAAATTTAGGGGAAATATGGGAGTAAAATAACATAAACATTAATTCATCCAACAAATCTAATTTTGGCAGATTCCCTTTTGCAATCCTAAAGAAGATATTTGGGCATGATAGTTCCTATTTTGAGGAACACATAACATCTTTCAGGACAATTTCAGTTGCAAATTGCAGCAGTAAAATTCCAAAGGTTTATTGGTGTACATCAATTATCATGTGGTCAAAATATGAAGCCGGATCTAATTTAAACATGAACTAGTCATATTTGCATGTATACAAGAAATGATAACATTAAAGTCGCACCCCGCAAAAAAAAACAAGTCGTAATAGTGCCATCAACTTCGGACGAGAAATTACCTCTAAAACTTCTATAGCATCAATACTAATGAATGGGTCAGCGATGTGTTGGGCCCAAACATCTAGGATGATAGGAGAGATGACTGGCTCAATTGATGTTGATTGCTCACCGCCTACATATCAAGTGGAATATGTCAATCTTAAGAGCAAATGTAAACTTTAAGCATCAATATACCATACACATATTTTGCTACAAGATGCAATGACAAGCAAGCTGAGTCACTGACAGACCAGATTTAATGGCTGATTGGAGGGTTTCTAGAACAAGATGCAGTGTCTCCTCAGATGCCTGTCACAAAACTTCCATGTATTCATTTCCTTCAAAAGGTCACGGCAGGTAAGATTTACAATTTTATATAGAAAATTACCTGTCTCAGAAGATCAACGAGAGATGAAAGTATGCCCATAATGTTTGGCTGAACGGAACTCTGATTAGATTCCAGTAAAAATTGGGCCAGTGCCCTACAGGCACCTACTTTAACTGGGGGTGGCCTGCCAAACAAATGTCTCGAAGATAAATACAACTCTCCATCGTGTCAAGGATTGTACAACAAATGAATTCATGGCCTTACACATCTGAGGCAATCGCATTAGCAGCATTGCATAGATATTGCTCACAGATCCCCTTACTTATCTGACATGTTTTCCCAAATCAGCTTGCTGAGCATATAGCAACAAATATAAGAAAAGTGAGGGTAAGGAAGTTTACCAATGAAGAGAACTTAGCCACAACAGAGAATGCGCGCGCATGAAGAAATGGGTACTGCTGCACCCCTAAATACCACAATATTGGTAAATAACGCAGTGGGATTTACAAATTTACAAAAAAAAAAGTAAGGAAAGATACCTGTCCCCATAATGTCAATTACCATCTTCTCAAGTAAATCCCGCACATTGTAACTACAATCCTATTTAATCAGAATGCACATGATGAATAAAGACACTAGCAAACTCTATTAATTTTAGTAACTGAAAACAGCAGATAACAAAATTGCATCTGAGGGCATCTGCTTCACACTTTGGAGCAACAAGGTGCTCTCTTTAAATTAGGTGTATCATTACTATATGCTTATATTTACTATGCACAGATGTTGCAATCAGGACCTTCCTTTAGTGTTTCACAAAAGATAGATTGTGGGTCTCGTTAAATACACCAGCTGGGAGCCGAGGACCCCAATGTGAGGTAATAGAACATACATCGACTTCTTTTTACAAAAAGAACAAGACTATCTTAAGTTCAAGCCGCCAAGAGCCACTTCCCTCACTACTACAGGAAACAACTCGCGTCACCTCTTTCCTCTCTTTAGAGTGTATCTAAAGTGAGTAATGACTTGGTGTCAACAAGTGAAAATTTTGACGTTGGAGTTCTGGAGTGATACCAGAACATAAAATTATAGGCAATCCAGAGTGCCAGACTAAACATGCCACATCATCCCTACCGATGTAAGTGCTCACTTGTAAGATCTGAGGTACTAAAGTGGCATGCAATACTACCTATATTCAAATAAAGCACCTGACTATTCATATATGTGAAGTGAAGGGAGTTATCAGTGGACATATGCCAACAGAAAATCAGTGAGCTTGGAGCTACTCAGCGTAACAACAAAACTAAACCAACCTGTGCTTCACATAGATGTTCTGAAAGTGAACCTAGAGTGAAAAGGGATGCTTCATGCAGCTGGCAAAAAAAAACTGTATTAGATAAGGTCAACTGTAGAAAGACACTGAGCATAAATTAGCAAGGTGAAGTACAATATTTGGGGGTAATCATAAAAATAGCAGACAAAAGTTTTTAATATGGCTAACTACTAAACAAGACAGAATTAAAGGCACCAACTTCTAACTTTTCTGTAGTTCAAACAAGATTTACAGAAGTGAAGGCATGTCAACAAAAAGGTACTGGGGAACATAAAGCAGAGTAACACTTGATATAGATAAAATCTTAAGGGTCAACTTCCTCTATAACTTTTCAAAAGCTAACAACTCACTCTCCACCAGTCGGCAGAACCCGCTTGTTTTAATTCACATGATTCACGAAAACAAATCTGTGAAGCTTCCAGAATTGAGTCGATTCCGTAATCCTCGTAGGCAGTGACTATCTCTTCTAGCAAAAGAGATCCTGAAACAATGAAGATGTGAGGAACTGAGGATGGTTGTTTCCGCCTCAAACAAAGCTCCAGGCAAAGATATTTTGAGTCTACATTTCATTTTTTATTGTTCAATACATGTATGACTACAGTAATATATTTTTTAATAAAGATTACTTATAGTTTCTAATATTTACAAAAAAGAAAGGTCATATTTCACTGCCATTAAAATTGAACAGGTTGGCAAAGGAAGCAAAATTGCAGGTCATACCAGACACACGACAGCTATAAGTTACATCATCCTCATCAGCAACATACTGGTTAGCATCACGTGACCAATTTTGCACCTAGAATACCAAGATAAACAGATACATAAGATTTTCCTAGCAAAAATACTAATAGGGATTCTGCTAAATGTAAGATCAAATACTAGTCATGTAATAACCAGTTCATATACCTGTTCTTCAGTTATCTGTTGAAAGGATATAGTGTAGTAAGCTAACTCTTTAATGTTTCCAGCAATGACCTAGTGTGATAGCACAGAAAATTGTTACAGAAAAAAACACAGAAAATATATAGTTGCTAAAAAGGCATACCTTTGCTAACAGAGAATTCCCCACAATTGTCGTCCAGAGCTCAAATAACTGGAAAATGTGAGAAAATGGTAAGAAACACGAAAGCAATGGACTACGGTACAACAAAAGGGAACAGTGACTAGAATGAATGTAGCAATGGAATAGAAAAATAGAATACATGAAATTACCTGAATCCCAAAGGATTCAATACTTCTTTCACTACCATCAGAATCGTAGCCAACAGAATCAACATCCTCCGAAGCTTGAATGGTTGACAGGTGATAGACCTTGAAGGATGAAACAAAGGTCTGCCACAACGGCGCAAGAATAGCTGCATAAATTTGACACATTATCAGAAAGGCAAAAGACCAAGAGCAATCTAATCTGTGCACCTGACATGGAATTCCAATTCATAATGTAAAATACTTGCCAGACATTTTGGCTTCAGGTAGTCTAGGAAAGTTCTGGATAAGCTGGAGTAAACACTTCAGCACCTGATCATCAGACAAGCACAGGATTCAACAACAATGAAAAGTGCATGCATTCAATCTTACAACACAGATTATACGATGTATACCTCCATCTGCATGCTCCAGTCATCGGGATTTTGGGACAGCACCGGTGAATTTAAAATTATAGAGAATTGCTCCATAAGTGGATCAAGCATTGAAGTCATCAAACTGACTGTTTCTCTCTGTGCCAGCAAATCACCTCAGTTGGTTTCCATAATGCGAAGATACAACAGAATAATACAGCATAAACAAGACAACTACCTTATAAACACCACTCATTGATCCAAGCATGGAAATACACGAATGGACTATTCCAACAGCCTTTGCACGGAGAGAATTTTCATACAGCTGCTTTTCAGAATGGGTGAGAACATATTGCGTTATCTCCATAAATATTTGCTAAAACAAAAAGGAGTAAACAGTAACACAAACTTACGTGCGGAGATGATATTATTCTGTACAATGATGGGAGTAGCTCTGGCACTAATTTTGGAATGCATTCATCATCTAAATCATCTGATAGAAGAGCTAGGCATCTTAATGCTCCACGAACTGCCACAAAATGTAGGCCACATCTTTCAGGAGAATGATAACTACAGAATTACAAAATTAAAATAACCACAATTCTCATCATGTCTCAATCATGTTTGGGCTATATGAGCATCCAGAGAAGATGAAACGCAGATTTAGGCTATGTGGTACTGACACTCCAAACAAAGGTACCAGTGTCTGATGATGTGGAGACTGTTACAGTATATGTGGATTGTACTAGCCCTTTCCATCAGTTCGGACTTTTGTGATAGTTGGCTATTGCATGAAACATGACAGAGACCAACACAGCCCGAACACAATAGTGAAAACAAACAACCATCGACATAAGGCCAAAACGGTAGAACTTACAGGTGATGTTGTAAGTGGCTTTTGGTTTGACTACGCACAGAAGTACTCCGAAAAGAACACTATAGCATATTTATAGCACAAATACAAGCTATAGTTTTATGACACATTTTATGCCCTCACTGACGCAGAAAAAAACATAGAATCGTTTAAGCAAATTTACAAAATTGCTGAAAATTGTGTGCGGGTTGTGATGGAAGATGGAATTGCCTGAACATTTTACATGATGCATTTCATAAGAATTAAAAGTGTACTGCTTTTAGTCATAAGACATCTAGATTTTTGGATGAAGTGATGCCGTGGTGTTCGTAAACAAGAAAAGAGTGTAGGGCATGTTTCGAGAGGGTTTGTATTTTGCATGACATGAGTATGAGTAGAGAGAGAGCTTTCTAGACAAATAACTGTGCGCCCTATTCACCAACCTAGGCTTCAGCTTAAAGCAATAAAATGTTTGAGCTTATGCTGGTTGGAAGCATGGGTCCAAGTTTAAGCTCAAGGCTTCCAAACAAGCCTGAATACCTGATTTTTCGGGAATCATAGACCTTTTTTATTAAACCTCCACAAGCTTCTCATAGAAGCTAACCATTACAAGAAATTATTTTGCAATAGTAGAAGAACCCAATAGAGGAGCTTATGCTGATCGGAAGCTAACGACACGAAGTTTAAGTGCAAGGCTTCCAAACAGGCCTGAATACCCTGATTTGAAAATACTGGGAAGCAACAAAATACTTATATACCTCCATTCCCATTGCTTTGGTCGCCAATTAACTTTAAGAGAAAGGGCAGTAATTCAGGCCAGTCTTCTGGCCAATCGTTCTGCCCAATAGCTGCCACAGCCATGCCAATAGCAGTGCGAATTTTCCCGTTAGAATCATCCAGTGATGTAAGAAGGAGTTGACGTATAACAACCTGATGAGGAATACGCGTGAGAAAAATGTAATAAAAATATACAATATGAACTCAACAGCTATAAAACAATAAGAATTTACACAGTAAGCATGTTGTTTTCTTGTGATTTTTAACAGGGAGATTGGTCTTGATAACAATAGTAGCAGATGTGCAGCCATTTGTCCATAGAAAAAATGGTGGTCTATTCAGACAAGACATGTTTTGAGCGATCATTTAGTCTACTAATGTAGATAGCAAACCTCATTCTCAGAACCCTCTACTGTGTACTTTCTAAGTACAGCATCAGGAATTTGGTGCGGTGAGAAATAAAATGTTGAACTGTTAAAAGGGCTTTTATGTTTCTGGCCATGTGGCCCATTTACTCTCAGCCTCTCAGGAGCTGATATATGTACGTGACCCTCAGTGAGAAACCCTAGAAGAATAGACAGAAGTTGTGCATCTCCCCCAGGTCAGCCACCACCTCTCTAAACTACATAAAATGGTATCAGAGCTAAGGTTGAAGATGGAGATGGAGCAGCAGCGGATCTGGTAGTTCTGCATCAAGGGAGTGTTGTGGCACAGCTCAACCATGGGAGACGACGTGACGAAGGCGCTGGACAGGCTGGCGGATATTCTCACCGCCAGAAATGGAGAAGGTGCTGCTACAGCCAAGGCAGCAGATGGAGCTTGGGCAGAGGGAGTGCAGAAGCTGGAATTGACGCCAAATGAGGTCAAACTAGAGGGGGTCAGCAATTATTTGAGCTGGTCCAGAAGAGGGCTGTTGCTACTGAAGATGAAGGCTGTGGAAGGATATGTGCTGGGAGAAGTTGATGAACCTGCAGACAAAAAGGGTGTTGAGTGGAAGAAATGGAGCACTACTGATTCAGGTATACTTGTGTGGTTGCTCAGCTCCTTAACTCCATCGGTTGCTGCATCAGTTGAAGCACTTTCTGCTTCAAAGGAGGTATGGGAAGCTTTATCTCAGATGTATTCTGGAAAGGGAAATGTGATGTTGATTTCCCAACTTGAGGACAGAGTGCATGATCTGACCCAAGGTGAAAAATCAGTGATGACCTATGTAGGGGAACTGAAACAGTTATGGGCAGATTTGGATCATCTCGATCCTTTGGTGCTAGCTCATTCTGAATGTGTTGTGGCAGCAAAGAAATGGATTGAAGGCAGGCGGGTGCTGAAGTTTTTAAAGGGATTGAATCCAAACTTTGAGAATAGAAGGGCAAGTCTGATGCACCAAACTCAGTTACCTTCACTTGAATCTGCTATTGCTGCCATTACGCAAGAGGAGACAAGACTGAAATGCAATGAAAAGGGAGAATTCTATGTCATACAAGGCCGGACATTGCTTTTGCTGTGAGCATTGTAAGTAGATATATGCATGAGCCTAGGACGGGTCATTTGGATGCAGTATATCAAATTTTGAGGTACCTAAAAGGGACTCCCGGAAAGGGGCTGTGGTTCAGAAGTAATGGTCACCTAGTGATTGATGGCTACAGCGATGCTGATTGGGCAAGTTGCCTTGATGACAGGAGGTCAACTTCAGGATACTGCGTGTTCGTTGGAGGTAACTTGGTGTCATGGAGAAGCAAAAAACAACCAGTTGTATCAAAGTCAACTGCTGAAGCAGAATACCGAGCCATGTCTCAAGGATTGAGTGATATGCTATGGGTAAGAAATCTCTTAAGTGAGTTAAAGGTGCTAAAAGATGGACACCTGAATGTTTGGTGTGATAACAAGTCAGCCATATGCATAGCAAATAATCCGGTCCAACATGACAGAACCAAACACGTAGAGATTGACAGATTTTTTATCAAGGAGAAAATATATGCTGGAATTATCAAGATTGATTATGTGAACACCAGACAACAGATTGCAGATTGTTTAACAAAAGGACTGGGAGCAAAGGATTGCAATTTGGCATGTGACAAGATGGGGATGATAGATATCTATCACCCATCTTTAGGGGGAGTGTTGAACTGTTAAAAGGGCTTTTATGTTTCTGGCCATGTGGCCCATTTACTCTCAGCCTCTCAGGAGCTGATATATGTACGTGACCCTCAGTGAGAACCCTAGAAGAACAGACAGAAGTTGTGCATCTCCCCCAGGTCGGCCACCACCTCTCTAAACTACATAAAATGGCAATCATTTCCATTTGTTTCAACAAGCAACATAAGCGACAAAACATCAGGAGTCTGTTCTGAGCTGGGTCTTAATTCATGGCATTCAACAAAAACGGGTACCTTTTCTGATGCAGAAACAACAGGAGGCACGAAATTCTCCTCTTGTTCCTCCCAGTGATGCTTGATGAACTGTTTCAACAAGACTGCAGCAAGGTGCAAGGAAGTAAAGGGCCAACAAACAACAGAAAGGATTGTCCAACATGTGAAGCCGAGTCTGACAAAAACAACTGTGTGCCCAACATAATTCTAAAGGAAGTGCAAATAAATGGCTGCAAGGATATCTGGCGTAGCCCGAATGGGACCTCCTTGTTGATCGTGACCTTTGTGAGGGCAGCTCCATATCCTGAGCAAACATTATAGCAAAACCAGGGACTTGTCAGCTGACAGCAGGAGATCAGTGGGTGTGAAATGCACTCCGGCTGTAAAAAATGACTAATTCGAATAATTTGCTCTGGCATTCAGGCAATAAAAGGTTAATTTTAAGCTGTTGGGCTACCAACAGAGCAAAACCATAACTCAAAACCCCACGAGAATTGAGCAGCAGGGTGTGGCTCAGGATGCTAAACTAATGGTTTAGTTCTGCAATACATGTACTAGCATTGTCTATCTACGATTCTAACAACAGAAGGGCATGCTGAAGATTATTTGTCAGTCAGATAAATCGCTTCTTATGTGAAAAGCATGAGGAAGCTAAGATGGCATCATACTCTAGGGCCAATTGCAGTAATGAATCTGAAGAATTGTCCACAGGGAGAAAGGAAAATCAACATCATCAGCGCACCAAAAAAAGCAGCAGTAACTAAGTTGGTATTAGGAATCGCTAAGTTGGTCCACACAACTAGTGGAGGGGGCTAGCTTAGCTACGAGCAGAACTGCAGAAGCAGCCAGGATCCACAATCACGGGGCGGGCGGGCACGCGGGCGGGGGAGGGGAGATTCGGCGGGCGGACCTAGCTGGAGGGAGGCCTGGCGGAGGGACTCCTCGGCGAAGGCGCGGACGTCGCGGGCTGTGTCGAGGGTGGCCGTCAGGCACTCCACAGCCACCGCTGGTCCCCGTCCGCCATTGCAGATCCACTGGCGGCGGATGGCCTCGCGGGAAATCGGATTTTGGTTTGAACGGGATTCGCGCGGCGAGGTGGTGGGAGGGGAAATCGTGGTTTTGTGGCGCTAGCTAGGGTTTTATACGACGACAGCGGGTGGTGGCCGCCGGGAAGAAGAGGAACAGAGGAGGACTGGGCTGGGCTCGCTTGCCGGGCCCATTCTTAGCATCTTGGAGCCATTTTGAGCATCCCCTAGCCGCCAAAAACAAATTTGGAGATGCTCTCCTAACTACTCCCCGGTCAAAAAAATAAGTGTCGCGGTTTAATCATGGTCAAAGCAAAATCAAGACAGTTGAGAAAGTAAATTTAGCATGTTATTATGCCACTAGTTAGAGACTCTCTTATCGTCGTGCGTAGGATTTTGAAAAAGAGGTTCCAATGGATTGTAAAATTTCTGCGCTCTTCTTTCGAAACTAGAATCAAAAGAGATTTTCTGCATTTCCTGTGCTCAGTTATTTTGAAACAAATGGATGAATAGTGTAATGGTACGAAATTTTCTACTACTACATTATCACTCCATTTTTTCTTTGAACCAAACAGGCCCTGATTGCATGGCCTTTCGGCGAAGACCATAGTCGTTGTGTTGTTGTTGTTTTGGACGCCCTCTGTTAAGCTGCTGTTGTTTTTTCATTTATAGCTGTACAAATTTTATACCTCCTTGTAATCGTAAACCCTATTCTTTTTCTTCTAATCAAAAGAAAGCAGCGATGTCTGCCTTTCCTAAAAAAAAAGTCGGTGTGCTAGGCTATCTGCCTATTTTGTATAGTGTCGTGAGATAAATCGAGAGAGATATAGCATCTGGCATGGTCACATGAAACAAGCACACAAAGCGAGGCATCGAGCGGTCGGTTTCTGCACAGCTGAGAATGGCCGTCAGGCACTCTACCAGCCACCGCTGGTCCCCGTCCGCAGCGCCCGACATTGCAGATCCACCGACAAAGGCGGGAATCGGGTTTTCGTTTGAACGAGGATCGCGCGGCGAGGTGACGGGAGGGAAAATGGTGGGGAAATCGGGGGTTTTGTGGCGCTAGGGTTTTATACGACGACAGCGGGCGGGGTTGGTGGTGGCGGTCGGGAAGAAGAGGAACAGAGGAGGTCTGGGTTGGGCTCGCTTGCCGGGCCCATTCTCAGCATCTTTTTTTTTACGAGCCATTCTCAGCGTGCTGGAACCATTTTTACCATCCCGTAGCCGCCAAAAAACTTTGGAGATGCTCTCGTAACTACCCCCGATCCAAAAATAAGTGTCGCGGTTTACATGTGCTACTATTTATTCTCAAAACAAACATGTGCTACTATTTGGTGCCTATCTCTTTGTAGAATTACGTGAAGTAAATTTGATTGCATGGTTCACATGAATAAGAAAATGCAAGATTAATAATAAACATGGTCAAAGCAAAATCAAGACACTTGAGAAAGTAACAGTATCATGTTATTATGTGTGAGATCCTGTCTCAGGGCTTAATAAAATTGATAGAATACTCATATCAACAAGTTGCAACTTATTTTCTGAAATCTCATCTGGAAAGAATTTCGAGGTTAAGCGTGCTTGGCCCGGAGTGATCCCGGATGGGTGACCGACGGGGAAGTCCTTCCCGGGTGCGCACGAGTGAGCACAAAGTGTGCAGAAAAGACCAGTATTGTTCTGTGGAGCCAGTCTACAAATTCTAGAGAGCTGCCAGGGGTGACAGGCCCGGCCCGGGGTTGGCCGGGGTGTTACATTATGCTACTAGTTAGGGACTCTCGTATATTTGTGCGTAGGATTTTGAAAAAGAGATTCAAATGGATTGTAAAAAATTTGCGCTCTTCTTTCGAAACTAAAACCAAAAGAAATTTTCTGCATTTTTTATGCTCAATTATTTTGAAACATATGGATGAATAGTGTTACGGTAGGAAATTTTCTATTTATACATTATCACTCCATTTCTTCTTTGAACCAAACAGGCCCTGATTGCACGGTCTTTCGGCCAAGACCATAGTCGGTGTGCTAGGCTATCTGCCTATTATGTATAGTGTTGTGAGATAAATCGAGAGATATATACCATCTTGGCATCTTCAATGGTCACATGAAACAAGCACACAAAGCGAGGCATCGAGCGGTCCGTTTCTGCACAGCTGAGAATGGCTGGGACTATAGCTGGCCAAATGGGCCGTGTTAAACGGGCCGGCACGAGGCACGCTCTTTTTTGCCGGCCCAAGCACGGCCCGACACGAGCTAAACGTGACGTGCCTGGCCCACCCGTGCCCGTGCCGAGGCTCGATTTGAAGCCCGCGGGCTAGCACGGCACGGCCCGCCTTACTCGTGCTGGCACGGCACGCAACACGGCACGGCACGCGGCCCGGTCCGCTAAGCGGCACGCGTGCTGGAGCGGGCACGGCAGGCACGCGGCCGGCCTGTCGGGCCTTTGTCGGGCCGAGCCGGAGCGGGCACGCCGACTGCCTCGCGTGCTGGAGCAGGCATGTTTAGCGCATGCGATGCGTGCTCGTGCCGGGCGGCATGGCACGGCACGGTCGCGAAGAGGCGCGGCAGCCCGTTTACGGCACGTTTTCCTGTTTTGTCACGTTTTAGGCACGAAAACATTCAAATTTTGAATTTTGAATCCTTAATCCCAACATTTGCTGCTATAAATAGGCCCCCTCACCCACAGAATTTTTCACACTTCTCATCCCACACTTCTCATCCCATGGATCACCCTCCCTCTGCCCCCTTTAACCCATGTCCCGATGGGTTTGTCCAGGAACCGATGATCTTCTTTCCCCCCGGATTTTTAGGAATTAGTACCGACGATTACCCCTACATAGAAGAACCTCACACCCAAATCCCAAATCCATCTAGCCAAGAAAATCAGTCATCCGCTGCTAGTTCTAGTAGTTCTGCCGCTTCTAATAGTGCCCCCTCCTTTACCTCTACCGGTTCAAAGAGGCGTCGAACCGCAAAGGTGTGGGTGGAGGGCCATTTCGAGTATCGTCCTTCGATACTCGTAGATGGCACGAAGGAACACCAAGCGGTGTGCCAGTGGCCCAACTGCGGCAAGATCCTCAGCGGCGCCTCGAAGTCGGGAACCGGTCACTTGGATCGGCACGTGCAATCGCACAGGCTGGCGAGGTCACAGGCGTCGGCGAGAATACAGTAAGATCTACCTTACGGCCCCAGCGGTCAGGTAACTAACTTCAACTACGAATCCTGCTGAATCTCATAGAGGACTATGCCATGTTATTGCTGCGCATGATCTACCGCTTGGTTTTGGGGAGTATCCCGCTGTTGTAGATTGGATTAGATCTTGTCATAATCCACAGTATCAACCAGTTTCTCGACAAACTACATCTAGGGATATGACAAAACTAGCCAAATCCATGCAAAAAGAAATAAAAGATGAGTTTGCGAAATGTACATTTTCAGTTTCATTAACATCTGATATCTGGAGCGGTAGAGCTAAGCAAGATTATCTAAGTGTTGTAGCTCATTATGTGACCAATGATATTTGGGAACTAAAAAAGTGTCATTGGATTTGAATTAATGGACTGTAGACATAATGGTAGAGCAATTGCTGAAAAAATATTGCATGTCGTGCAAGAATTTGGTCTAGGGAATAAGGTGTTTACAATAACTTTAGATAATGCTTCAAATAATGCCAGCGCAATGAATGATCTCAGTCCCATACTTAGTGGCTATGCCTCGGCACACCTTTTCCATCAACGTTGTGCATGCCATATTATTAATCTTATTGCTAAATGTGATTAAAACATCTGGCCGCACCCATTGAGAAAATAAGAAGTGGCATTGTTTTTTTTAAATGCTTCTAATCCACGACTAGCTGAGTATAACAGATGGTGTGATGCGGCTACAGCAGCCAGTCATGTCTATAATATAGACATGAGCATTAGATGGAACTCTACATACATAATGATTAGAGATTTGATCCGTGATAAAGACCAGTTTACCACGTTTGTTAATGCCTAAAACAGTATGATATTTCTACCATACTCCATGCATTTAAAAGATGGCATGGCAGGGGCTCACTCAATCAATCAACATAGGATCTACCACCATGGTTAAAATTAAATCTATGGTTTTGCTCAACTCAACACCAACACGGCAAGATCAAGCAAGATCTACAACCAAACTATCAACCAACAACCAAAGATTTAACTCGGGCAAACAATTACCCAAATTTTGCAAAACAAAGATTAGGAATATGCTAATCATATCCTTTATCTAGGGTTTTTATTTAGAAAAGCTGTATATACACTTTCATGTATACATGGGTTTTGAAAAACAACAGGGTTTCTTTCAAAAGAAAATATCCGTGTCACCAATAATTGGCTCACAGACACTGTGGGATAGGCCATTTCCCAAAATTATTTTGCAAAGATTTTTCCTGGAGAGACGAGGGGGGTGATTTTCTGAGAAAGGGGTAGAGACACACCGTGGCTATCAGCCTACTCGATGGCATGTGGGACCGGGGTCCACCTGGCAGTCTCCTTCTTCCTTTCTCTCTTCTTCTTCCTCGTTCTCCCTCGTTTCGTGCACGGCTGGTTCTCAGTGCGCGGAGCACTCCACTGCGGCACTGCTGCGCGTGCGGTCCGTCGACGCAGCGGCCATCACGGCTTTGGGGAACATGTCTGCTAGCTCTAAGTTGACGAGGGAATATCTCCCCGGCAACAGTGCCAGAAACAATGCTTGTACGTCACACGTCAGTTGGGAACCCCAAGAGGAAGGTATGATGAGTGCAGCAGCAAGTTTTCCCTCAGTATGAAACCAAGGTTTAATCGAACCAGTAGGAAAACGAGGTTTGCTTCGAAGGTGTTGGTGAAGGAGTGTAGTGCGGCGCAACACCAGGGATTCCGGTGCCAACGTGGAACCTGCACAACACAATCAAATTACTTTGCCCCAACTTAACAGTGAGGTTGTCAATCTCACCGGCTTGCTGAAAACAAAGGGTTAAACGTATCGAATGGAAATGATGTTTGTTTGCATAAAACAGTAGAGAACAATGATTGCAGTAGATTGTATTTCAGATGTAAAAGAATGGACCGGGGTCCACAGTTCACTAGTGGTGTCTCTCCAATAAGATAACTAACATGCTGGGTAAACAAATTACAGCTGGGCAATTGACAATTGATAAGTGCATATAACATGCATGTGTGAGCTGTGGTGTCTACTATGAGATTCATTTGGGCATTACGACAAAGTACATAGACCGCTATCCAGCATGCATCTATGCCTAAATAGTCCACTTTCCGGTTAACATCCGTACCCCTTCCAGTATTAAGTTGCAAGCAACAGACAATTGCATTAAGTAATGTGCGTAATGTAAACAATACATTCATCCTTGAATAAAGCATTGCTGTTTTACCCCTAGTGGCAACAACACATCTACAACCTTAGAACTTGCTGTCACTATCCCAGGTTAAATAGAGGTTGAACCCAACTATCATGCATAAATACCCCCTCTTGGAGTTACAAGTATTCACTTGGCCAAGGCTTCAACAAGTAACGGAGAGCATGCAAGATCACAAATGACATAGACATGATAATATAATATTCAGCTCCACATAGGTATCAATATAAGTCAGATCCCAGCAAACACAACATGTAGCATTACAATAAGATGATCTTGATCATGATAGGCAGCTCACAAGATCTAAACATGATGGCACAAGTGGAGAAGACAACCATCTAGCTACTGCTATGGACCCATAGTCCAAGGATGAACTACTCACGCATCACTCCGGAGGCGGGCATGGCGATGTAGAGCCCTCCGGTGATGATTCCCCTCTCCGGCAGGGTGCCGGGAAGAGCTTCAGAACCCCCCGAGTTAGGGTTGACGACGGCGGCGGCAGCGAATATGTTCTGGATGAAAGGCTCGGTGTTTTAGGGTTTTCACGTCTCGGGGAATAAATAGGCGAAGGGGCGATGTCGGCGGACCCCCGAGGGGCCCAAACCACAGGCGGCGCGGTGGGCCCCTGCCGCGCCGCCAGGTGGTTTGGCCACCTCGTGGCTCTCTTCGTCTCTCCTTCGGACTCCGTGTACGTGCTGGAAAAATAGGGACTTGGCCTTTTGTTTCGTGCAATTCCGAGAATATTTCCAGAAGTAACTTTCTGAAACCAAAAACAGCAGAAAACAGGGAACTGGCACTGTGGCATCTTGTTAATAGGTTAGTCCCAGAAAATGCATAAAAGTGATATGAAGTGTATATAAAACATGTAGCAAATGGTATAATATAAGCATGGAACAGCAGAAATTATGGATACGTTGGAGACGTATCAAGCATCCCCAAGCTTAGTTCTACTCGTCCTCGAGTAGGTAAAACGATAACAACAAATAATTTCTGAGGAGACATGCTTTCACACAATCTTGATCAATATATTGCAAGGCTCATGTCATGAATGAAGTGACTCAAAGCAATGATCTATAGTTTGCTAACAAATAGATAAAGAGTAAACAATGAATCATATAAGCAAAAACTTTTCATGAATAGTACTTTCAAGACAAGCATCAAAAAGTTTTGCATAAGAGGTAACTCATAAAGCAATAGATTCAAAGTAAAAGGCATTGAAGCAACACAAAGGATGATTAAGTTTCAGCATTGCTTTCAACTTGTAACATGTATATCTCATGGATAGTTGTCAACATAAAGCAATATAACAAGTGCAATAAGTAAACATGTAAGAATCAATGCACACAAAGTTGACACAAGTGTTTGCTTCTAAGATAGAAAGGAGTAGGTAAACTGACTCAACATAAAGTAAAAGATAGGCCCTTCGCAGAGGGAAGCAGGGATTAAATCATGTGCTAGAGCTTTTTAAGTTTTCGAAAGCATATAGAGAGCACAAAATAAGTATTTGAGAGGTGTTTGTTGTTGTCAACGAATGGTAGTGGGCACTCTAACCCCCTTGTCAACCAGACTTTCAAGAGCGGCTCCCATGAAGGACGTTATCTCTACCAGCAAGGTAGATCATCCCTCTTCTCTTTTGTTTACACATGTATTTTAGTTTCTTTATAGATGACACTCCTCCCAACCTTTTGCTTACACAAGCCATGGCTAACCGAATCCTCGGGTGCCTTCCAACATTCACATACCATGGAGGAGTGTCTATTTGCAAATTAAGTTGCTTACTGATAAATCAGGGCAAAACATGTGAAGAGAATTATTAATGAAAGTTGTAATTAATTGGGGCTGGGCACCCCGTTGCCAGCTCTTTTTGCAAATTATTGGATAAGCGGATGTATATGCCACTAGTCCATTGGTGAAAGTCTGTCAGAAGTAAATGACAAGATTGAAAGATAAAACACCACATACTTCCTCATGAGCTATAAAACATTGACACAAATAAGGAGTAATAAAGTTTTGAATAGTTTAAAGGTAGCACATGAAATATTTACTTGGAATGGCAGGAAATACCACATAGTAGGTAGGTATGGTGGACACAAATGGCATGGGTTTTGGCTCAAGTTTTGGATGCACGAGAAGCATTCCCTCTCAGTACAGAGTTTAGGCTAGCAAGGTTGTTTGAAGCAAACACAAGTATAAACCGGTACAGCAAGAATCACATAAAAACATATTGCAAGTATTATAAGACTCTACACTGTCTTCCTTGTTGCTCAAACATTTTACCAGAAAATATCTAGACCTTAGAGAGAACAAATATGCATCCCAAGTCTCAACAAGCTCTACGGTAGTTCTCCACTACTAGGCTTTAACTACATGATGCAAGAGCTTAAACATGATCTACTTGAGAGCTCAAAACAATTGCAAAGCATCAAATCAAAACAAGACAATGATCTACAAGAATGCATATGTCTTTTCCAATACCAACTACTACATGTAGCATTTTCTTTCTTCCAAACAAACACCAATCAATTTATTTAAACATAAACTCTCCAAATGATAATATAATGCAGCAAGAGAGTATTTATAAACAAGTGCTAACAGCTCGAAGAGATGCATGAAAAACAGGAGCTAAAAGCACTGCAGTAGCTAGTTAAGAATACTCAACAAATATAAGTGAAGAACATGAGTATTCACATGAAAAAGCGGAGCGTGTCTCTCTCCCACACAAGGATTGCTAGGATCCGAATTTATTCAAACAAAAACAAAAATAAAAACACACAGACGCTCCAAGTAAAGCGCATAAGATGTGAAAGAATTAAAATATAGTTTCACTAGAGATGACCTGATAAGTTTGTTGATGAAGAAGGGGATGCCTTGGGCATCCCCAAGCTTAGACGCTTGAGTCTCTCTGAATATGGTTGGGATGAACCACGGGGGCATCCCCAAGCTTAGGCTTTTCACTCTTCTTGATCACATAATATCACCCTTCTCGCTTGATCCTTGAAAACTTCCTTCACACCAAACTCAAGACAGTTCTCATTAGAGGGTTAGTGCATAATCAAAAATTCTCATATTCTGTAATGATACAATCAATCCCAAAGCTTCTGGACATTAGCTACAGCCACCAATGCTTTGTGGAGCAAAGAAATCCACACAAACACAGTAAAAGAGCGAATGCAAAACAAAAGGCAGAATCTGTCAAAAACAGAACAGTCTGGAATGACGAATTTTTTCGAGGCACTTAAGTTGCTCAGATGGATCTGGCCTAAAATAATGAAAGTTGCGTACATATCTCAGGAATATGCGTGATTTTTTCAGAATTTTTTGAATTTTCTACAGGGAGATAAGCTCAAATCCGTGACAGCTAAAAATCTGTCACTGCGCAGAAATCCAAATCTTGCATCAACTTTCAATATAGAACTTTACTTGGCACAACATTGCGATAAAATAAAGATACAAAGGAGTTGCTACAGAAGTAACAAAACTCCTTGACTCAAAGAAAACAAAAATAACAGCAAATAAAAACGATGGGTTGTCTCCCATAAGCGCTTTTCTTTAACGCCTTTCAGCTAGGCGCAGAAAGTGAAAATCAAGTGTTGTCAAGTGGCAAATCATTCAAATCATCAAAAGCTTCTTCCAACACACAGCTTGTAACAATGGGTATCTTAGATGTTCCTGGAGGTGTTTCATTACCTTTAACCGTACTAAAAGTTTTATCAATTTTAAGCTCATAATGAGTCTTTGGTTTTGGCACTTTAGGAACATACATAAACTTTTGCTCTCTACCCACATAAACTTTCTCCTTTTTAGACTTAAGAGAAGTAAAGGTTGAACTTAAGGTTTCAATAGCTTCCTCTAACTCATCAATTCTATGATTTTGGGTGTCATGGATATTATTATCCTCAAGAACAGTGATTCTTTCATTGATGGTGGCTATTGATTCATTAGTCTTACCAATACAATCAAGAAAATTTGGAAAAAAATTCTCCATAGAGTCTAACTTATTTATAACATCCTCCAAGGTGATCTCAATTTTAATATCTTTAGTGGGTGGTGTTCCTACCAAACTTTCAATAATATTACAGGCTTCTAAAGCAGGAGTACCCAAGAAATTTCCACCTGTAAGAGTGTCTAGAACATACCTATACCAACTAGAGATACCAACATAAAAGTTCCTAAGGAGGATAGTGGTAGAGTGTTTCTTAGTACATCTATGATGAGCATCACTAATTCTATACCAAGCATCTTTCAAATTTTCACCTCCTAGTTGCCTAAAAGAACGAACTTCAACTTCAGGAGCATTCATTTTGAAAAACAAAATCAAACGAATTAAACAAGTAACTAATTTTTTTGTGTTTTTGATAAAGAGAGCAAACAAGACTAAATAAAAATAAACTAAGCAAGACAAATAACAAAGTAAAGAGATTGGGTGTGAGAGACTCCCCTTGCAGAAGCAATTCGGTTTTCCCCGGCAACGGCGCCAGAAAACGTGTTGTAGCTCTAAGTTGACGAGGGAATATCTCCCCGGCAACAGTGCCAGAAACAATGCTTGTACGTCACACGTCAGTTGGGAACCCCAAGAGGAAGGTATGATGAGTGCAGCAGCAAGTTTTCCCTCAGTATGAAACCAAGGTTTAATCGAACCAGTAGGAAAACGAGGTTGCTTCGAAGGTGTTGGTGAAGGAGTGTAGTGCGGCGCAACACCAGGGATTCCGGTGCCAACGTGGAACCTGCACAACACAATCAAATTACTTTGCCCCAACTTAACAGTGAGGTTGTCAATCTCACCGGCTTGCTGAAAACAAAGGGTTAAACGTATCGAATGGAAATGATGTTTGTTTGCATAAAACAGTAGAGAACAATGATTGCAGTAGATTGTATTTCAGATGTAAAAGAATGGACCGGGGTCCACAGTTCACTAGTGGTGTCTCTCCAATAAGATAACTAACATGCTGGGTAAACAAATTACAGCTGGGCAATTGACAATTGATAAGTGCATATAACATGCATGTGTGAGTTGTGGTGTCTACTATGAGATTCATTTGGGCATTACGACAAAGTACATAGACCGCTATCCAGCATGCATCTATGCCTAAATAGTCCACTTTCCGGTTAACATCCGTACCCCTTCCAGTATTAAGTTGCAAGCAACAGACAATTGCATTAAGTAATGTGCGTAATGTAAACAATACATTCATCCTTGAATAAAGCATTGCTGTTTTACCCCTAGTGGCAACAACACATCTACAACCTTAGAACTTGCTGTCACTATCCCAGGTTAAATAGAGGTTGAACCCAACTATCATGCATAAATACCCCCTCTTGGAGTTACAAGTATTCACTTGGCCAAGGCTTCAACAAGTAACGGAGAGCATGCAAGATCACAAATGACATAGACATGATAATATAATATTCAGCTCCACATAGGTATCAATATAAGTCAGATCCCAGCAAACACAACATGTAGCATTACAATAAGATGATCTTGATCATGATAGGCAGCTCACAAGATCTAAACATGATGGCACAAGTGGAGAAGACAACCATCTAGCTACTGCTATGGACCCATAGTCCAAGGATGAACTACTCACGCATCACTCCGGAGGCGGGCATGGCGATGTAGAGCCCTCCGGTGATGATTCCCCTCTCCGGCAGGGTGCCGGGAAGAGCTTCAGAACCCCCCGAGTTAGGGTTGACGACGGCGGCGGCAGCGAATATGTTCTGGATGAAAGGCTCGGTGTTTTAGGGTTTTCACGTCTCGGGGAATAAATAGGCGAAGGGGCGATGTCGGCGGACCCCCGAGGGGCCCAAACCACAGGCGGCGCGGTGGGCCCCTGCCGCGCCGCCAGGTGGTTTGGCCACCTCGTGGCTCTCCTTCGTCTCTCCTTCGGACTCCGTGTACGTGTTGGAAAAATAGGGACTTGGCCTTTTGTTTCGTGCAATTCCGAGAATATTTCCAGAAGTAACTTTCTGAAACCAAAAACAGCAGAAAACAGGGAACTGGCACTGTGGCATCTTGTTAATAGGTTAGTCCCAGAAAATGCATAAAAGTGATATGAAGTGTATATAAAACATGTAGCAAATGGTATAATATAAGCATGGAACAGCAGAAATTATGGATACGTTGGAGACGTATCAATGTCCTCGACGGTTTCGCGCCATTGGGCGAGCACCGCTCGCGATTCTTTCCCTTTTCCCGCGTGCGGTGCCGAGGAGCGGCATCCGAGCTCCGGCTATAAATCAGATATCTCTGAAATCCTCTCTTCTTTCACATCACAACCATGGGCTTCATTCAGAGCTTCTTCAGAGCCTACGTCGAGATGCTGGAGAGGGCGGGCTTCATCGAGCATGTGATCATCGTCGTGCTCTTCGGGATCTCGTCCTCGGTGGTGGGCGCACTGCTGTTTGCGGCGGTGGTCTTCCTGATCTTTGGCCTGTGCAATTGGTGGTCTGGCGTTGGTGGTGATGCTGCGGCGGAGGGGCAGGCTGCAGCGGAGGGGCAGGCTGCGCCGCCGGTTGCGGAGGTGGCCGTTCTTCCGGCTGGAGGTGAGCAGGAGGCTCGAGCCATCCGTCGCCGTCGCGCGGCTCGTGACTCGGCTTCGGGTGAGCCAGGCTCATCTTCTAGCGACGCCACTGAGCTTGAGAGGGAGTAGGATTTCTGGGGTGCCTTCGCATCTGCACTGAGGTAGTTGTAGTGTTCTATGTTGGAGTAGAACTTGTATCCTTTGTTTCTGAAATTTCCCTTCTGTACTGAACTTAGCGGATGTACCAAATTTGTCTCCTCTGATGAACTGGAACAAGATTTTCATGTCTGAACCTTTTCTCACGGCCACAAAATTTGTCTTTCAACACAGATAGAATTGCAGAGGTACCAGCATACAGATAGGAGAACTTGCTACACTGAGAAAAATATCTTTTAGAAAATAATCCTGCATTTTATGGCCCAAAACAATTGCAGGAGTGTGGCATAATCCTCTCAACCATAATAGTTAACAAGAGAATCAAAACACCAAGTTTTATTACGGGCTGATTCAACATCAACCAGAAAGTATACAACATACTTACATTACAAGCTAACACAAGAAAAACAAACAACCTCGCCGATTCTCACCTACCAACATACAAGCGCCACTCGGGCTAACTAAACAAGGGTTATACTCCGCTTGACGGCCTCTGGTAGTCGGTGGAGCGCGGCCGAGATGAAGTGTGGTGTCCACATCTCCACCTTCCGCGGGGTGAGGAATGCAGGCACGCCTTCGAGGATTATACCTCGCTCTTGGGGGTGCTGCTGAACTCGGGCTAGTGCTTGCGTCACAGATGCATCAAGACCGCGTTCCAGCAAATCATCTGGGAACGGGGGTCCTGTACCCTGAGCTTGCCCATGGTCGAGGGTAGGTAGGTTCCTTTCTCGACTCAGTTGCATGCGAGCACGGCCAAGGTTGCACCTTGTGGTCATGAGTTCATCCATCAGAGAATGGCTGAACCTTGTCATTGCAGCTCCGTAGGTGACCAGGGTGATTACGGCAGGGTCGACTTCTTCTCCAATGGGAGTTTGGATCTCCACACCAGGCTGGGGTCTGGCTGGGAGAAGGTGGAAAGCTCGACTTTTTGCCATTGCCAGTTCCGAGTACCGCAGGCGGACGAGACCTTCCCAGGCTGCTACTTGGATGGCTTGATTAATAGTGGGCATGCTCCTACCTTGGATCAAGTAAGGCTGACTTGTGCCCAAAGGACACGGGCCGACATGCACGTCTGCTCGAAATTCACTCCAGGCAGGCGAGAGTGAGTTCTCGAACACCACATATCAAGGGCGAGCAGGCCTACCAAGAAGAACACAGACGACCTTCCAAAGAATCAGTGGAAAACCGCCATGATCCTCGGCAGTGGTTTCTAGGATGACCTTGGGGTTCGCCATCGGATTATTCTGGATCTGGGTGCAGGATGAGATGAGAACGCGGGATTCCTTTGCGGGATCCTGCTTCAAGAGAGTTGGGTTGCCAAGGATAGCATGCGAGGGTGGGGATAAATGGCAGCTAGGACTGAGTCTCATAGAAACTGGGTTGTGTCGGCTCCTTCTCCTGGAAGAAACCGGCGAGCCTCTCTCAGGGAATGGGACAAGTCCTACTGCACCTTACTGTGGACCGACACCAGCCATGCCGGTTAGGCGGAGATGGGTTAAATCCATCGGGCTCACTGTCGGGCAAAAGTAAGGCGGGGCTTTCCATGCTAGGGTAGTCTACAGCCAGCCTGGTGCTCTGATACCACGTCTGTGACACCCCTCCCTGGCACATATCACCAGAGAGGCGGTCGCCCCGTGCGCCAGCCCAAGATATCTGGCAGCACGTCACGACAGCGCAACATAATAGAAATCATTACACAATCAGGCACGATAAGTGCTACAAAGGTTTACAAGGCCATCAAGGCATGACAAAATATCAAGCCAAGCATGGCTCAAGACAGAGTTTAACTGGCAGTGGAAGGCGACTAAGGCAATGGCTAGGAGCGGCTCCACTCCACAGGCATCTGGCTGGGCTACTGATCCTAGCACGCTCTTGCTCCATATCCTTGCTAAGGTAGAAGATGAATCCTCGCCAAAATCTAGCCATTTGAATAGCCAACGTGAGTAAAATGACGTACTCGCAAGAATATTAACCACTTGACACGAACAGTCCAACAATCATGCAACAAGATATACGTTGGAAATAAAATCTTACAACATGGCAAGTGTCTACTCTAGGTACATGACATAAAAGTAGCATGGCATTGACAACCAAACATGTCATAAGCAAGCAACGGGGGGTATCACCAGTACAGAGTCCAAGCCAGGTGGGGTTGGATCGTGCACCGGCAATCATACAAAGAAATTACCTATGACGAGTAAACGAGTGTACTAGTTGGTACCAAATAATAAACAACATTACCTGTGATCACTGCTAGGCCCACTGGCCTCATCTTTCCACTCTGGGCATGCACGGTTGATGTTGGCTCAGGCCTAACTCTAGGCTCCCAACGATCACACCGCCATCCCATTTCTCGGGTTACCATCGACCTCTCAAGGCAATATTCCCTGCATCATCTTATTTGTTCATTTAGTGAAATCAGGTCGTTCATTAATTCTTTTAATAGATCTTAAGTTTAACCTCCTGACACGACAAAGACACACAGTGTGACCGACACTGAACTGTTGTTCCATATCCCAGGAACGAGGCTAGCTTGCTAGGTTGACACTCTCGAGAGGTTGCATTCCCAACTATCAAAATGCACCCTACTTAGCCGACACTTCAAGTTGTCACGCCAAAGTCGTACTAAGCAAAATACACTTACATGACGGTCCACTTGCTAAGACACTCTCCTGCACCACCCTATACGCATGGTACAACGGGCAAGTATGTCCGGCACATTCCCCGACGCTACCGATATGCCTAGCTCCGGACTCCTATCACAGTCGAACCCGTGCCTGTCGACCACTTCCCTCGGACAGCACAACCGAACGACTGCGCCCAATGGATGGCACAAAATGGGCTTAACAACCTACTAGGTGATACGTCCAAAACGTATCTATAATTTTTGATTGTTTCATGTTAATATTATGCCTTTGACACTTGTTTTTATATTAAGTTTATGATTTATTTAGACTAACCTATTAATAGTTGCAAAAATGCACAATGTTCTTGTTTTACTCTTTGATGTGTAGGAATTATCTATACTACTATTAAAAGAGCAAACTTATGTTGATACATTGAATCTGAGCCCTTCAATATTTGGCCAACGGTCCAGATCGCTCCAATGTTTGACAACTCAACATAAATCCACTTTTGCCCGTTTTACCCTCCCACCAAATCACATAATACTGCTAATGCCATCGTACCGGTTCGTTTTATTTCGTTTTGTGATAATTACGAGATTTGCCACCGCTAAAAGAAATTACCACCAGTGGCCGTCGCAGTCGGCACGGAACGAGATCGGCGCGATTGCCACCGCTAAAAATAAACTGGTTCAACAAGTTAGACTTTTCCCCTCTCTTGACGACGGCGACGGGCGCGGTCGGCCAGACAGGAGCTGGCCGGATGCGCGGCCTCGGCCACGGCGACGAGGACGGACGCGGCCGGCCGAGGAGGGGAGCGGTCGAGGGCACGACCGCATGAGCAAGCATGGCCTCGGCGATGGTGACGGCGCGGCCGACCAGATAGAAGCGAGAGCACCGAGGTCAGTGGAACCCGGCCGTCCTCCTTCTTCTCTCCTCTGTCTCCGGCCACGCCTCGCCCGTGTTCCCCCTATTTCAGGCGCGGTCCCAGCTCGTGCAGTTACGCTCCTATGGAGCCGGCCCTCCTCCGTCTGAGCCCCACGTTGGGTCCCCTCCAGTGGAGGAGGCACAGATTCCTGGACCGAGGCTTACACCATCGGCAGGAGCAGCAGATCCGTGGTGCTGCCATGTTCACCTAGCAGGTTAGCACTTAGCAACAGTTTTATTTGCGGCATTAATTCTATTGATTACACACTATTTTGGTTACGACTACCTCCAGTATTGTATTGATCTAACATAAAGGACGGAGACGAGGATGAAAGTTAAGTTCGTATTATTCTTGCTTCTATCATTGTGTGGAGAAAATGAGATGTGCAATGCGTTCCAATAAATTCCATCGTCATATTAATATAGAGGTTCCGGCGTGCGAGACAGGAGACTGCGCTCTCTCTGTACAAATACACACTTTTCTCATGATGGATTATCGATCTCTTGTGTGAATTTCTCGCGAACACGTTAGCATCAGCAAAAAGGTTAGAGCTGAATCAGAATTTTCCATGGTTCAGTGAGCTCTGATTAACAATTCCAGTAGTAGAATTTACATGAAGTTCTGCTTCTTGGTTGCACCAATCAACCTGATGGAGATATAAAACATAGGTAGATATTTTGGTACATGATTACTCTGTCATTAACCCTGATAGATTGCCATACAAAGAAGTATGCTATATAATATGTATGCACAATATGTACCTATATCACGTGGAGAGTTAGACATTGTTTTATACTGGTGATATTTATAGTTTCAGATCCTTTTATGAAATAAACCGAGATATTTTGGGGTGGGAAGTTGTGTGGTTTGTCGGAGGTAACAACTGTCCTTTAGAAGAATCAGTGTATACTAGTTGAATTGGCGCGGCGACACGCCGCGTCCTTTAAGAGAAATTTTATGTATGAAATGTTTTGTTATAATGACGTAGTAAATGTTGAAGGAAATTAGAATTTGATGAAATTAGTGGAATGTTTGTGTGAATTTGGATACAAAATTGAGAAGTTGGAGTTGACCAAACTCGAAACCGATCACGGGAATGGAACCTAGCCATCGACGCGCATATATTTCGTGTATATAATTTTTTCGAAACGCAGGGACTTTTCTGTAGAAAATTGGACAAAATTCGTGAAATGTTTGTGTGAATTTGGATCCAAAATTGAGGAGTTAGAGTCGACAAAACTTGAAACCGATCACGGGGTGAACGCGGGGACTTTCCTGCAATTTTTTTGGCAAAATTCGTGAAATGTCTGTGCGAATTTGGATCCAAAATTGAGTAGTTAGCTCGAAACCGTTCACGGGGATGGAATCTACTCGTCGACGCGCATATATTTCGTGTATACAATTTTTCGGGAACGCGGGGACTTTTCTAGAAATAATTGGACAAAATTCGTGTAATGTCTGTGCGAATTTAGATGCAAAATTGAGAAGTTAGAGTAGACAGAACTGGAAACCGTTCACGGGGATGGAGCCTACCGGTCGACGCGTATATATTTCGTGTATATAATTTGTTGGAAACGCGGGACTTTTCTGCAAAAAATGGATAAAATTCGTCAAATGTTTGTGCGAATTTAGATCCAAAATTGAGAAGTTAGAGTAGCTCGAAACCGTTCACAGGGATGGAATCTACTCGTCGACGCGCATATATTTCGTGTATACAATTTTTCGGGAACGCGGGGACTTTTATAGAAATAATTGGACAAAATTCGTGTAATGTCTGTGCGAATTTAGATCCAGTTAGAGTAGACAGAACTGGAAACCGTTCACGGGGATGGAGCCTACCGGTCGACGCGCATATATTTCGTGTATATAATTTGTTGGAAACGCGGAGACTTTTCTACAAAAAATGGACAAAATTCGTCAAATGTTTGTGCGAATTTGGATCTAAAATTGAGAAGTTAGAGTAGACAAAACTGGAAACCGTTCACGGGAATGGAGCATACCCATCAAGGCGCGTACGTTTCTTGTATATAATTTGTGGGAAAAAAATGTTAAAAAGGTTTCTAGGAAAAAATTCAAAAGAAAAAAAAAGAATTGCTACAGTGTGCGCACTATTTATAACTGTTCACGTGAACAGTGCGCGACGCACCGCAGCGCGCTAAAGTTTGCTGCCTTAATATCCCTCTATATATTAAGGCGGGGGTTTTTCTCGGCCTGAGAGAGCTTAAAAATGTTTTCAAAAAGAGAGTGATTGGAAAGATGAGCAATAGTTGTAGTTGCCGGGGAGCTAGCATGTTTAGGTATTGTTTAGTCTCTGGTCTTTTAGTTTATCAAAAATAAAGTACCAAGTTTTACCCATTTAGCTTAGTTGATACATTTGTAAAAAATGATTTTCTGTTTTCGGTATCTACTGCTCATTGCGCGATTTTTCATATTTTACTGGAAACTCTAAAAATCACGTAAAATTTACTGATGATGTATCACCGAACCATATGCATGCACAAAAATTGGCTAAAATTTGAGACATGTTTAAGTGCACCTAAAAATTACGTTTTCCAGCTGATATTTTTCTAGACAGATTTTGACCTTTATTGCAAGAGTGGCCTCTTTGCGTTTTCATTTGATTATTAATGGTTCTTACCTTTCATTTAGAAGTTGGCCATTTAAGCAACCTTTCTGTAGCTTAAAAACAAAATTTGATTTGGTTTAATAGTAGCACTTTGGAAATATTATGTATTGGAATAAGTGCCTAGCTAAAAGGCGTTAAAGAAAAGCGCTTATGGGAGGCAACCCATTATTTTTATTAAAGTAATTTTTCTTTTATTGAGTCAAGGAATTTGTCTACTTCTGTAGCAACTCCTTTGTATATTTACTTTTTCGTATTGTTGTGCCAAGAGTAGTCTCTAATGATAAGATGTTGCTAAAATTTTGATTGCTGCGTAGGAACAGATTTCTGCTGTTCACTGTACGAAATTCATAAAATCACTAGATTGTGAATTAAATCTGAAAATGTTTGTGCGTAATCTTGATATATGTAACCATCTTTCATTAGTTCAAAGTTTTTCGATCTGAGTAATGTAAGTGTCTCGAAAAAAATCGTCTTTGCGGACTGTTCTGTTTTAGACAGATTATGTCTTTTATTTTGCATTATCTCTTTTACTCGTGTTGAGTGGAATTCTTTTTTTGGGTGAAAGAGCTTCACATAACATTAGTGGCAGTAGTTAATGTTTAAAGTAACGGTCATATTGCGTCCTTACAGAACATGTGAGTTTTTGATTGATGCACTAACCCTCTAATGAGATTTATTTTGAGTTTGGTATGGCGGAAGTTTTCAAGGGTCAAGAGAGAAGAGTGATATAATAGGATGGAGAAGAGTGAAGAGCTCAAGCTTGGGGAGGCTCCCATGGATCTCCCCAGGGCATCCCCTTCTTCATCGTCAAAATTATCAGGTCATCTCTAGTGTAACTATATTTTAATTCTTTCACATCATATGTGCTGTTATTCAAGCGTCTGTATCTTATTATTTATTTATCTTAGCATCAAACACCGGTTACATTAATAAGTTGGTCGTCACATATTTTATTTATCCTCTGTTTTCAATGTTTACTTGGTTAATGGATTACTTGTTGAAACTTAAAATGATGTGTGAATAATACTGTTTAGTAGTTTATGTTTTCTTATGATTAGTCTCAACTAGCTAATAGTGCATATTATGTTATTTTGATATTAACATGCATTGTCCTGTTCATAAGATGGTATGGAATTGTGGTATCCTCCTCTGAATGATTTACTTGAATCGACTTGGCACATGCTCACACATGTTCATGACTGAAAAATAAAAGTCAATTAAGACTTGATGATCTATTTTGCCTCAGAGTTTTAGTATCATTTTTATGCCCCGTTAATTTTATTCTGTCGCAAGTATGATTATGACGGTTATTGCTCTCTTGATTGTCGCTTCCCAGTCTATTGCTAGCCTTCAACTGTACTGAGCGGGAATGCTGCTCGTGCATCCAAAATCCTTAAAACCAAGTTATCCCAAAGAGTCCACTATAAATTCCTATGCATGGTATTTCAAACCATTCCAAGTAAATTTTTATGTGCTACCTTTAAAACCTTAAAAAAACTTCTCATTTTGTGACACTTTTTAGCTCATGAGGATAGGGTGGATGTCTTTATGTCACCTGTCAAACAGACTTTACCGCCGGACTAGTGGCATATACATCTGCTTATCCATTAATTTTGCAAAAAGAGCTGGCAAATGGGGTGTCCAGTCCCAATTAATTACAACTTTAACCGCTTAATTCTCTTCACATTTTTGCCCTGATTTATCAGACAAGCAATGATACCAGTGAAATATCTGCATGTGTAAACAAAAGAGAAAAGATGGATGATCTGCCTTGCTGGTAGAAATAACGTCCTTCATGGGAGCCGCTCTTAAAAGTCTGGTTGGCAGGGGTCATATTGTACTTTTCCATTTTCTGATTCGTTGACAGAACAACCACCTCCGAAAACATATTTTTACTTCTGTTTTATAAATAAAAAGCTCTAGCACATGTTAATCCCTGCTTCCCTCTGCGAAGGGCCAATCTTTTATTTTTATGTTGAGTCGCCATCCTTTTTTTGAGCACCTTCTCGAGAGCATAACTGTCATTCTTAGTATAATGTGCTTGTCCCAGAATACTGTTATCTGCGGTATAACTATGATACTTTTACCTTTGATATCTTTACATCTAGTCTTCATTTGAAATTCAGAGGTGCCTTGGCATTTATGTTTTGCTCCACAATTAAGGGCAAGCGAGATACCACTCTATTATGCTTTATTATGGTCATTACAATCTTGTTGATGTTTATAAATTTCATGTTATAAGCTCTTAGTTCGTTGATACTTTTCATTAGGCAACATGATTGCTAAGTTTTATTATCCATTCATCATGCAATTGTTAAAGATCTGATCATAGCATTTACAATCAAAAATTATTTTGTTATCATTTACCTACTCGAGGACGAGCATGAATTAAGCTTGGGGATGTTGATACGTCCAAAACGTATCTATAATTTTTGATTGTTTCATGTTAATATTATGCCTTTGACACTTGTTTTTATATTAAGTTTATGATTTATTTGGACTAACCTATTATAGTTGTAAAAGTGCACAATATTCTTGTTTTACTCTTTGATGTGTAGGAATTATCAAGAATAAAGGAGGAAACCTTGTTGGAGTCAAATTGGGACTTTCCTGAAATCTGTCTGAAAACTTTTTTTGAAGATTATCACGTACCGGACAGAAGACGACGTCAAATGGAAAAAGTCTAGTCGCGAAAGTTGCAGGGAATTTCTCCTAATGGATCTGGACATAACATTCGGCCCAATCCGAGTCCGGACGGCCGAGATAAGCCCGATTTACCGAAACCCTAAAAGGTGATGATGGAAATCCGAGAAGCTATATAAAGGGAGGAAATCTAACTCGTGGAGAGGACCCCATACCCACGAATTTTCAGCCACCAAAGCCACGTTTTTGCCTCCCCATGGACCTCATCTCCATGGGGGAGGGCTCCTAAGAAGCCATGATGGAAGGGGGCTAAGGGGCGGTGCACCCCATTGATGCCGGCGGCGCGGGAGGAGTTCCCTGCGCCACCGCCGGCGCCGGCGCCGCCCTGCGCCTCTCGCTGCCCTCTCCACCGTCTTCACCGCCATCTCCATCACCAACTCCTCCTTGCATACAGTGGTTCATCCTCCCACAAACCTCTGTACCGCTCTATGTAAACATGGTGTTTGATGCTATAATATTTATCCTATGATCTATGTCATGTTTCCGTATCTTATTTGTTCTTAGATTGAATGGTTGAATGTCTTTAGTTCATTAGAGTTGTATGTTGATATGGTACTGTCCTTTGGTGTCCATTATATTTGTGCGGGCATGGATCAACACCCTAGGGTTAGTAGTATTTGTAAACGAAGGGGGTAGTCCTACCGGAGCGACAGAAACCTGAGGACTCGAACCGGTTAGTTGCACATATGGGAGTAAGAGGACCATAAACTTAAGTCTATGGTTGGGGAAACCTTAATGCATTGTTAGTTTATACGAATGTTTGCTAACAATCCAATCATATAGTACTTGTAATCCCAACTAGTGGAGTACATGTATATTTAGCCTCTCCCACATAGAAAACTGCATCGAAGACAATGAACCCGATACCTTCACTAATTAATCTTGGACAAAGCCATCACAATTACCACCACTTTTCCACAGTCATGGTACTGTTAGTTTATGGTTACTTAGTGTATTTTATTGCTGCAGCACTAACATTTACTTTATTGTATTTATTATCTCGCAAAGCTATCTCATACACTCGTATTATTACTCTAGTATTATTTGCTAGATAAAATAAACGTTTTGTGTGCGTAAAGTTGTATCAGTGGTTGATAGAACTTGAGAGATTACTTATTCTACCTTTAGCTCCTCGTTGGGTTCGACACTCTTACTTATCGAAAAAGCTATACGCAATCCCCTATACTTGTGGGTTATCACTAGGTCACGGTCCTCCATGAGACGACGATGATCCTGCTTTCAAAGTTCAGATTAGTGGCACTATGGACTGACCCTATCGTTGTTTGGAGGGTTGTTTCATTTAATCAAGTTTCATCATTCACAAGTCCAAACAACAGAGGATTAGTCCAGCACAACAACCACAATATCATAATAATATATCATCAAACGACAAGACATTAGCAACACAATATTTCAAGAAATAGTAGTTTGTATTGACCGGGTGACTGTGGCGGAGCTACCTCCGACCAGCGCCATCACAGATACTACAAAAGGTAGCACAAGTGGTTTGTGTCGATCGGGTGACTGTGGCGGAACTAACTCCGACCAGCGCCATCAAAAATCAACTACAATAGACAACACAGTTGGTTAGCGTCGACCGGGTGACTGTGGCAGAGATACCTCCGACCAGCGCCATCGCAGATCGACGTTAATATTTTAGGGAGGTACATCACTCCACCATTATATCGACGGCGGCGGTTCCCCCAGTCCATTGTCTCAAGAATGATGTGTGTTTGATAAATATTAACAATACATAATATAACCAAGCAAGTACGATAAATAAATATGCAACATGATATGTAACATGGCAGGAGCATTATTACAAGTTTCATATTAAACCCGAACAACAAACAGACATGCATAAATATAACAGTACACAGACAAAAATATAAACACTCGGCATGGCAATAAGCAAATAAATAAACAAACACTGTTGAACTGCTCATAGCAAGGGGTTAGCTTGCCTTCGAAGGCGGGATCCACTGGGTTTGGAAAGGTCGGGGTGATTCCACGGCGTAGGGCAGCGATAGCCCCGTTCCACGGACTCCGGAATGCATCTAGATAAGGGCACCCCATAGAACTATTTTGGAACAAGATGAAATCAGTACCACTGGGTAGATCTCTCCAAAATATGAATTTACGAATTTGATTCACCTGAATCAGAGTTACGGTTCAAAAGATATGGACGTTTGAAAATCTGTCCAGCAGGAAAAGAAAAAACAGTTCCGCGAAAAAAAAAACCGCACTGGCCGTCGGCCGCGCGAACTGGGCCGCGACCGAGCCGCTGCGCGCCGCGTTGGGCCGCAAGCTGCTGCTTCTGCTGGGCTGCGAAACGGAAGAGAAAAAAAGAAAAAAAACAGAACGGATCGACACAGGAGGTCGTCTTTTTCCTCTGTCCCGTATGGGAGCAAGCAGGGGGTCGCCGAGTGATACGTCCAAAACGTATCTACTTTCCCGAACACTTTTGCTATTGTTTTACCTCTAACTTGTGTGTTTTGAATACAACTAATGCGGACTAACGCTGTTTTCAGCAGAATTGCCCTGGTGTCTTGTTTTTGTGCAGAAAGTCAACTTTCGGGAAAAACACCAGAAAAGATCGCAAACCTCCTATTTTACCAGAAGACTCACGGAGCCAGAAGGGGAGGCGGAGATGGGCCACGAGTGGCCCAAACCACATGGTGGCGCGGCCAAGGGGCCCACGCCAGCCTATGAGGAGGGCGACTCGGGCACCTCCCCGAGTCCCCCTTTCGACTACTTAACCCTCTCTGACCTAAAACGCGAGGGGGTCGTCCACTTCATCCAGAAACATCACCGTACGCCGCCACCATCGCGAAACCTATTTCGGGGACCAGAAACTCCGTTCTGGCACTCCGCCGGGACGGGGAATTGGAGGAGATCATCGCCATCATCATCACCGACGCTTCTCCATCGACCATCCATGTTTCCCCCATCCATGTGTGAGTAATTCCCTGCTGTAGGCTGAGGGGGATGGTAGGGATTGGATGAGATTGTTCATGTAATAAGCTATAAGATCATTAGGGCATGGTGCCCAGTATCCGTTGTTAGTACTTATTGATGTTGTTGCAACTTGTTGAGCTTAATGCTTGTCACTAGGGCCCGAGTGCCATGATTTCAGATCTGAACATGTTATTGTTTCATAATGATATGCACTGTTTATTGATCATACCTGCAAGTTGTATACACATATTGTTGTCCGGAACCCGCGGTCCCAAAGTGACAATAATTGGGACAGCCGAGGGGAATGGCTGCGATGTGAGGATCACATGTGTTCACGGCGTGTTAATGCTTTGCTCCGGTACTTTATTAAAAGGAGTACCTTAATTACCAGTAGATTCCCTTGAGGCCCGGCTGCCACCGGCTGGTAGGACAGAAGATGTTGTACAAGTTTCTCATTGCGAGCACGTACGACTATATACGGAACACATGCCTATGTTTACTTAGTACTTGGATGCTTTATCATTATTATCTGCAATGCCTATGTCTTGATTATTATATGAGCTATCTTATCCATGCAGCGCCCGTTCATCCATCCCTATGCCTACAGTGTTTTAATCCTACTGTTTACTGCAATCACTACTGCTGTCTCTATTTACTGCTGCTATTATTTCACCGCTACTACTGCTATAAAACTGTTGCTACTGATAATCTGTGTCGAGCAAGACTATTCACAGGTGCAGCTGAATTGACAACTCCGCTGTTAAGGCTCTCAAGTATTCTTTGGCTCCCCTTGTGTCGAATCAATAAATTGGGTTTTACTTCCCTCGAAGACTGTTGCGATCCCCTATACTTGTGGGTCATCAAGACTATTTTCTGGCGCCGTTGCCGGGGAGCATAGCTTTATTTGTGAGTTCACTTGTGATCTATATTGCTCGCTGAAATTTATTCATCATGGGTAAAGCTCGTGATGAGAGGGTCCGTGTATTGCCATCCACTACAAGAAAAGGTACGACACTTAGTACCTCTGCTGCTCTTGACTCACCATCTGTATTGAGTCAACTTGTTACACCACCACAATCTTCACGTGTTGGTACTACTGCTGAATCTGAAATTGCCTCTGATAATGTTGATGATGCTTCTACTGTGATTGATGAGAATATTTCATTAGGTCCACTTTTAGATGCTGCTATTGCTAAGTCTAAACAACTTGAAAATACTAGAACACCTAATGGAAGTCCTACTACTCCTGTTTATTCACCTGAGTTAAGGGATTATACTTGTGATGATGATCCTGATGAAACTTATGTGGAACTTGATGATGATTTTATTGATAAATGTAATGCTACTACTGGTGCAAGTAATATGAGAAATTTTCTTGCACAACATGCTGTTAAATACAAGTTGTCACCTGATCCTAAGTTTGCCACTTCTCCTATAAACATTAAAGATAAGGATTATGATTTTTCTCTTGATTTATCTCATATATCTATTGTTGAGAAAACTCCTTTTTGTGGCACTAAGAGTGAAAGTGCTGTAGAGCACATGAATGAGCTCTCTACTTTGAGTGGCTTATTTTCTGATGATATTAAGAAGCGTAGCTATTTTGTTGCTAAGATTTTTCCTTTCTCATTAAAAGATGATGCTAAAGCTTGGTATAACAACTTGTCTCCTGGTTCTATTACTAGTCCTACTGGTTTGCTTGATGTTTTCTTTCAGAAATATTTCCCTGCTAGTGCTCAACATGATGCTTTGCAGAGAATTTATAACTTTGACCAGGAAGATGAAGAGAAACTTCCAGAGGCATGGACAAGGTTTTGCTCTCTTATCAGAGCTCGGCCTGGACATGATTTGGAAAAGCATGATCTACTTGATATATTTTACAGTGGACTAACTATTGAATCTAGAGCATATCTGGATAGTTGTGCTAGTTGTGTTTTCAGGAAAAGAACCCCTGAAGAAGCTGAAGAATTATTGGCTAAAATCAGCCAGAATTATGATGATTGGACTCTACCTGCGCCGACCCCCACACCTACACCGACACCAATATCAAAGAAGAGGGGAGGTATGATTGAATTGAATGATGAAACAATGAGGGAGGCCAAGAAGACTCTCATTGAGAAGGGTATTAAATCTGAAGATGTGAAGAACCTTCCACCTATTGAAGATTTGTGTAAGCCAATTCCTCATCCATCCATAATTGAGGTTCACTCTCTCCACAGGTTCGATGAAGGAGATATTCCCTACTCTAAACCACCTGATCAATGCTTAGATGAATTTGATAATTATGTTATTAAGCAAGATAATTTTAATATGAGAGTAGAGAATCATTTGCATGAAAACTTCTAGCTATTAGTAAGTTGCATGATATTGTGGAGAGAACCTCCAATGATGTTAAGATGCTTATTAAACATTTCCATATGGTTCAAACTCAAATTGATCAACTCACTAAAGTGCAACAAGACATGTTAGCCAATGCTTCTAAAAAAAATTAAAACCTGTCTATGTTAGCACTAGAAGTGGAGCTCATACTCAGGATCCTTTATATCCTGAGGGACACCCTAAAAGAATTGAACAAGATTCTCAACTAGCTGAAAATCCAGTTTCTCCTTCTAAGAAAAAGAAGAAGAAGAAACATAAAAATGTTGTAGAATCCTCTGAAACTGTTAATGATCCTAATAGTATATCTATCTCTGATGCTGAAACTGAAAGTGGTAATGAACTTGATAGTGATAAGGATAAAAATGATGCTCTTGATAAAGAAGTTAGTGAAAAGGAACCTGAAAAGCATACTAAAAACACAAAGTACACTAAGGAAGACTTCATTGCTAAGAAACATGGTAATGAAAGGGAACCTTGGGTTCAAAAGCAAATGCCTTTTCCAACTAAGAAACTAAAATCAAAGGAAGAAGAACATTATAATAAATTTTGTGAATGGATGAAACCCTTGTTCTTGCAAATTCCTTTGACTGATGCTATTAAATTGCCTCCTTACTCAAAGTATATGAAAGATATTGTTTCTAACAAGAGGAAAATTCCTAATGAGGAAATTTCTACTATGCTTGCTAATTATTCTTTCAATGGCAAGGTTCCTAAGAAGCTTGGAGATCCAGGTATACCAACCATCCCTTGCTCCATCAAGAATAATTATGTTAGAACTGCTTTATGTGATTTGGGAGCAGGAGTTAGTGTTATGCCTTTTTCTCTCTATAAGAGACTCTATCTTGATAAATTGATACCTACTGATATATCTTTGCAAATGGCTGATAAATCTACTGCTGTTCCTGTTGGCATTTGTGAGGATGTCCCTGTTCAAGTGGCTAACAATTGTTTAATTTTGACTGATTTTGTTGTTCTTGAAATGCCTGAAGATGATAATATGTCTATTATTCTTGGAAGACCTTTTCTAAATACTGCAGGTGCTGTTATTGATTGCAATAAAGGAAAAGTAACTTTCAATGTTAATGATAAAGAACATACTGTTTATTTCCCCAAGAAAGTTGACAAGATTTATGGAGTCAATACCATCTCCAATTTTAAAACTATCAAAGTGGGAAGTATTGATTGCCCTATATATGATCATCAAGAAGGATATCAAAACATTATGATTGGATCCATATCAATACAATACAAGGTAACATGAGTGTTTCATGATGTTTAAATCATTTGTGTCATGTAAATTTATTTGGTGCCAAGACTTGATCAACCTTGTTATCAAATGTATTTGCATACATAAAAGAGCTAAACAGCATTTCTTTCTTCAACTTTGTTTTACCTCCTGTAGTGATAATTAGGTTGCAAAAGTTTAGTTGTTTTGAATTTTAAAAATAATTTTTCTGCCCAAGTTTTATTAATTTAAATATCCAGATTTCATGCAAATTGAAAGTTTTCAAAATCTGTAAAAATTATACCATTGGTCCTATTTTTCAAAGAGCATCGTGGGAGTGCCTGGTGCTGACCAAGGGGACCCACCATGGGGTCAAACCACATGGTGGCGCGGCTGCCCCTTGGCCGCGCCAGCCACTGAGGTGGGGCACCCTTGGCCCTCCAGCAGTTCCCCCACCTACCACTTCTTCCTCTTGCATCACTCAGCTCGTTTTTCTCTCTCACACTCGAGTTTTGCTGTTCTTCCTCGCGATTTCGATCTCTTTGTTCAGCCCATCTCAGCTGCTGAGATTTGGGGCATTTGCTCTCGGTATGTGACTCCTCCATGTATCCAAGTAGAATTTTGTTTAGTAGAGTATACCTTGAGTATTTTGCTGCTGTAGGTGACTTGTTAAGTGAGTATGCATGCTTGTTCTATGTTGATATATCAGTTTTGATGCATGTTTAGTCCTCTAGCAAGTTCATATAGTAGTTCCCCTCATTTGTATGTCTCAAAATCATTTTTTATAATGTTTGTTAAAAAATTTCAGAAAAGGAAAATGCATAACCACACCTTTGGGGAGGTGTTTGAAAGGGATTCTCAGAGAGCAAGAAGGCCTTTGAGGGCATCTACTCGAGTTAGGCGTTCCTATGATGAGGATGTCATTGCACCGAACATTGGAGATGGAGGGGATGACCAAATCCCAAATGCTTCATCCTTTCCATGCATGGAGTTTTTGCGTAATGCAGGGTTGCTTGATGACTTCATGTTCCTTATCCAGAGAGTTGGCCTAACCACTTATATGCAGGATGAGGGCGACCAACATTATTGGCTCACCAAAACTTTTGTTGAGAGTTTTAAATTTGTGAATTCATCTTATGCGCCTACTGTCCAATTTAAGATTTATGACAGGCCTGTTACAATGGACTTGGGAGACTTTTGTGCTGCCATAGATATTGCTCCTATAGGTACAGCGAAGAAGATTGCAGGGAACACCAAAGACTTTGTGGAACTTTACCGAGGAGTGACCAACGACGATGACCGCATCGCTCAGCGCGGCAAGATAAGGAACATCCAATTCCCTGCCATTAGATATTTCGTTTATTATCTTGCTACTAGCATTCTTGGTAGGGAAAACACCAGTAACATTTCTAATTATCATCTTGCTTTTCTTGCTGCTGCACTTAATGGTAACACTGCTTACAACCTTGGTGCCCTTATTGCTCGCCGTTTGGCTGCTAGTGGACCTATTTATGGAGGAATTGTTGCTTCACGAGTTATCGCATATCTAGGTCTTTCCGTTAGTCCTAATGATGAGAAGCTAACCCCTTTCAGACTTGATATTTCTGCTATGAAAGGCCATCAGTTTGTCACACCTAATTCTCATTTAGGAAACATTGTTTACAAAGTTTTATTTACTAACGGGGATGAATATGAAGTGCCTTTGCCCCAGGCCGATCTGTTCCCTATACACAGGAGACCGTGGTCGTACTCCAAGGAGGCGTTGGAGGAGCAGCTTAGAGTGCGAGGCTTTCACCAGCAGCACCAGGAGGAGGGAGAAGCACCTGATGATGGCTACACCGTCACTTACCTTGGAGCGTCATCCAGCTCTTACCAGGACGAGGGCCCTTCCTCGTCGTACTATGGAGGCGCCACTTCCTGGGCACCATGGGGTTGATCTCCACTTAGGCCAAAAGCCTAAGCTTGGGGGGAGGTATATCGACATCTCACTCATTTACATATCATATCTTGTCGATACTTTGTATATCCATGTTGCAGTTTTCTTTCTTTCTTTCTTTTTAATTGTTTACCTTTTATTGCTGCATTCCAAAACACAAAAAGACCAAAAATATTTCTGTTGTTTCTCTTCATTTGTTTCTTTAAGTTTCAGTATTAGTTTGCTTAGTTTTAAAATTCGGTTTGTTATTCAAAAATCCAAAAATATTTTGCTTTATTGTTTGTTTCTTTTTGCTCTTGTTTCAAAAACTCGAAAACCCAAAAATATTTGTTGTTTCTTTTTGGTTTTGTATAGTGTTTTCAGAGTTGGACAGCCATCCGTGACTCCGATGGAGCTTGGTTTTCATTCTTATCATTCGAAGCAACACAAGTGAAAAAGCAATAAGGATGATCTACAACAACTGAGTTGGGGTGAGAGGCTGGTATGAACTCTATTTGTTTTCATTTTTGTACATATACTCATCTATGTGAGCATGCTTAGTTGGTTCATGTGAGGTATATGTCATTTAGTGGATGCTTAGTAGTTCTTGTTCTCTCATGATCGGTCCCAATTTATTAATAGTGGTAGCATGTTATGTTGATGTTTGCTTGCATTGTTCTATTCATAGAGGGTATGACATTGTGGTATCCTCCTCTGAATAATTCATTCGAATTGACTTGGCACATGCTCATGCATGCGTATGACTGAAAAACAAAAGTCAATTAAGCCTTGATGATTTATTTTGACTCAGAGTTCTTGTATCACTTTTATGTCTCAATTAATTTCATTTTGTCGCAAGCATGATTATGACGGTTATTGCTCTCTTGATTGTCGCTTCCCAGTCTATTGCTAGCCTTCACTTGTACTGAGCGGGAATGCTGCTCGTGCTTCCAAAACCATGAAAACCAAGTTATTCCAAAGTGTCCACCATAAATACCTATGCATGGCATTTCGAACCATTCAAGTAAATTTTCATGTGCTACCTTTAAAACCTTCAAAGTACTTCTCAATTTGTGTCAATGTTTTATAGCTCATGAGGAAGTATGTGGTGTTTTATCTTTCAATCTTGTCATTCAGACTTTCACCAATGGACTAGTGGCATATACATCCGCTTATCCAATAATTTTGCAAAAAGAGCTGGCAACGGGGTGCCCAGTCCCAATTAATTATAACTTTCATCAATAATTCTCTTCACATGTTTTGCCCTGATTTATCAGTAAGCAACTTAATTTGCAAATAGACACTCCTCCATGGTATGTGAATGTTGGAAGGCACCCGAGGATTCGGTTAGCCATGGCTTGTGCAAGCAAAGGTTGGGGGGAGTGTCACCCATAATGAAACTAAAATACATGTGTAAACAAAAGAGAAGAGGGATGATCTACCTTGCTGGTAGAAATAACGTCCTTCATGGGAGCCGCTCTTGAAAGTCTGGTTGACAAGGGGGTTAGAGTACCCACTACCATTCGTTGACAACAACAAACACTTCCCAAAACAATTTTGCTTCTGTTTTAAAAATAAAAAGCTCTAGCACATGATAATCCCTGCTTCCCTCTGCGAAGGGCCAATCTTTTACTTTCATGTTGAGTCACCATCCTTTCTTTGAGCACTTTCTCGAGAGCATAGTTGTCATTCTTAGTGTAATGTGCTTGTCCCAGAATGTGGTTAACTGTGATATAACTTTGATGCTTTTATCTTTGATATCTTTGATTCTAGTCTTCCCATGAACTTCAGAGGTGCCTGGGCATTTATGTTTTGCTGTACAAAAACGGGCAAGCGAGATACCATCTTATCATATCCTATTATGAGCATTACAATCTTGTGAATTAATATGTTTCATGTTTGTCGCTATTAGTATGTTGGTATCTTTTCATAGTTTACATGCCTATTGAGTGACATTATTTGCATTTGCCTCATCTTGAATTGCCTAAGCATTTGTTCATATAGTGAGAATATATGCATCATATGAAGCAAATGTGTTCGTGAAAGTCTTTTATCGCACTCAGTTGTTAACTGAATTGCTTGAGGACAAGCAATAAGCTAAGCTTGGGGGGAGTTGATACGTCCAAAACGTATCTACTTTCCCGAACACTTTTGCTATTGTTTTACCTCTAACTTGTGTGTTTTGAATACAACTAATGCGGACTAACGCTGTTTTCAGCAGAATTGCCCTGGTGTCTTGTTTTTGTGCAGAAAGTCAACTTTCGGGAAAAACACCAGAAAAGATCGCAAACCTCCTATTTTACCAGAAGACTCACGGAGCCAGAAGGGGAGGCGGAGATGGGCCACGAGTGGCCCAAACCACATGGTGGCGCGGCCAAGGGGCCCCGCGCCAGCCTATGAGGAGGGCGACTCGGGCACCTCCCCGAGTCCCCCTTTCGACTACTTAACCCTCTCTGACCTAAAACGCGAGGGGGTCGTCCACTTCATCCAGAAACATCACCGTACGCCGCCACCATCGCGAAACCTATTTCGGGGACCAGAAACTCCGTTCTGGCACTCCGCCGGGACGGGGAATTGGAGGAGATCATCGCCATCATCATCACCGACGCTTCTCCATCGACCATCCATGTTTCCCCCATCCATGTGTGAGTAATTCCCTGCTGTAGGCTGAGGGGGATGGTAGGGATTGGATGAGATTGTTCATGTAATAAGCTATAAGATCATTAGGGCATGGTGCCCAGTATCCGTTGTTAGTACTTATTGATGTTGTTGCAACTTGTTGAGCTTAATGCTTGTCACTAGGGCCCGAGTGCCATGATTTCAGATCTGAACATGTTATTGTTTCATAATGATATGCACTGTTTATTGATCATACCTGCAAGTTGTATACACATATTGTTGTCCGGAACCCGCGGTCCCAAAGTGACAATAATTGGGACAGCCGAGGGGAATGGCTGCGATGTGAGGATCACATGTGTTCACGGCGTGTTAATGCTTTGCTCCGGTACTTTATTAAAAGGAGTACCTTAATTACCAGTAGATTCCCTTGAGGCCCGGCTGCCACCGGCTGGTAGGACAGAAGATGTTGTACAAGTTTCTCATTGCGAGCACGTACGACTATATACGGAACACATGCCTATGTTTACTTAGTACTTGGATGCTTTATCATTATTATCTGCAATGCCTATGTCTTGATTATTATATGAGCTATCTTATCCATGCAGCGCCCGTTCATCCATCCCTATGCCTACAGTGTTTTAATCCTACTGTTTACTGCAATCACTACTGCTGTCTCTATTTACTGCTGCTATTATTTCACCGCTACTACTGCTATAAAACTGTTGCTACTGATAATCTGTGTCGAGCAAGACTATTCACAGGTGCAGCTGAATTGACAACTCCGCTGTTAAGGCTCTCAAGTATTCTTTGGCTCCCCTTGTGTCGAATCAATAAATTGGGTTTTACTTCCCTCGAAGACTGTTGCGATCCCCTATACTTCTGGGTCATCACCGAGGGCGGCCGAGGAAGACGCCGGGAGGGCCAGAGGCGGCGGGGACGAGCTCGCCGCGGACCACCGCGCTCGGGGTGGCTCCAAGGTGTGGGGGAGGAGGCGCTGGCGTCGGCGCGCTGCCGCCGAGCTCGACCGTGGCGGAGGCGAGCACGGACGGCTCCTCCGCCGTGCTGCTCGGCCAGCTCGGGGACGGCAGAGTGGCAGCCGAGGGGAGGAGCGGCTTGGGGAGGGCTCTGGCGGGAGGGGGGGGGCCGGGGAGCGTGCTACCGTGAGCTCCCGAGCTTCACCGAGGGCGGACGAGCACGAGCGTGCCGTGCCTCTTTCCCTCGACGGTTCGTAGTGGAGGCAGAGGAGAGTGAGCTGGGGCAGCTAGAGAGGGGAAGTGAGTTGGACAGCAAAGCAGAGCTCGGGCTGCTCTTATATAGGCCGGGGACGGGGATGCGGCCAACGAACTTCGCGGCGCTTAAATGCCGCCGGTGTACCAAGCTCCGGACAAGAAGTGATGGCGAGGATAGGGTTGACGCTGGTTCGAGCCAGGGAGCAGGAGAGAGCTTGGTTGCTGCTGGGTTGAGCTGGAACATGGGAACAAAGAGAGGGATCGGAGGAATAGGAACGCGCAGGACGCCGACATGCGCGCTCGGCGTTCGGAGTGCGGCATCGTCACGTTCCTGCTGGCTCGGAGCACCAAATGGAAAATGGTTTCCACCACTGGCTTCGTAACGATGAGAGAAACACAACAAAACAAGAATCGCTCAAAGATTCCAAACTTTGCAGAGTAAGATTTTCAGAAAACCAAAGGCACCGAAGGTGCTCGATGAAATGACAGGGGCCTTGCACATCTCAGAAAAATCCCCAAAAATTACCACTGAGTATTTGTGACCTAAGGAGGGTGTGTATGGAGTTTGAGCTCAATTGGATATGGGTAAGTTGGGTTTTGGCAATGTGCCCACAAATTGGCATATTGGCATGATCATGGCAAAGTGATTTTTCACACATCACCTTGGGGTGACTTTCTGGATATGAGTGTCTATGGACCAAGTGGTCAATGTGACCAAGTCTCATGGTCATAGGATTTGTCTAGGTATTGGTTTGCTTGAAGATCTTAAAAAGGCATGAAAATGGCCTTACAAAGGAAGTAGGTCAAAAGTTGCTCAAATGGGGTTGTCTCCAAAAGATGAAGTGCAGGGAATGCAAAAATATTAATTCCCTTAATTTATCAGAATTTTTGGAGATGCATAGATTGACTCAAACATCTCTGGATCAGAAATGGTTTTTTGGAAAATAGAGCCCAACTTGGAAATATTGCATTGAAGCATGCATATTTTGCATGGATTGTCTTTATATGGATATGGGAGTCCTCTGGTATTTTTAGTGGAATTGTTCTAGCTATGGAAATGGCTTTCCTTTGGTAGGTGGAGAAAAGGGTTTAAAAGGTTCGATAATTAGGCTAGGGTTTTCGAGGGAAAACCTAAGCGTCCAAAATTATCACGGGTGATGGAGTGGTTCGTGGATCACTGGGAAAATCTTGAGGGAGCAATTCCCAAGTCAATTCATCCTCAAAAGATTTGAAGAAATATTTAGGGTAAGAGGAAAAAGTTTTTCAGGTGTCATAAAACACCACTAAAATTAGGTTTGAATTTTCGGGGTGTTACATTTAGTTTCTACAATTGTTTTACTCCATATAGCTTGCTTGATTTGTAAGGTTATATTCATATTAATCCTCCCTATGAGTCATTTATGTTCTATTTACGAGGAAATTCCAAATAATCCCCGGTGTACTTATCTCGATGACATACAAACAACAATGCATGCATACGCAGTGTAAAAACAAAAAAACTCCGTTCCATATCTCCACTGCACTGATTGCCATGACGATCCACATCATCCACGCATGCACCTCCATGATGCAGACATTCAGTCATGGCAAAGATTCTTTTGATGCTTACTTTTTCCTTTTTAATCGCTTTAGCCCATCGCGTTGTACGACTTGCATGCACAACACGGCCCGATAAAGCTCTGCCTATTTTTGAGAGTCAGTAACACTGTTGGTACACAAACTTTACCTGTATGTGCAGATTCATACAACAACTTTCAAAACGTGGTACCGCGGTACACAAACTCTGATTGCGGATTGGATGTTGGTCAGGACGTATGCGGAGACGACACGTGGATATGCCAGGTCGGACAGGGCACACGCTGTGCGAATGGTAATTTCGCAGAAACCCACTGTATTCTTGTAATTTTGCGGACATGTGTTTCAATCTGAACGACCGAAATCCCCAAATTGAGCGACGCGGCGAGCCTAACCCTAGGTCTCTGCGGCGACGGCGATTCCGTGCGGCCTGCCACTTCGATTCGTGGGCGATTGCTGCGGCGTAGATGCGGTGGAGGATGTCTACTTCGCGGGGTAGCCGGTGACGCCCAGGGGAGGGTGCAGGAAGTGGCGGAATAGGATTTCCGAGCGGAGGCGATGGCGAGCCATGGGCGAAGGAAACCTCCGTTGTTTACTAGAACACGGAGGTGCCGGTGAAGAAGGCGGTGAAGGTACGTACACAGACGCGCGAGAAAGACTTCTAGTTGTACATAGTTTATGCAATTTGAGCTCTGTTGTTCTCTGCTGTTCTATGCAGAGTGTTGAACACAGTACTGGCAATAGCTTCAAGGAAGTGGAATGTCGAGATGAGAAGATGCATGCCAAAATAAAAGAGCTTGAAGCTGTGATCAGGAATTAGAAGCTAGAAATGGAAGAAATTATGAGAGATCATAGAGCTGAGATGCGAGGGAGGGATAAGGAGGTTCTGTTTGTATTAGGGGTGGCTGGATTTGCAGTTCTGTACTGTGTTTGTGCTCTGTTAGTTAGAGGTTTCATATGATTTCCTGTTAGTGAGATGAGGGTAGCTTCATATGTACTTGTAATGTTGTGTTTGCTGGAACAGAATAATGCAAGGAATAAAAGAAGAAACATATTCATCCACAAATTGCACTCCTATACGGCCCGATCACCGTGGCCCCTAAACCCACGTCCGCGACCAAAGAACGGAGAAGAAGAAGATGAGCGAGAACGCAGGGACGCCTACCGTACTCAGGAGCCTCCTCAAACCAAGGACAGAGCTGCATGTCGGGCGCCATCAATTGAATCGAGCGGCGGCGCAGCGGTTGGCGTCGGCGCAACGCCTCTGCGTCGCGACGGAGAAGGGAAGGGAAATAACTACCGCGGCTACAGAAAAAGGAAGGAAATAACTGTGTGGAGATTAACGTGCAAGGTAGGGACTGAAATGCAAATTATAACAATAGCAAGGATTTATTTGCAAAGATGATTTGTGCCCCCTTTTCCACCGTGGCGTCCCGACGTGGCAATTCAGACTACTTCTGACCAGTCATGCATCGGGATCGGAGTTTGTGTACCGCGGTTCCACGTTTTGGAAGTTGTTGTATGAATCTGCACATACAAGTAAAGTTTGTGTACCAACAGTGTTATTGACTCTATTTTTTACGGTGGTTTTGTTCAGGTTATTTTCTTTCCCTCCCCATTCGGTGAGCACATATAAACTTAGACAGCTCACGATGGGAAGTATCATATTTGTGGTATCATGCACATGATATGTAATAGTATATTCATTAGGTTTATATACTCAATTTGCATTGAAATACATTATGTTATCACTATCTACTCTCTCATCATTAATTACAGTGACACACTAGATTTTTGCATTCATGGAGTACATGATACCACCTATCATTCCCCCATTGTGGGTAGTCTTAACCCTTCTAGGATAGTTCAGACGGAACCACACACTCTTTTTTTTAACCAAATCTGACATTTTTGTTCAACGCATCCTTTCACGATGTTAAACTTGATTATGTCAATGCCACATACCTCTGCGCTGGTAAAAACTCAGCGTTTCCACTCAAGGTTCATTTTTTCGGGGGTGTGTGGAGACGACGAGGCGTGGATGGAGTCTCGATGGCCGATCAACGACATTACGATTGTGGGCAAGAGCCTCGAAGACAGAGGACCACCAGGAAATGTGAGGAGACAACGAGGCATAGATGAAGTCCCAATGACTGATCGATGACGCCCTTACGATTGTGGGTGAGAGCCAGAGGACAGAGGACCACATAAGGGGGTGTGAGGAGACGATGATGCGTGGATGGATTCCCGTCGACCGATCGATGACACCGTTATGGTTCTGGGTGAGTTCACGGAGGACAGAGGACCATTAGGGGGTGTGAGGAGGCGATGATGCGTGGATGGAGTTCCGACGGCTGATCAGCGACACAATTAAAGCTGTGGGCGAGAGCCAAGAGGGCAAAGGACCACCAGGGGATGTGAGGATACGGCGACACGCGGATGGACTCCTAATGCCGATCGACGACATCGTGCTACCGTGCTACAGTCACCAATCAACGCATGATCACATCTTCTTCTTTCCCCTCTTGTCTCGGACTCCTTCATTCAATTTTTTTACGAATATACCCCTCTACACATCACCATTGTAACAAATACCCCATCTGAACACAATGTATAAAAATACCCTGGTGGAAAGCTGAGGAATCGACACGTGGCATCCCCCACCCCGGTTGACAGGAAGTGCTTTGTGTCATCACAATTGGCGAGAGAAGTGCCACGTGTCAGGAATTCATGCCCTCTTTCCCTCCCTCCCGCCTCACGCATACCATATTCCACCAACTGGGATGGTGGAATGTCCTTCCCGTTATTCCAGTTGGCGGGGAGTGCTTTCCTCCATTCTAGTTGGCGGGAAATGCCACGTGTCACTGCTCCAGATTTTCGCTGGGTATTTTTAGCAATCAAGTTTAGATGGGCTATTTTTAACAATGGCGATGTTCAGAGGGATATACTTGTAAAAAATCCTTCATTCCTCAAACTGCATTGGGGATATACTATTAAAAAATCCTTCATTTCCTCCAACATGCACTTAGAAACAAAAACAATTATGTTAGCAAACTGAGAGACTTAAAATGCATTATCTCCCAGACCTTCAAAATTAGTTCCCATAGTGATATGATCCCGGACCTTCGGAATCAGTTCCCATAGTGATATGATAGGTTTCAACGATTTTCCCCATCTCGGACGCTGTCACCCGAAGGTTAATAATGACGTGGCTACTATATTAGTAGTGTACTAAAGTTGAACCCAACGGTGAAAAAGGGCGGTGAGTTGCAATTATTAAATTGACGCGCTCAACCAAAAGTCCAAAAAACGGTCTAGCCAACTAGGCCAAAAATCCCAACTGATGTAAAGAGGTAGGCAAAAGTACTCCATTCATTTCTAAACATAAAATGTTTTAGGTGTTTCACATGTTAACTAAATGCGGACTTAATGAGTGAACATACATATTAAAATGTGTCTAGATATATAAATATATGTAGATACGTGTGAATGTGGAAAATGCTAAAACATATTATTTAGAAATCGGGGAGTATATTTCAACGGAGATCTATCGGGGCTTAATGTGCTGACACCATCATTTTTTTCGTCTCTTGCCGTGTGGCTCTAGCAGCTGGCCTTTACCCTCCCCTGTGGATGTGGCATTTTGTTTTGCTTCGAGTCCCGTTGTTTACCATTCCTGGTTTCCTATAGCGGGCATAGGGACCTCTCAGCTCAGGTCAGGGCAGGCAGCAGTCGCCTCTGTCCCCCTTCCCCACACCTCCTCCCCAATTTGTGCTTTCAGCCCAGGCATCTTCTCTCTTTTTCAGTCATCTCGCCCTCCCTCCCGCTGACACCACAGTCCCTCCCCCTCCTGCCATTTTGGCTTTGAGGCTGCTCTTCTTGGGGGTACGGCTCGCTCACGCATCTTCCATGTTTGAACACACGCCAGCAGGTGCTCTCTTGGCAATGGCCTCCCCACTGCTGCTGGTGCTGCTGCTCGCCGCCGTCTCCTCCCCCGCCGGCGCCCTCCTCTCCGCCAAGGGCGTCAACAACGAAGGTCCGCATATTCTTGGATTGGTTTGGCCATGGCCGCCTCTGTTTCTTCTTGGGTTGGTTCTGTTGTTTCTTCTTGGATTGGTCCTGATTCCTGCGTGCGACTGCGTGTGTTTGTGTGCAGTGCAAGCGCTGATTGGGATCAAGAGCCTGCTCAAGGACCCGCGCGGCGCGCTCCGGAGCTGGGACCAGTACTCCGTCGACCCCTGCAGCTTCGCCATGGTCACCTGCTCCTCCGACAACCTCGTCACCGGACTGTAAGATCAAGTTCTCCTTCCTTCCACTCCACTAGTGCTACAACTGTGCTCACATTACTGCCGCGCGCATATGTTTTACTTCTCCTCTCCGAAACCGGTCCATATCACCCCGCAGGTCGGCTCCCGGCCAGAGCCTCTCCGGCATGCTCGCCCCGTCCATCGGGAACCTCACCAGCCTCCAGACCGTGTGAGTGACCCTCTTCTCCCTCACGGGTTACCCTTGTCATTACCAGTTCGTCGTCAGTGATGCGATTCAGAGCTCTTATCGTCATTATCACCATCTTCTTGGCTGCAGCCTTCTGCAGAACAACCTCATAGCCGGCCCGATCCCGGCCGAAATCGGCGCTCTGGCCAGCCTCAGGACGCTCGACCTCTCCGGCAACGGCTTCTACGGCGAGATCCCGGCGTCCGTGGGCCACCTTGAGAGCCTCCAGTACCTGTATGTGAGCTCCCCTGCAGCTGCTGCTCTTCTTCAGACTACACATTAGTATTGTTTTTCCCTTTGCCATGTTGGGTTAAGGTGTGCTGTAATTTATTTCACCAGGAGGCTCAATAACAACACCCTGTCTGGGCCATTCCCTTCACCCTCAACCAACCTATCAAACCTCATTTTCCTGTGAGTTATATTATCTTGCTGTTACCTCTGTTCCTAGTACCCAAGTAATTTTAGTTTGGCCTACCTCACTGCGCACATGTGTCTTGCAGAGATTTGTCCTACAATAACCTGAGCGGCCCAATACCGGGGTCTTTGGCAAGAACATACAAGTAAGGCAGCCAGCAGCTTAATTTGTGTTCATTCTTGTTTAATAATCTCAAGCTTTTACGGATGGGAAGTATGTATGGAACCTGTATCAAGTTTTGAATGTAAGGTTTGTTGTTGGTCCTCTTGCAGCATAGTTGGAAATCCCCTCATATGCGACGCCAACACGGAGAAAGAGTGCTATGGGACCGCGCCGATGCCAGTGATCTACAACCTGAGCACTTCACAAGGCGGTGCTTTGCCGACAAAGACTAGAAGCCACAAGTTCGCCGCCGCGTTTGGTGCTTTAACCGGTGCCATGGCCTTCCTCTTCCTTGCTGCTGGGTTCTTGTTCTGGTGGAGGCAGCGCCGGAACCGGCAGATCCTTTTCGACGTCGACGGTAACTGAAACAAAAAGAAATTTCATGCACTTCATGCATCATTTCGGGACCTGATAACCAACCTAGGCGCTGTTCCTGATGCAGACCAACACATGGAGAACGTTAGCCTTGGGAACGTGAGGAGGTTTCAGTTCAGGGAGCTGCAGGTTGCGACCGACAAATTCAGCAGCAAGAACATACTCGGGAAGGGCGGGTTCGGGCACGTGTACATGGGACAGCTCCCTGACGGGACGCTCGTGGCCGTGAAACGGCTCAAGGACGGTAATGCTGCTGGCGGTGAGTCGCAGTTCAGGACCGAGGTCGAGATGATCAGCTTGGCGGTGCACCGGAACCTCCTCAGGATCCTCGGGTTCTGCATGACTGCCACCGAGAGGCTACTGGTCTACCCATACATGTCGAATGGAAGCGTCGCTTCGCGCCTGAAAGGTCAGCATCTCAATTTCCCAATCTGCCTACTTATTATGTTCTTTGCTATCTCTTGCTTAACTAGGATAGACAGAACCATCTCATTTTGGGCATAGCCAGGAAAATCAAGCCTCTTTGCTTGGTTCGTAGCTGTATTGCCTTGCCTGTCCAGAAGTGCTTAATTTGCCTAGCAAAGCAGCCTTTTTCATGTTACCAAGAGACCATCCTTGTCTAGCAAGGCTAGGATAATCTTAGCCTGCGAACCAAACGTAACTAGGAGAACTGTTTGGCCAATAATAGACCCACTTGTCGTGCAGCATATATTCCTTCTAGAATTTTCCGATCATGTCACGCCTAAAAAGAACGATGCAGAATTGAAAGTTGCAATCCGACAAGCCGAACATGAAAAAGACATGGAATTGGATACTTGCCTTTTTTTTTGTTTTGTTTCTTTGGACATAGGTTTATCACAAAGCATATGATTCCTATCAAAGGAAATATCCACTTTATTCCGGTCTGATTATTCCAGGAAAGCCACCTTTGGACTGGATCACCAGGAAGAGGATAGCCCTTGGAGCAGGAAGAGGTCTACTTTACCTTCATGAGCAGTGCGACCCCAAGATCATCCACAGGGACGTCAAGGCGGCGAACGTCTTGCTGGACGACTGCTGCGAGGCCATCGTCGGGGATTTTGGGCTCGCAAAGCTCCTCGATCACCAGGACTCGCACGTCACCACGGCGGTGCGGGGCACCGTTGGGCACATCGCGCCTGAGTACCTCTCCACTGGGCAGTCCTCTGAGAAAACAGACGTCTTTGGCTTTGGCATCCTGCTGCTGGAGCTGATCACCGGCCAGACGGCAGTGGAGTTCGGCAAGGCATCAAATCAGAAGGGTGCCATGCTGGATTGGGTAATGAAGCTTCTGCAATCTACTTGAAAACAACAACTGCAAGAATTACCTGACAAATGGAAATAAAGTTCATAACATGAAACACATTTTTGTTAAACCTGCTCATCTGAAAAATGCGAACTCCATGATCGTTGGTGCTTAAGTTAGCTCATGGCAGCATTGTTTAATGATCAGGTGAAGAAGATGCACCAGGAGAAGAAACTTGACGTGCTTGTCGACAAGGGCCTGCGGAGTAGCTACGACCGGATCGAGCTCGAGGAGATGGTGCAGGTGGCGCTCCTGTGCACCCAGTACCTCCCGGCCCACCGGCCGAGGATGTCGGAGGTGGTTCGCATGCTGGAAGGCGAGGGGCTGGCGGAACGGTGGCAGGCATCACAGCGGGCCGACTCTCACAAGTTCACAGTGCCTGAGTTCACCTTCAGCCGCTGCTACTCCGACCTGACCGACGACTCGTCGTTGGTGGTGCAGGCCGTCGAGCTCTCCGGGCCGAGATGACATGATGGCCAAGTGACATCACAATTTGTGAGAGCAACCAGCAGCAGTCCTTGTACAGCATGAGAAATCCTATGTAGATTTTGAAAATAATCCATACTGAAGTTAAGTATAAATAGTGATGTATGTACCTTAGATTAATTGTACACAGGAGAGAGCACACTCCTTATCATGGTATTAAAATACTAATCTTATAGATTTGGTAGTTGAAACAATAAGACTAGCTACAACTTGTAACAAAGAGCTTCTCTTGAAGCTTGCACTATCGTTTGGCATTTTTTGTGTGTCTGCTTTTGTTGCTGTGCATTCAGATTGAAACAGATGCTAAAAATCTTATCAGAATCTCTTGTTGATGTGTACATAACAGGTTTCGCAAAACCCTCAAAATACATGATGTATATCTCCATTACTTCATATGGCCAAAACATATTTTCTACAGCGCGACAACGATATACATATTCCAGTATATATAGTATCCTAGGCAAACCGTTCTCATTTCAGGACCATCGTCAACCATGAAGGGAAAAGTTTATTCGGCTTATGTGTTCACAAATCTGCAGCTCTTCCTGACCTCACCACCTGCAGGGTTGGTGATGTTGCCCATCTTGACCATGGAGTCCGAGAACTGCTTGAAGAACAGCTCGGGTCAGCCCAGTACTTGTTGACCGTGTCGGCCGTCGAGTACCCGACTACGCTCGACCACATCTCCTGGTCGGAGTTGAGGAGGCCCTCGCCCTTGATGAGCGTCTCGAAGTAGGCGTTGTCGAAGGTTGAGGAAGTGTGGCTGTCCATGGCGCTGATGTTGTCGTCACCACCATCCAAGGGGCAGATCTCCTTCAGCTTGCTGAGGTAGATCGCAGACGCAGGGTTGCTCTTGGATGTCATCTCGAAGTCGCCGTATATCCTGTCCCGGAAGTTCTCACAACGAGCAAATCCAATTGTGTGGGATCCTTAAATGCAAATATAATTTCTGGTAAGCACTGTTCATATTAAGGTAATAACAAGGGCACACCCCGCAGATATGAGAATTCAGAAATACTCGTTTGCAAAGTAACATTTCCATAAATTTAATGTAAAACTGCAGCTGTCAAAAAGGAGAATGAACATACCGACGAGGGCCACCATGTCAGTGGCGTCAAGGCCCTTCTCCCAGAACTTGGAAATGAGGGTGACGAGGCCCTGCTGAGCGGTGGGTATATCCTTGTTTGCTAGGTCAAGACTTGCTTCCTTGGAATCCAATCTTCCTACTGGGACATCCCAGTAAGGCCCACCAACCTGAAAAAGAAAATTTCGCTTGGTGTTATATGTAATTTGCACAGTTGTGTTTCCAAGAAAATGAATCTTCCCTATTCCTTCTTTGCATGCAACAAGTCTGGTTTGGTTTTATTTACCAGGACAACCGCGTCCCTGGCTGCAATGGCAAGCAAGTCCGCACAGGAAACTGTCCCAGGACACTCGGCCTCCAGCTTTTCCTTGATCTTGTCAACCACCTCAAATCCTTTCAACGAGTTCACGTTCTGGTCTGCCTGCTTCTCTCCGATCAAGGTTGCCGTGTCGTCAAGCAGCACGATCCATCACAGCCCTGCAACAAGCATTCAGATATGTTCAGAGCAAACTCAATACGGCTACACAATATGCATGAGGATTATCATAACCAGGTTAATCAGCATGTCAAAATAGTGTTTAGGTAGTCAACCTGCACAAAGCAGTCGTGGAAATGGAGGCGGAGCATCAGTGCGGCATTGCGTGGCTCGTCGCGCACCGCACACTCCATCTCGGCCCGGACCACATGCTCCGCATTCGGGCACGTCTTGGCGTAGTGCTCCAGGCTCAGGTTCGAAGGGTCTTGCGCCATCAGCATTGGCACGGCCAGGAGAAAACAGGCCATGGAGAGGGCAACAGCCCTGAAGCACAAGGCAGCTGTAGCCATCCCTGACCTAGTTTTAGCTGCTGCTCCTGTGTTTGGAACTTTAGATGGTTCAGATGTTTTTGTGTCAAGTTTCTTGTTCTGCATGGGCTTTATAGCAGATTAAGACAATCCTATGCCGTCTACGTGGTGTAAGGAGAGACATTGGTCAACAGGCAGATGAGCTAACTCTGATGTGGTTGGTGGAGTAAGCAAGCAGAATGTATCTGTAGCTCTGCCCTAGTGTGGGGTCAAAGGCTATCTCTCTCTCTAGCAGTGTTTGGTGGCTTTGGGTTCACCAATACTAGAAAATCACAGGAGCAGCTCAGGCTGCATAAAAGTATAATATTACATGGCTGCTGTCCTCTCCCTTTTTAGTCGTTTGGACGTTCCCAGTGCTACCTTTGGCAAAAGGAATTCAGATCTGCAGGTGTTGAATGCCAACTAAAAAAATGGTATTTAATTACTCATATTTGACTTATGCTACTGCGAAACCTCATGTTCCTTTGTTAGATCATCTTCCCATGGTCATATGCAGATGGGTCCGAACCTGTTCAACTCGGATGTATCCATCACACTGTTTGCAGAAAGAAGGACAACGTTTCTTCCTTTCGAAACCAATAATTCTGTGGAGGATATCTATACCAGTGAGGAAAACAAAAATGGTGGAAGCACCGCCCACAAAAGTGATGCGCAGGGACCAGAGAAGAAGAGACTTAAATAGTACTGTCGTATGCACAGCAATTTGGAATATCTGGAAAAGAAAGAGACATGAGGATCTTACAAAAAATCCAGACAGCTACAGTACAGAAGAGAGCCAAAGCCAACAAGGATATGGTGCAAAGCAAAAATATCTTTTAGCTTTTCCTCTGGATGTTAATGAGCCCCATTGTCTGCCTAAACCAGCCCGCAACAGTCAGTCCTGCAGGTAAACAATAACTTTAACTTCGAAAATCGTGAACAGAAGCCAAATTTAGCATCTCAGATGGAGTCTTCAATTGGTGGCATTTACTTTATTACTTTAGTTGTCACCATCTTCTAAATATCCTGTGTCCTGGATCCCATTCTTCAGTGATTTTAGCAACTCACCAATCACCACCTATACGAAACTTCCGTATATATAGCACCCATGAAATGGAATAAATATTTGGGGAGAAAATATCTTTTATGCTTTTAGCTGTACATAGAAGATAGATCTACTGTTGGGGATAAGATATTTTCCCAAAGTACCATGCTACTGTTTTTTCAGCCAAATAACAAAGGAAAAATTTGAATAGTGTAACCAAGTAAAACTCTCTAAAACCATTTATTGTATTGCAGACGTGTATGGAAGTTTAATATCTGTTAAAAATATTATGTGGAGATAGACTTGTTCAACCATTGAGCCTAGAAGAATTATCTGAAGCAACTTCATGACTTATTCTGTGCTACCATGTACACCCATAAAGGATAAAGGAAAATGCACACATAGAAGTACTGTCCAAAATAGTATATTGTCTAATGTTTGACATAAAAACTTATTTCAGCCACAAGACAAGCAAATATAATTCATCAACCCAGAATGTATCTCTGGGTGTACTGCACTTGCACTCATGCACTGGGCACTTGCAGTACCTATATAAACAGAGATATTCCTTCAAAATACTATACAACAACTTGTAAAAATAAGAACATTAATGGGAATTTTCTAAAAAAACATAGTACAGAACGCTGAGTTCACCATTAAAGCACTGTTAATGGTGCGATAGGGCTAATAATAAAATCATAACTCGGAAAGGTTAGTGGCTAAACCGTTGGAGATGGATTTGCCTTCAAAACAAAAACAAAAAGATTTTTAGATAAAATGTGCAATATGCAATGAAAGTGCATAAAATCCTCATAGCTGAGATAAGCAAGACGCATCGGTGAATTGACTTCTCCACTACACACCATATTAGATATTTTCAGATGATTGGGACGGCAAAGAAACTATCTAGTGACGTGGCAGGGGCCTTTGTGCTTTTCCAAATATCTCAGCCAGCTACGTCACACTTGAGGTTCCAAAAGGCGGAACGGCTAAGGAGGAGCGCCAGTGAATGGCACAAAAATGTCGTGCTTTGGAATCCATCAGAAGGCATCCGGCTTTCTCTTTTGCAAAAGGGTGTGCAGCTGCTCGTAAAGAGAGATGCTGCATCTTCCAGTCCCTTTGCCTCCTTTATACAATAATGGCTTCTAAAATCTCTTTAGTTTTTGGGCTTAGTCCAGTCCAGGAAAGACAATTGCATCATCCAGGGCCAGTCGTAGGATGTATGAGAGAATTCTCTTGATCCACAGAATGCACCTCCAGATCTGCAACAGGAGCTGTTTAGCTACATCCCTACAGAAATGGGAAAGTAACCAAAAAAGAGTTTTAAGCCTTCTGCTTGCTAACTCTCCAGGAATGTAAAGCTGCATCAAACAAAAACAACATCAAAGCCTTTTTTCAAGCTAGTTGGGGTAGGCTAGATATGAAACCCAACAGACACATACGGAAACCAAAAAGAGAAAGAGAGAGAGACAAAAAGTAAACAAGGTACAAGTAAGATTACCATACATGGATTTCTAATGTGATAAAATATAGTCACAAATAGAATAGATACTATAGTTCCCATTTAAATTTCTTAATTATTAACATACATCTAATATTAAATGACGCCAAGTGTCACTCGACGACACCCTAGTATTAATACTCTGCGCTGAACTGCCAACATTGCTGACCTTCCTCCACACTCATATAGACTGTGCATGAAAGCCTTAGAAAAGGCCATGAGAGGCAGAGGAACAGAACAAGACACATACACAGATGTGTAGGGAAACAGTAGCAACTACCTTCACCAATACCTCTTATATGGTCTGTGTGGCGCAAGCCACAAGGCCTCCGTGTTCATGAATTGCAATTCCGGCAGCACTTACGAGGAGGCGGTTGGACAAGAGGGGAGCTGGGCCAGGCCGTGCGACGGATGTTGTTTGGCGCCAAGCGTGGTGTATTGCCATGCCGACTCCGCGTACCTCTGCGCATCTTGTGATGTGCGGATCCATGCCGCGAACCGCGTGGCCTCACGCCATGAGCGTGTGTGCCTCTCTGACGCTTACAAGCATGCGCCAGCGGTGCTGGAATGCCGCACAGACGCTGCAGCGTTGTGCGCCGCCTATGAAGCACAGATGCACTACGCAAGCCTTCTCGCCGGGATGCACCAGTGCGTCCCCATTGTGTCGCAGACGGCCACTCCGGCTGCTTCTTCACTTGCTGAGGCAGCAGTCACCACTACCATGCTCGGCTGCAAGGAAGAGGAGGCGTCTTGGCTTCTGCTCAGCGAAAATTCTGCTAACCACAATTGCAGTGGCAACAACAGCAGCAGCAGCACATACTTTGGTGAAGTGGATGAGTACTTTGATCTTGCCGGGTACAATTCCTACTATGACAGCCACATGAACAACAACCGAGCTCAGTATGTGATGCAAGAACAGCAACATCTTCAGCCAATGCAGAAGGAGTACGCAAAGAAGGAAGGGAGCGAGTGCGTGGTACCTTCGCAGTCTGCAACTGCGAGTATGCCGCAGCAGAGTGGTTATGCACTTGTAGAGGCAGGACAGGCTGCCTCCGTACCTGCTGGGGTCAGTGTTTACACTGATTCCATCAACAACAGCGTGAGTTCATCTATTCCTATGTCATTTAGTGTTTCCTCACCTTTTCGTTTCTTTCTTCAACTTTATCTACTTCTAGGCAGACAACCTTAGCTGATTATTTCCAAAATGGAACTGCTGTGATAGCCACTCCAAAGACAAGTACTCTTCAGTGAACTCATCTCTAGGCAGATTAAATGATTAGTTCATGTACTTCTACACATAGAACACCAAAGTAAGATTGCTAACTAAAAAGTTAATCCATATGTAAACTTTCAAATTCTCTGCCAACTAAATAAGTAAACGATTCAATTATAGGAAAGTATCATTAATTAAAAGAGAACTGCTGTCAGAGACACTTGAAAGAAATTGCACAACTTATCTCTACGCAGTTTAGTTGATTATCCGTCTACTTGTACACATAGAGCACCCAAGTAAGCTCACTAACTAAATCGTCAGTTCAAATTCTCTGCCAAGTACAGAAGTACACAATTAGTCTCTATGAAAGTACAACAATTAAAGTAGAGCAGCTGGGTAGACACTCCCAACAAAAGTACACAACTAGTATCTAGGCAAATTAATTGATTATTACTTCGTACACTTTCTTCACATGAAACATCCAAGTTTTTTCAGTAGCTAAAAAACCACTCCACAAGCAAACTAGCAAATTCTCCGCCAAACAGAAACTATGCTCTCTGTTTACCTGCAATGTCCTTCATATTTTCAGTGATCATTTTTAAATTCCATCGCAGATATCTTTCTCATCAACGGAAGCAGGCATAGTACCAGACAACACGGTGACAGATATGCCCCACTCCAGCATGCTGACACCTGCCAGAGCCAGCAGTGGCTTATCCGGTCCTCCACTCCAGATGCCACTCCAGTTCAGCTCCATGGACAGAGAGGCCAGGGTGCTGAGGTACAAGGAGAAGAAGAAGACCAGAACGTTTCAGAAGACCACGCGTTACGCGACAAGGAAGGCATACGCCGAGGCGCGGCCAAGGATCAAGGGCCGCTTCGCCAAAAGATCGGACACGGAATTCGACTTGGACCAGATGTTCTCGACCGGCTCTGTGTGACACTAGCTACAGCACTGTTCCATGGTTCTAAGGCGGCTCGATGAGACAATCCCATATATTAGAATATGGACTCACCAGAGTAGCAATAAGGTCCAGCGCAAGCAGTTCTCTTGGCGCTCTGAATAACAGTGTGGTATGGTGAAACCTTAATTGATAAGGTGGCTAAGTATCTATGTCTTGCTTTCTAAATTACAGATAGCAGATATGTGTTGTTGGATACTTGCTCGGTCGCTTTGATATTTCGAGCGAACAAAGAGCAGTGTTAACTATTGAAGGGATGGAATGTGAAGGCGTATATATGCATAACTATGGAGTGTGTTGTGTACTTGGGTTGGGTCGTCACTGAAAACCAAAGCTTGTTCTTTGCTAATTAACCAGCTGCCTAGATTGACTGGAACCATAACTGAAGTCAAAGCCCGCCTTTGCTAACACACGCAAACCCGGGGCGGCAATCTTCTGCTCACCAGCTTAGGTTGAGTGGAAACAAATCATGTTTCCTTACCAGATTATTACAGATGGAAGATCCTGCTTGAGTCAGTGTGTGGCTGTGTGCAGAAATTTTCTTATCCTAGCAAGTATGATCAGCCAATGCGATTGGGTTTCACCATAGGCGAGCGAAGTGATTGCATTCTCACCACTTGTACTTTCCTGGATGAAATGCGCATAGATCCGAAAGAAAGAAAGAAAAAACGCTCTCTGGTTCTCAGGCGATTCCACGGCAATGCATTGAAGGCGAGCGCTTCGGCGGTGCGTACCTCGGCGCTTCCTCGGCAAGGGCGAAGCAGTGGGAGGTGAAACCAACAGGGTCGCGGTGGCGAGACCGCGTCTCCGCCGCCGGCGCGGTTCCTGGCCGTGCTGGGATTGGGCGCGGCGGCGGCGGCGGCGGAGATTGATCAGGCACGTTGTTTTCTTGGGCCGTGAAACATTTTAACTTCTTGGGCATGAGGCCATTCTCTCATCAGAAAGTGCAAATAGAGCCCGAGCTCCACGAAGGCCTTTATATTTTTTAAAATTCAAAATTATATTTGAAGTTTCGAGAAAGTCAGAAAAAAATCTTGAATGTAGAAAACGTGTACATTCTACCAACGTGTAAAATCTCTACTCAGAATAACTCATATTCTGGGCTACAAGAAAATAACAGGATCTGACATATTTTGGAGAGTTCAGAATTTGCACCGTTCACTACTTTCAAATGTCTTTTTTTTTTCATTTTTGCAATAGGTATGCATATAAAATCATCATTATTGGTGCTAGTAAATTCACAAAGCTTGGTGTTATTAGCATTGGTACCCATAGTGACAAGATAAACAAAAAGAAGACTAGGTGCTGGTTTTTTGTGTGTTCTTCTTTTTTAAGCAAAATGAGCAAGCATAATAAACAAGATAAAAAGTAACCAACGTGTAACTCCCCTCACTTTAGATTTATATTCCCTAGCAACACGCCAAAAATTCGATTGATTACTGTTGGGGATGTAGTGCCCCAACAAATTTTCCTAAGAAACAAGGTCTATCGAACGAGAGGGAATACAAAATATAAAATATTTATAATGTCAGATTTTATCATTTATATAGCCAAAATATAAAATATTTATAATTGAAATTTACAAGTTGCTAGAATATGACATAGTATACATTTAGGATTTTTTCAGATTTTTTATAACTTAAAATATGATTTTTGAATTTTTAAAAATAAAGAGCTACGGGGAACTCGGGTTTCCATTTATCCACACTCCTTATTGAAGGAGATATGCCCTAGAGGCAATTAATAAAGATAGTTTATTTGTCATATCTCGATTGTTCATAATACGTTTTATACCATGCTATAACTGTATTAAGCGAAAACATTAATACACGTGTGGTATGTAAACAACCAGGTCCCTAGTAGCCTCTATTTAGCTAGTCCATTGTGTGATTGATGATCGAGGTTTCCCGATCATGTGACATTTATGTCAGTGACAATGGAGTCATGTCATTGGGAGAATGATGTGATGGACACACCCAATATTTATAGGACGTAGTCATTATGCCATCGACCGTGAGATCAACTCTAATTTCTATTTCTAGAAGATACTTTGATTGCATCAAACGTCATATCTTACATATTGTACAATAAAGGTGCCCCTCTCGGGTATCGGAAGGAAGTATGTTGAGGCGAGGGATCAAGAGCGGGATTTGCCAATCCGCATAGCAGGATAGATACTCTGGGTCCACTCGGTGAGATTTCATCAATGATCTTGCAAGCATGTGACTAGGTCACGGGGATGTAATATCACAGACGAGTAAAGAATAGTATTGTCGGTAGCGAGATCGAACTAGGTATCGCGATGCCTGAGGTCGAGTCTCGGACAAACTAAGTATCGCCTGGCAAAAGGTTTTAGACTTGACGTCTAAGGTTCGAACGACAAAGTTATTCGTGGACGCACAGGGACTATCATGGGTATCCACGACCCCGCTGTTAGTCATTGATCGGAGAACGGGTCTCGATCATGTCTGGAGTGATCCCGAACTGCTAGGGTGACACACTTAAGGGTAGGTGACGTTTATGTTAGATTGGACGCAGAAGAGAAAGAAGAGAGCAGCAGAAACGTTCCGGGACATATCCGATGGAGTTCGGAGGGCGACGAAATAGTTTTCGGAGCCGAAATAAATTAGATAATATGTATTTAATATTAATTAATGATTAAATATTTTTTATTTTGGATTTATTGGCAGCCCCAACTCCAAAAGGGCCAAACTCCCGGAAGAGTGGCCCATGGGGGGGGGGGGGGAGGAACCGCACCACAGGAGGAGGGAGAGGTGCGGCTGGCCTAGGTGGGCCAAATGGGGCCCACCAGGGACAACGCACCCCCCTGGCCGGCCGAACCATCTGGGAATAGTCCCACATGGCTAAGCCAACAAGGGTGACTCGCCTCCTCTCCCTTTATATAGTGGTGCCCCCATGCCTTGGAAATTCACCAAATTCTCTCTCTCTCTCTCATCTGTTTAGACGTGGCTCCGCAATTGGAGCTACGCACGAGTTGAGGTTTTCTCCACCATATGCACACCGCCGTGTTGCTGGTCTTCTTCGGTCCAAGTCTTCTGCTTCTGCTGCTTTGCTGGATCGGAGCGCGGAGGTCGTTATCTTCTCCGTACGTGTGTAAGCTCTGCGAGGTGCCATGCTTGGGGCACTTGGAGGAGTTCGTCTTCACGACCTCGAGGTCGGTTACGTCGGCTTCATCGACAACGCTTGTGTGGGAGCGTAATCCTCACTTTTCGGTCTACAAGGGTATGCACATCGATCACCTCCGTTACGGTATATCTGCATAGTAATAGATTCTGGCTAGTATTAAGGTTATCGTTGTTAGGAAATTTTCTGTTTTCTGCCTACGATCCCTTTGAGTGGTATCAGAGCCGATCTATGCGTAGATATAGGTGTACGGTTTTAGAACTCATGTTGAATATGAGGGCATCGTTCTTTTAGTTGCTACTCTCTCGCGTGCACTTGCATTAGCCGGCGGCATTGTGTTGATGAAGCGGCCCGGACCGACTTTACGCGTATGCTTATGCGAGACTGGTTCCACAACCGACATACGGCTTGCTCCGTATATGTGGCTGGAGGGTGTCTGTCTCTCAATAGTTGGCTTTGCATTTTCAATGGAGGGCCCGAAAGGGATATAAAATAGTCGACTATTTGATCGTTGTTGTGGTTGTAGGTTCGTAGGTAAGAAACGGTTCAATTTACGAAAGCCCCTAAGCCACGTAAAATATGCAAAAGATAAATTAGAAAGCGTCTAACTTTATTTTGCAGGGACAATGTGATATGGTCAAGGTAAGTTTAGTAAATTGTTTATAAACTGTGGGCGGGAAGGAGATCATCGGCGAAAGGATCATATCATGTCGCATTACATTTTGATGTTATGTTGTTGAGTGCATCTTATATTGTGTGTGTATATATATATATGGTTATATATTAGTTACATAGCGGTAGTAATATAAGATGATCCCTCCAAAATACCAATATTAGTGTTCTCCCTTTGGCGTGCACCACCAAGAAAGTTCTACGTTATGAGACAGGCCGTGACGATCGGGTGTCAGACATATCGTTGTTCGCATACAGTGGGTGTAAGACATGTTTGCACACGCGTATATGCTGAAGGTTGCTATGGCGAGCCTAGCATGTACAGACATGGCCTCGAACACATTGACCAAAAGGTTAAGCATGAGTCACATAGTTGTTGTGATTGACATGTCGATGTCTACCTTTGAAGTTATGCTATCGGCTTTGACGATGAGGGGTAGCATAGTGGATTAGGATCGTGTAATCACTAAAACGATGCGAGGGATGTTCGTTTTGAGTGAGAGTTCTGGTAGTTTTATTTTATTAAAACTTGAACCCATATTTATTATGAACATAGTCTAAAATGGCTTTGCAAAACCCTTGTAGATAATAACCTGTTTGATAGCCTCTTTAAACTTAGGCGCATTCCTGCGATTGAGAAACTTAAAAGGTTGGGTCCAAACTTCATACTTTATACCGTAGATTGAGGATACTCCTTGTTTCAAACCTTTTAGCTCTATATGATACAAAACCCGCTAGGAGATAAAAGTGGAGATTCCGCTAACAAAAGGATAATTTGGATTATCAAGTTTTGTGCGGATAATTCCATCAAAGTCCAGTGTATGCTATGATCTCTGCCATAGAGAATGAATTGTGAGTGCGTTTTGACAGATCACGAACATTTGGAATGGCGCTGAGATTGATGATCTGTATGCACCGTAAATCAGGTTTTCTTCTCAACCAAGATGGAAGAGAGCACTCGCATTAAAGGAGCACATGACAGTCATGCTTGATGGCATTAGTCATACTTGATGACATTGGTCATACTTGATGACGTTGAGACGCCTCGCTCAGCTCGATCACTGGATGACAGACAACGTTGCCAGATGCAGAAGTTTTGTCATATACTATGTCATGCAAGGGGAATCGTTCACCTTCATGAATTCTTGATTGCGTTGAAGAATCAAGAAGATGAAAAAGATCGCCGGGAAGTCATCAATGATGATGGTGTATATATGATATACGCGTTATGAATGTTTTACCTAAACAAGTAATCGCTGCAGTTTTGATACTGGTCATGTTTTATGAAAACAAGATAATCTGCTTGAGTAGCTTGGAAGGATGGTGAGACAATGTGTGTTGATGATGGCAAGCAATATGTTGTGATGGCCATAGACACTCTCTCTCGGCATCTACCATTTTGGATTAGTTTGGATATGAACGAATTCATTTTAATCGCTTGTTAGCATGATCGTTATAATGTGTCTTGCCTCTAGCGAGACAGTTATTCAAATATGCTAGTGACAAATTGTTGTCATGCACTTATGAGTGATATCTTTAATGATCGTTGATGATCCCGAAGAGCAAGTCTTGATGCCTGCACAAATAACGGGATTTAGGTTGAGACTCCAAGTAGAGTGTATAGTATAGTGGAAGACAGTTTTCCCCACGAGGGGTGACTAGAGGGTTTAATATCGAACTCTCGGGGAATCTGAAGTGGTAGATTTATCTTCTTATCCTTCTTTTGGTTACCTACAAAACAAGGTTAGATGTTTTGGTCCTCAACCTCACCTGTGGTTGTCAAGCACAAGGTGTAAGAATGATATCAGGATAGTTATGCAATGCAAACAGGAAATAAATATGCAATGATGGTGGATGCAATGGTAAATGATATTTTTGGGTTTTTAAATGATGTATGCAAGATGAAAAGTATTTTTGTATTTTCGGATTTAATGATGGCTGAAAATATAAAAGTGGTATATGGTGTTGGAAAGGTGTTTCTTATGATTAAAAATGGACTGGGGTTCATGGTTTCACAAATGCACTCTCTCTTTATAAAGTGGTAGACAATGGAACACACAAAGTTAAACATATGAGATTGCAACACAGGGTTTGATAACAAGTTACTTAGATATATGGGCATCACGTCCTAACATAGAGATCTTTTGGTTATTAACCTCTCTTATACTCCACCAAGATGCGAACTAAATCATAACACCTCAGTAATTAAGATAACTCAGAGTATAGCAATAAGTATCATGACATGAAGTAAAAATAAGAACATGCTAGATCTAGTCATGGAGTAGTGACAATGGTCACACCCACATCTCCGGTAGCATGGTATTTTAGTTTATCCCTAGTGAGGTAACAAAGTAAGGTAAAGATACCAAAGTGGATCGCAGAACTTTCTCTCACGTTCACTGCACTAGCCACCCCCCGTTACTCCAACTAATGCACACGTTCCCCCTCACACGCTCTCATAAACATGCTTGATCAAAACAAGTAGACAAGAACGGGGTACATAATATGCATCTATACTCATAACTGAAACAAACATTGCAATCTCAAACATATATTAACTCATAAAGATCCACCACAAAGGTATTACAACGGTGACCGTAATCATGTTCAGCAGCTCATACGGTACTAATTAGTGAAGCTCAAGAGAGGAGAGATACATAAGTTACTTCTACAAACCCATAGTCCAGAGGTGGACTACTCCCTCTTCATCATGGAGACGGTGGAGAAGTCGATGGAGAAGGTGGAGACCACGCCGGCAGCGCCCCGCCGGAGTTTTCCCCCTCCAATCTGCAGCTCCTGATCTCCGTTTCGGTGTTCTGTGTTTCTGCGGCGCTCTTTCCAGAGAACGACGGGGGACCTTTTTTATAGGCGTTTTTAGGTCAAGACGAAGGCGGTGGAGCGAAGATCGACGGCAACGGAGCCACGAGGCCCAAACGGGTGGGTCCCATGCGGCCACAGTACCTGGCCGCATGGGCCAGGCCCGTTTGGCCCTCGGGTCTCCGTTTGCTTGCTTCCTTTTTCCATAGTCCTTCTTCCTTCCAAATATTGACGCCCGTAAATTTCCAGGTGATTCCGTTGATGTTTGGGTCCCTAAAACATTAAAATACAAAACTAGGGTTTTCTGCCTGTGCAGGGTTAATTCCAAATAAATGGGAAAACTATGAAGTATTCCCAAAATCATGATAAAACATTGATATAACCCTTATATGATGCAAATATGATTGGAATATAAGCAATTAAAGTGCAAAGTTCATGTATGCATTTTACATGCATCAATCGTACACCGATTATGAATGGAGTGTTCTTATATGAATCTAGATGGTAGTAGCTCCCACATTTATAACATTAATACCAAAAGGATACAAACTTAATAATGACACCACATTCTTGTGGCACTAACGTTTTAAGTCATATCAATGTTATATGCATTAAGAAGCTCCATTCAGATGGATCTCCAAGTCCTTAGTTAAAGTACTTTACTGATCCACGCACATCCATATGCATGATTCTCAACAAGTTATATGCCCGCTTTCTGAAAGCAGTGTCTTTAGTGGAAATCTTTATTTCGTAAACTTCGCAAATGTTCTGAATAGATATATGGATATCTACTTAGAAAACGCTGGTCCGGAAAGTTTGATCAAGTTTAAACAAGTTTGGAGTGAAGTAGGAAAATAAACTTAACAAGAAAAACAATTTCCTACGATAACTGATCAAGGAAACACTGTTTTGAGTTATAAGTTTGGCATATCATTAGAAGACTTGTGAGAAGAGTTCCACAAATTACGTCACATGGAACACCATAGTGTTATGGTGTGTTTGGACGTCGTAATCACACTCTGTTGGATATTGTGTGGTCAATAAAATCTCTTATCAAATTATTGTGATCATTGAGGTCATATGGTAGAAACAAAACATTCACGTTAGATAATAGGGAAACCATCTAAATCCATGGAGGCAATAGCATATAAGTTATGGCATGGTTTTTGGCCTAGATTGTCGTTTCGGTGTTCTAGTGTGTTGATGTGATCAAACGGATAAATTCATCTTTGTAGTGTATCGATATCAGTTGGATACATTTCTCACGAGAAAGGCAAATTTGTTGCTGGAACGTACCTTGCTCAAGAAATAGTTTCTTGCCAAGGGTATAAGTGGGAAGAAAAGTAGAGCAAGACGGAGTTAATGAACTCACTCTCCAGACATCGAGTGGCACAACGAAAACAGTTCCGGTATCGTCCTCCGCAACTGGAAGGAAGCTAATGATAAAGATCATGATGCTATAAGCTCATACTAAAGATCGTAGGCATACGAGAATGTGTTCCGCACTATGTGGTACGATAATCTTGTTATGAAGGTCATGTTAATGGAACATGACAAACCTACGAACTACAAGGAAACTATGGTAGACCTAAGTACGAGAAATGGCTATGAGCCATATATGATCCGAGATAAAATTCATGTACAATTACCAAGTAACTGATGCATCCAAAATGCATCTACTTTTCAAGCACTTTGCCTCATAATTTGCTCCGGAATCTTCCCATATTTGATTAAAACTGCTGAATCTGACGCTGTTTTTAGCAAAGTCTCTTTTCTGGCTATTTCTGCAGGAAATAAAATCGGGGAAAATTACCACCTCATTTTTTATGGAAAAGGAGGACAATGGACAAAAGATGGACACGAGGAAGCGCTCGAGGGCCAAATGGGTGGGCCCCACGCGGCCCTTGTACCTGGCCGCGTGGGCCCAGCCCAAATGGGCCTCGGGCGCCGCCTCGCCTTCGGTCTTCGACGTACCCCCTCATATATACGAAAAAGTGCTTGCCCTAGGAGGAGAGGAGTTTTCGTGAAACAGAACGCCGCCACCATCACGATCTTCATTTCGGGGACAAATTGATCCAGGATTTCTCCTCCGGTGGAGGGATCCGGAGGCCGTCTTCACCGCCTTCATCACCGCCTTCATCTCCATCGACCATGAGCCCCTTCACCATCACCATGTGTGAGTAGTCCGCTGTAGGCATGTGAGGTGGATGGGGATTGGATGAGATTGATCATGTAATGCTACCCGTTGTTCGGGATTTTAGGGTTTTATCTTGAGGATACTTTTGTATTGTGTTGATGTACTCTTGCTATGTTTAATGCTTGCTACTAGGGCCCGAGTGGTATGATTTCAGTACTGAACTTATATTGCCCCATCATATATTTGAGTTTGTATTTATCTGCAAAGTGTATCACCTGCTATTATGTTGAACCTGCGAACCCTAAACGTGACATATAGGGAAAACAAGGGGGAGATGTTTTAGTTTGAGGATTCTATGTGTTCATGAAGTGTTAATGCATTGTTCCGGTCTATTCGAAAGGGTAGACCTTAATTACCTATAGTTCCAAGTTGGCCCCGGTGAAATGGGCAGGTTGGACAATAGATGTTGTGCAAATTCTCTTGGTTTGTACGCACAACTAAATATGGAACCCATACTACATATATCGGAGTTAGA